>CM024759.1:13541008-13941008 GCA_014218235.1 Colocasia esculenta | reverse complement strand
GGTGAATTTTCTGTATTTTATATGCTCTAAGTATTTTTGTCAGAAAATTCTCATAAGTTTTGTCATCACCAAAAATGGGGAGATTGTTGAACCACTCTTATATTTTACCCTTATATTTTAGTGATAACAAAACTTATGATTAATTAAATATTATTAAATATATTTAATATCATGTTCTCCTAATAAATATAAATTTATGGAATTATCGCTGTGTGTCTTACACTAAAAAGCTAAATTGATGTCCATTCAATATACATCGATTTCAGTTCACAAAGTGCCACATCGATTTGCTTGAAAACAACGATTTGCTCATACATCGATTTGCCTCTCACATCGATTCGATAAGTGAATCATCGATTCACTCTCACATCAATTTGATAAGTGAGAACATTGATTTGGTCTCACATCAATTTCATAAGTGAGAACATCGATTTGGTCTCATATCGATTCGATAAGTAAAACATCGATTTGACCAGAACATCGATTTCATAAGTTAAACATCGATTTGACCAGAACATCAATTTCATAAGTTAAACATTGATTTGATCGCTGCATCAATTTCATAAGTGAAGCATCGATTTGCTTCAAACATGGATTTGATCACTCAAACATCGATTTGCTTTCACTCAAACAACGATTTGATTGTTGTAATGATTCGATAAGTGAAAACAACGATTTGCTCATACAATTGATTTGTCCATATTTATAATAACGATTTGCTTTCACTTAAGCATCGATTTTTTCCAAACATCGACTTCATATAAACATCGATTTCCTTTATAGTCAGATGTTTCAAATGTGTTTGGCGCCTAATGAAATGTCAAAAATGTCTCTGACAAAGATCATTTTTTTTTATCTCTCTAGATCTCTTCTCTCCTATCAGACAAAAAGGAGCTTACCTACTACTTATGGGTGACAACAGGAAACATAGAGGTATGAACCTTTTTTACAGAAACACTCTTTTATCTAAACACTTTCTTCTATGCTTGCAGACCTCGTAGACCATAAAATATCAGAAGAAAGAGAAGATGAGCAACGGCTAGAACTCCAACGGATTTGTTCAAAGCTGCTCATATAAAAGATGAAGCAAGGCTGAAGAAGAAAAATAGAGCTTTCCTGAAGATTTTTTTTAAGGAGTGTACATCCTGTGAGGAACCTCAACTCCACATTCACTCAAAGAAAGAGAGAAGAGGTCGAGCCAAAATCAAGAGAAGCTTTTCATAACAGAAGTCTCCAAAAGCTTTCAAGCCTTCCTCTCTTTACTCTCTCTCTATGGTCATTGTAAATCTGGGGGAGAGTCTGTGGCTGAGAGCTAGAGTTCGTAGTGTTCATCTTGTAATAGCTCTTGGTCTATTCTTTCTTTTCTAAGAAAGATCATTGTCCAGCTGTAGGACTGTATACAGTGTAGAACCTAGCTAGGGGTTTGTGTGTAGCAGAACCGCACTGGGGTTTGTACCAAAAGGTTGGCTTCTTGACCTATAAAAGAAGTGGGATGCCTTCTTGCCCGAGAAAGAGAAGAAGACCAGCTGGGGTGCTGGGTGTTGTATTGTCCTTGAGGGGGACTGTACCCTTGGTTAGTGAAATCCCAAGAGGTTGCTTGGGGACTGGACGTAGGACTTCCATGTGAAAAGGGCCGAACCAGGATAAATTTTCTGTGTTATTTGTGTGATTGTTTATTTGCTTCCGCACTGCTACTCTCTATCACACTCAACTAACCAAATCTTCAAGTGATAATTTTCTGTGTTTAAGTTTGTTTTTTAGATTTCAGAAAACCTATTCATCCCCCCCCTCTAGGTTAGCTTGCTACCGTACCAAAAGGGCCAACAGTGAGGATTACTAGTATTAGAAGATGAGAATAGAATGCTTCATTTGAGGCACATACTTTGATCTGTGGCAGGTAATAGAACAAGGTGATTTTGCTATACTTACTAAAGGAACTGCTGCATTATCTTTAGCTGATAAAAGAAACATATCCCTAAACTATAAAGCCAAAAAATTATTTATGTTGTGCTTTTTCCAAAAGAGAGTTCAACAGATTATCTGTTTGTAGAACTGCAAAGAAATGTGGTATAAACTACAAGTAACTTATGAAGGAACTGATAGAGTAAAATAAACTAGAATATATATTCTTATCTCCCAATATGAACAATTCAAAATGCTTCCTAATAAAAATATAACCCAAATGTATAATAGATTCTCAAATATAATAGTAGGTTTGAGTTCACTAGGTAAAAATCTTACAAATGGAGAAACAATAAGAAAAGTTTTAAGATCATTAACTCATGTCTGGACCCCTAAGGTCACTACTATTGAAGAGGCACATGACTTAACAGAACTTTCTATTGATAAATTGATTGGTTCTCTAATGGCTCATAAAATCAATATGGAAAGATTTTCTGAAGGCTCTTAGAAAAAGAAAATGTCAAATGCTTTGAAAGCTGCAAATTCTTCTTCCTCTGAAGATTCAAAAGAGAAATCATATGGCAATGATGATGAAGTCATGTTGTCGAGGAAACTGCAAAGGATTCTTGCAAAAAAGAAGAAGTTTGGCTCTAAAAGACACTTCAAAAAGAAAAAGAAGAAAGAACCAACTTGTTATGAGTGCAATCAACCAGAACATTACAAATCTGAATGTCCTAAACTCAAGAAGAAAGATCCGGCTGGAAGATTTCAGAAGAAGAAATGTAAAGAAAGAAAATTCAGAAAATATAAGAACAAGACAATGGTTGCAGCTTGGGACAATGAGGAACCTACAAGTTCAGACTCTTCAAGCTCATAATTAGAAGAAGAAAAAGCAAATCTAGCCCTTATGGCAGGACTGGATCAGGTAAATTCTGAAACTTCTTTTACATCATGTTCTGAATCCGATTCTAATAGTCTTGAAGATGCATTCAATGAATTATATGAAAAATATAAAATAGTAGTTAAACATATGAAAATAGTTAAGTTAAATTTACTTAATCAAGAAAAATCTAATACCTTTCTAAAAAATGAAGTAGAAAGATTAGGACAAAACCTAAATAAAACTAAAAGATCAAATGAACTACTATGTGAAGATTTAAAAACTAAAAACAATAAAATCATAGAAATTGAATCAAATCTAAAAGAATTGAAAGATGAAGAAAAATTAAGAGAAAAAATAACTACTTAAGAGCTACCATAGATAAAATTACTAACTATAAAACATATCTATTTGTAAAATTGAAAGGTGCTCGAACTGGTAAACAGAAATATAGAGTAGGATATACACCTCCAACAAATGAACAGAATATTATCTATCCTGAAAAATATCCAACTCCTAAATTCGTAACGAAAAAAGAAATTAAAAATCCTAGAAAGGTCAATCAGTATGTTTATAAACAAAAACTAAACTCTAAAAACACTACACATATAAAGAATGCATTTGATCTATGTGGTAGTCATTGTAACCAACTAGGACACACTGTCGACGCCTACACAACTAGACACTTGCATTGGATTCCTAAGACTAACCATCAAGGACCCAAGAAAATTTGGGTACCAAAAGTTACAACTTAAATTTGTTTGCAGGGTCGCCTTAGAGCATCCAAATGGTATTTGGATAGTGGGTGCTCAAGGCATATGATTGGTGACAGAAGGTTGTTTACAAGTTTTAGAGATGAGATTAGTCAAGTCACTTATGGAGATAATGGAAAATGCAAAGTGTTAGGATGTGGAACAGTAAGAACACAAGAAAATGACTTAATAGAAGATGTGATGTATGTAGAAGGATTAAAGCATAACCTTATTAGCATCAGTCAACTATGTGATAAAGGTCACTTGGTAAAATTTCAGAATGATAAGTGCATTACCCAAAAGGATGGGAAAATAGTTTTTGAAGCACAAAGAGTTAAAAATCTGTACACTCTACAATTAGCAGAATTGAAAGAAGTTAATTTATGTCTTGCAACTACCAAGAGTGAAGAGACTGATTTGTGGCACAGAAGACTAGGACATGTAAGCACATCAGTGATCAAGAAATTAATCGAGCATGATCTAGTTGAAGGTCTTCTGAAGCTTAAACTGAAGAAATTTAGAATCTGTATAGCTTGTGTAAAGGGAAAGCAAACCAAGACATCATTTTAGTCCAAGACAGTGGTAACAACTTCCAAGCCTTTGGAACTCATTCACATGAATTTGTTTGGACCCATAAGAACAGTAAGTCTTGGAGGAAAATTTTATGGCTATATAATTGTAGAAGATTATTCAAGGTATACTTGGGTATCATTTCTGGAAGCCAAATCAGAAACATTTTTAGCTTTTCTAAAGTTCAGTAAATCAGTACAGAAGAACCAGAAGTTTCAAATATCAGTATTAGATCTGATCATGGTGGAGAATTCAAGAATGCAGAATTTGTCAAATTTTGTGAAGAAAATGGCACAGAACACAATTTCTCTGCACTAAGAACACCTCAACAAAATGGAGTACCAGAAAGGAAAACAGAACATTGCTGGATACGGTCAGAACTATGTTTACATAATACAATCTACCAAGATATTTCTGGGCAGAAGCATCACACAGCCTGCTACATAATCAACAGGTGTATGATCAGACCAATTTTGAAGAAGACACCTTATGAGCTACACAAAGGGAAAAAGGCAAACATCAGTCACCTTCGACCCTTTGGTTGTAAGTGTTTTATTTTGAATAATGGTAAAGATAATTTAGAAAAAATAGATGCTAAAAGTGATGAAGGTTTTTTGCTAGGATACATCTCAAAACCTAGAGGATATAAAGTGTTTAATAGAAGAACTTTAACTGTTGAACAAACAGTTCATATTTTATTTGATGAAACTAACCCTTCTATTAAGAAAATAGAAGAAGAAGAGGACCTTATTGAAGATTTGTGCAGGGATTTGGAACAGTCATCTCTTGAAGAAAAAGAAGAAGAGAAAGAAGATCCACCACTAGAAAAGCTTCAACAATAAGAAGAACCACATGAAAGACTACCTAGAGAATTGAGGTATCACAGAGATCATCCAAGAGAAAATATTATAGGTGATCCTCAAGATAGGGTAAGAACAAGAGGTATGAACATTCCCTGTGATTTTTCTGCATTTGTTTCTCAGATTGAGCCTAGGACAATCAATGATGCACTGACAGATGAATCTTAGATCCTAGCTATGCAAGAGGAACTTAACCAGTTACAATGCAGCCAAGTTTGGACTCTTGTCCCTAGACCTTCTGACCATCCAGTTATTGGGACCAGATGGGTCTTCAGAAACAAAATGGATGAATCAGAAGTAATCACCAGGAACAATGCCAGATTGGTAGCACAAAGATATTTTCAAGATGAAGGCATTGATTTTGATGAAACTTATGCTCCAGTTGCTAGATTAGAGGTAATTAAAATTTTATTAGCATATGCATGTTCTCTTAATATAAATTTATTTCAAATAGATGTCAAAAGTGCTTTTCTGAACGATTTCATAAAAGAAGAAATGTATGTTGAGCAACCACCTGGTCTTGAAGATACTAAGTATCCGAATCATGTTTTCCATTTAAAGAAAGCACTATATGGCTTGAAACAAGCTCCAAGAGACTGGTATGAAAGACTAAGTGCTTATCTTATATCACATGATTTTGTAAGTGATAAAGTAGATAGCACCCTATTTATTAAGAAATTTTCAGAAGGAATCTTAATTGTACAAATATATGTTGATGACATTATTTTTTGTTCTACTAATGAATCACTTTGCAAACTCTTTGAAAACCTCATGCAAAGTGAGTTTGAGATGAGCATGATGGGTGAGCTTAACTATTTTTTTAGGTTACAAATCAAGCAGACCAAGGAAGGTACTCACATTTGTCAAATCAAGTACATTTTAGATTTGCTTTCTAAATATGGTTTTGATAAGTGTAAGCATTTAGGAACACCCATGAGCTCAGGAATTAAGTTAGATAGTGATCCACTTGGCAAGAAAGTAGATCAGAAGATCTATAAAGACATGATTGGGTCATTACTCTATCTTACTGCTAGTAGACTAGATATAATGTTTAGTGTATGTTTGTGTGCTATATTTCAACTGGTCCTAAAGAATCTCATGTTAATGCTGTTAAAAGAATTTTTAGATATCTTATAAATACAAGTAATATGAGTTTATGGTATCCCAGATGTTCTGAATTCAAATTGATTAGATATAGTGATGCTGACTATGCTGCATGCAAAATAGATAGAAAAAGCACCAGTGGTACTTGTCAAATTCTTGCAGGATGTTTAATTTCTTGGTCTTCCAGAAAGCAGAATTCAGTAGCCTTGTCCACAACAGAAGCAGAGTACATTGCAGCTAGAGGTTGTTGCACTCAACTGCTGTGGATCAAACATCAACTAGAAGATTATGGTCATACACTTCATGAAATTCCAATGTTGTGTGACAACACAAGCGCAATCAACTTGACCAAAAATCCAATCCAACATTCAAGAACCAAGCATATTGAGGTCAAACATCATTTCATCAGGGACCATGTAAGTAATGGAGATATTTTATTTGAATTTGTATCTACAGATAATCAATTAGCTGATATATTCACTAAACCTCTTCCTGAAGATAGATTTACATTTATAAGAAGAGAAATAGGTATGTGCAATCTTAATTAGAAATGTACTCTTTACTGTACTGTATGCTTATTTCATCGCAAATATTTCTTAGTCTTGGAACTTCGATTGTTCTGAAGTCGAAGTTTAGGCTCTGTGACTCTCATGAAGTCGGAGTCTACTGCAACTCTCATGAAGTCGGAGTTTACTATGACTCTCATGGAGTCGGAGTTGTGTACTGTGACTCTTGTGGAATCGGAGTTTATGAAGTTGGAGTCAATATTAATCTTTTTTTAAAAAAGGGGGGGTTAAATATTCATTTAAAGGAATTATTATAACGATTTATTCATTTAATCCCAGCCGTTCATCTCCTCATCTATGATCCATTACATATCCTCTTTCTATATTAGAACCTTTCCCTCTTTCTTTCCAAATCACCCGTTTGAACTGTCTCCGACTCTCTTGTCGTCTTCCTCCTTGTTCCCGCACATGTTCTTCAACTCGACGGAATATCCTTCGAGGCTTCTACATATTTTCTTCATTTCTCTAAATAAAGGTAGGTTCTTTGACCTCTGTGGATCTTTTCAATATCTCCTATGTCATCCCTCTCAGTCTCCTATTTAATTTTTATCTAGATGGCCTCATCTAGGGCTCCGGAAGGCACCTTCTTCACCCTTGAACAGTTTCAGAGGTTGTCTTCAGCCAAGGCCTTAATCTGCCCAGGAAAGATTGTAGATTTCAGTCAGTTGATAGGTAGGCTAGGTTGGGTAGCCGAAACCCTAGAGTCAATGGGTTGGTCGAAGCTATGTCAGATTAGTGAGCCAACCTTTGAGGACGCTCTAGCTTTCTACCTTTCCCTCCAAGTCTGTGCAGATGGGTCAGTTATAGGTTCAGTGAAAGGGACAATTGTTACAGTTTCTGAGGATCTGTTAGAGGAAATTTTGGATTGCCCCAATTCCGAACACAGGATCAGTGAGGCAGTGTCCTTTGAGAAGCAGAGAGTAGGGTCATTCGCAGTTTAAGATCTCTCTCTAAGAAAGGGCTCCTAGTCACGAGCTCCAGCAGAAAAGAGGATCCTTCACTCTATCATCACCATCATTATCACCCCTAGGGTTGGCACTCATTCCTCCATCACTGCTAGAGATGGTAGTTTGGTGTTTTGGGTAGTTCAGAAGCATAGGGTCTTGGAGAGGATGGCAGGGTCTAAGAACATACAAGAGTCTCTCCCCTATGGACCATTGCTGACCCTTATATTCAAGAGATTTTCTATTGATTTAAGTGATGAAATTTCGATTGCTGTGAAGGAGAAGATTGGGCTTTCTACTCTAAGAAGAAGCCACTACATTTTGGAAGATAATGCACAAAATTTTTGGACCAAGGACTTTGTGCCCAAGTGCTCACATGAGGTATTTCCTGATGAGGCACAAAGTTCCTCCTCCATTCCTCCAGTTCAGCCTTCTGAGTTTAGAAGTGAGGAAATCAAAATAGAAGTACCAGTGGAAGTACAAGAACAAGTTCAGACTCATGTCCCATCCCCAGAGCAAGATGTTTCTGAAGAAACCATCAATCAAGTTCTAAGGGATCTCAGGGGCAAGGGAGTGGCTCAGGAAGAGGATATCCTTAGTACCACTCCAGTAGAGCCATCCTTTGAGGAATACCACCATGTCTCTCCACCCCATGTTGAGACCCGGCCAAGGTCTCTGGGGGAGACTAGCAGAAATATGAATGATGTAATAGATTTGGTCATGAAGCAATAATAAATGTTGATAGAATGTTGACAGTTTTGCAAATGCAAATTCAGCAGATAGATGTCAAGTTTGATTTTATGTATGAGGAGGTCTAGCAGATGAAGGACCTATTATTACAGTCGGTGTGCCAACAGGGCACAAGTGGTTCTCATGCTCCCCCAGCTGTTCACACTGAGAAGCAACAACCGCAGTAGCAGCAGCAACAACAACAACAACCTGAAGAAGAGCTTCCACAGCCAGACAAGCCTGCAGAACAGTTTAGTGTGGATCCTGTAGTAGGGCCAGATTAGACGCAGCAGCAGCAGCCATCTCAGCAGGAGTCAGTTTCTGAGCAGCCCTTGGAGCCTCAAGATCAATCTATGGAGGTAGAAGTCGATCCCAAGGTTAAACTTTTAAGAGAAGGGTTAGAAGAAAACTCCATAAATCTGGTCACCCAGTCTTTCCCTCTTAGCCCTTAACCATTTCTTCTCCTCCTACTGATCCAACTCCTCCTACTGCTACTAACTCTACACCTCCTCTTATTGATGAACACCTCCTCCACTTTCTTCTCACCCATTCCCTCTACCTCATCTAATCCTCCTCTCTCTACCTCTCAACCAGAGGCTCAGCTTCCCTCCTCCACAAGTACTTCACTTTCTTTGTACCCTCTAAAGTACACCTTCCAGCCTCACAAGGTAAACACACCCACTCTTCACACCTTAGCTCCTCATTTCTTCTCCTCTCTCCCTACTTCTTCAACTCCTCCTTCGGGCAGAACTACTCTTTCACTTGCTGAGATTGTACCTAGTGTGGTACTATCCTCAAGAGTAGGACGCCAGTTGAAAGACAACCCTAGCTCCCTTCTTCCCCCATTCTGGTATGCCTTCATATACCATTCTGAACACCATATGAATCTCTTCAAAGAATTCCTATCCATTAAAGCTTTTCTTGAAGTCCATGGGATACCAGGCTACACATTTGAAGACTGGCTCCCTACCTTTCTTCAAACTTCCCAAGTCCTATTGGCTGATGTGAATTTCATCACACAGAAAAGCCACGTCTCTCCCCTAAAGAATTCTTAGATCTATACCCTGGTGAAGCCACTAAATTTCAAGCCACTCAGGCTAGGAACCAGTTTATGGATGTTCCCCTTCACCTTAATCTTAGATTTTGTTATTTATTTGGCAACCTCCTAAGAGAATTCCAGACCAAGTATAGTAGAATGAAACAATTCAATGAAGACAAATTCAGGATGGGTTTGCCAGATGTGAATAAAGGCCAATGGGAAATGATCATCAATGGGCAAAGAGAGATTACTCCATCAATGACTGTTGGATTGCCCTCTGGACTGCATCCCAGTCTGATAGGTGTCATTTCATCTAGGAAACCTTTTGCCCAGGTTGTGTTCAATAGACACATAAGGATAACTGCCAGATTCAGAATCAAGTACAATATCAAGCTGTCATTCCATCGGTTTGCCCTCATGCATGTCCCAAAGAACTCTCAGCATATGATAGATTTCCAGAACTGCTTTGCAGAGTCTGAGAGGTTTACTGAAGATCAGTGGGCAGCAGCTTACCCAGAAAACCACACAGATTGCCAGAAACTCAAGCTATCCATTACTGCCTATCTCTGCAAAGGTTATGAGACACTTTGGAAGTATGTCTCACACAAATGGAAGTAGAGGTATCTTGTGTACTACCAAGCAAAGGAAGCTGCATACTCCCAAGGCCTGCACTGGAATATCACTGTCCATGAGTTCCTCCACCTAGCTACCAACAAGAAGTTTGTTCCCCTTAAGAGTACCCTACACCATGGTAACTACAATAGGCGTATTAGCTGGTTTCACCGCAGGCACATTAAGTCTTATAGGAAAATCCCTTCTATAGGATCCTCCTGAAACATAGATATTTCAAAATTTAAAAATTTCTTCCCTGGAAATGAGAAGAAGATATGGGCTCTTCTTCAGCCTTTCCTTGCTAGAATCCCTCCTTCCATGTTTCTTCCTAGTTCTTTGTCTGCTTCATGAATGTAAATTGTTCTTTACAGAAATCAATATAGATCTGCCTCTCCACATCTGTGTGTATCTATCCTTCTCTCTCTCTCTTTGTCTCTTATGCTTCTGTTAATGCCAAAAAGGGGGAGAAAGAAAGTAAGAAACAAATATATAGGGCAGAAAACACTTGTTTTGCAAAATCAAATTTGTTTTCACTGTCTATTTAAAAGTTTTTATCATTAACAAAAAAGGGGAGAATTGTTGAGCAACTCTCTCCTTAAAATATTATTAAACATTTTAAGCTTGTGTTTTTGCTATGACAAAATCTTTTAAGTCTTTCTACAAACAAATCTATAGGAATATACCACAAAAAATATGACATGAATGATACAGTATCTATCAGCACTGTCTTATGAAAATTTCTCTAAGTCCACAACGTATACTATGTACCATACTAACTCTGACTTCAGACTCCGACTCTTGAAAAGTCAAAGTGTTGTAGCATTTGATGAACAGGTAGTACTCCGACTTCGGAAAAGTCGAAGTCTGACAAGACTCTGACTCCTGAAAAGTTGAAGTCAAGCTGAACTCTGACTTCTTAAAAGTCGAAGTCTGTCTAGACTTTGACTCCTTAGAAGTCGAAGTATGACTTGCTATCAAATGATCCTTCACTCCGACTTCTGAAAAGTCGAAGTCCTCTCACTCCGACTCCTAAGAAGTCAAAGTCTTTTGTATCTTACTCCAACTCTTTGAAAGTTGAAGTCTATTTTTGTTTGCACTCCGACTTCCCAGAAATCAAAGTATGACATCGATTAATGATCTCTTATCTTTGACTCCACTACAAAAAAGTCGAAGTAACCTATATCAACTTCTATGTACTTGACACTTATAAATTTTTTTATGATAATCTATCATTCCACAGAATCCATAAAATCTTAATCTTGTTTATTTCAAGTTATTTGTTATTCCAATGGGATCCTTTAAAAAATGAATAACACTTACATATATTACAGTATAATGCTTTTCTTACTACCACCATTTAAATTTTCTGTTAGGTAGGTATAAGCAGCATGGGCTATCTGTCAGAACCCACCTACCATATCTTCTTTATGTCAGAAATTCCTTATTTTCAGGATACAACTGTATGTCTGCTCTTTAATGCACTAAACATCTGTCCATCCGAGGTTCTTTATACTTTACATATATTTCTATCTCACCTACCTCTGAAAGGACAAAGGTACTTATGCTTCCTTACTTTGCAGGCAATTAGATACCTACTAAAGCTAGTTTATAGATCATTAATAAAAGCTGTCTATCAAGCCATGAAGCTATCTACATAGCCTGAAGACATTGAAACTCCAAAAGTTGAAGGACTGATGAATATAACAGAAGTCTCAAAGTGTCTACATCCCGACTATTCTTCAAATGACTAGTTTTCTAATGGATAGTTTCAAATGGAAAATTAAAGCTTCTGAAGCTCATATATATAGAAGCTAGAGTTTGAACTAGAAGATCCCCAACTCAACAACGCACACATCTCCCATCTATTTTTGCAAGCAAGAATCTTCACAAGTCTTCTACTAAAGTGAATGAAAGAGAGCTGCTTCTTCAGTCCACGATTTCTAAGCTCTCTAGTTTCTTTGAAGTCTTTTTCTGTTGGGTGGCATTTTGTAACTATAGATCCTTTTCAGTCCACCCATTTAGATTCAGAAAGAGTTAGAGCTTCAAATTCTCATTTTGTATTCCTTTCTGTTTCTCTGTCTTTTCTCAATCTTTTGAGCAGGCACTCAAGTGTTTTTCGTTTCTGTGATTAGATAACCTGCAGGGGGTTTGTTTCATGCTGTACCCCTCTTGTAAAGGTAAGACCGACGGGTGTAGGTAGTCAATTGTACCCCTTGTTAAAGGGAAGACTTGCTTGGGAGCAAGTTGGCTTGTAATATCTCTTAGGTTGAGAGAAGGCCAAGTGTTCTTGGCAGTTTAGTGAAATCCCAAGAGGTTACTTGGGGACTGGACGTAGGACTTCCATGTGAGAAGGGCCGAACTAGGATAAAATCTCTTGTGCATTTGTGTGATTATTTCTGCCAAGTTTTCTCACACACTACACTAAAAACTAACAACTTTATTTAGTGTTATCTATTTTCATATAATTTTTTAAAAGCGCAAGAAGTCCTATTCACCCCCCTCTAGGACATCATTAATGTCATCTCGATCCAACAAGCACGTTGTTGGTGTGTAGTGCATGCGCGCAGACACACTGGGTTGTCTCGTCCCTAGAAAAGAGGTGGGGTTTGTGTTGTCCCCAGAAACAACCATGTGGTTTATGCTTGTACCTGGAAACAAGTAGTAGAAATCCTCACGAGGTGTAAGGTAGTGGACGTAGGCGCACACATGGGTGTGTTTACTGAACCACTATAAATCCTGCATGTCTTATGGTTTGATCCATATCTTCTACCTCTGTTCTATACATGTTAGGATAGTTGGTTTCGCAGTTTCTATTGTCATATTCCGTTGTGCACATCATTTTATAGATTGTCTTATTTGAGTTTAATCTATTCTTTTTAAAAGATTTTTAAATTAGGTGATAACCAATTCACCCCTTCCCTCTTGGTTGCTCAACGGATCCACTTAGTCTAGCACTATGATCATACTATCATCTAGATAGAGGTAAAAAAGTCTTGGCGATCACCCTTTTCTTTCCTTGTTCTTTTCTTCCAGGTCTTCGAGTGCCACTCAAAGCAAACCTTGGAAGAAAGACACTTCTCAGGCAAACACACGCTTCGGCCATCTACACTAGTCTCGATGCTTGTTTTGCCTTCATATGGTTCATAGTTAATAAACAAATAAAAATAGGATTGAATTATCGAGTTGATTGGATGAATTGGGGGGGGGGAGTTCTAGACAGGAATTCGACTTGAAGTTTGACTTGAGAAGAAGGACACAACATCAGTTGAAGTGTTTCGACTATTGTGAAACTCTTCTCCAATCAGAGTGAACATTGACTGTAGTGAAACTATTCTTTAGTCGAAATGGAGCTTCGACTCATGAAGCAAGTATTCTTTAGTCGAAGAAGAACTTCGACTGCTGAAGAAACTTCGCCCTAGAGCTAAAGGAAAATTTCTTCAGTCGAAGTCTATATAAGGGACTTGTCATCAGTTGGAGTGAACTTCAACTTCTAATACAAGTGTTATTCAGTTGAAGTAACACTGAGCTGATTTCCACTTAGTTCACTTATATAACATTCATAGTCATAGACAAAGCAATAATAGTAATGAGTTATGCAATTTGTTTGTTCTTAAAATGCTTTTGTCAACAACTTATTAATCATTATTACTATCTTTTGTCATTACCATTAGCACCTTTTATCATAATCAAAATCAAGTTAATTAAGTATTAGTTAAGTATAAAGGTGTAAACGAGTCGAGCCAAGCTTAATATTATGTTGCTCAATCTCTGTTTGTTAAATTTTAATCGAGCTCGAGTTGAGCTCGAGCTTTATCGAGTATTAAAATGATTCTTCAAGCTTGGTTCATTTAAATACTCTCGAGTTCGAGCCCTTAACGAGTATCTTAACGAGTCCAATTGAATTTGAGAGTTATATATATATATATATATATATATATATATATATATATATATATATAAACTCAATTCAATCTACAAGTAAAAAACTAATTGTTTATAAAGACCCAAATCTATCTTATTTCAAGGTCATACCTCAAGATCCTTCATAAGTTACTTGTTTAATTATTTTAGTATAATGTTTAAAATATTTAACAACTATTTTTTAATTTTTTTAATTAAAAAATTAAATAAATTTGTTCACGAGCTTAAATGAGCCGAGTATGCATTTGGTCATACTTGACTCGTTTATGAAATGAGCTTAAATTTTTGTTTGAGGTTGACTCATTTACCTTATTAAACGAGTCAAATTTGAACTACTTGTCGAGTGTATTGGTTTGTTTACAACCCTAGTTAAATATAATAAACAAAAAGTAGGTGTACATGCTCTAACACCTCCAATCGACTGAGGGTCATGATTCGGCTAAGGAAAGCTAGAAGAGAAGGCTCCTTAAGAGATGAGGACAGGGAGCCGCCGCCAGGCAGGACGAGGACAAGAGTGGGAAGAGGAAACAAGGGGTGGAGCTCTTGGAATATATTTTAGGTATTTGAGGCAAGGTTGGTCGTATCGTGCGGATTGACAGTGTTGCATTCTCTGTGGCATAGTATGGTACGGTCCATACCGTACCAATAGGTCGACCAAAATTGTCAAGTCAGTCGATTGATTTTTGTCTCTTTTTAAAGACTAACATATAATGTTATAATTTCTTGTTTCATTTACTTAAGATATTACATGTAAATAAGGAAGTACTCCCCATTCGAATCTAATAAAAATATCAAAAAATCATATCTCTTACAATAAAAAGTCAACTCTCCCTTCCAAAAAGAAAATCACGATTTTGGTGATTCTATCAAAATAGCAACATTACAATCCCTCATAATTTGACCTATCTAAAATTTTTATAATTCAAATAAACTTAATAGAATACTAAAAATGTAAAGTCCGATGAAAAAAGTGAAATAATGCAGTCAGTAGGAGAGTGACTCCCTTGGAGAAGTCATATGTATGTTTAACTTTTTTTATTAGACTCTGTATTTTTAGTGTTCTATTAGATTTATTTAAATTATAAAATTTTTAAGGATATTGATGCAAAAACCCTATTTTGAATCACATTGATAAGGATAGATATGTGTGATATGACCCACATTTATAAGGATATTGATGCAAAAACCCTATTTTGAATCACAGTTGGTCAAACCGCACTGTACCGGTGCGATTTGGCCATACTGCACCGTGCCATGGCTCATCCGAGCCATGGCACGGTCGGGTCACCCCAATGGGGTGACTCGGGCGTGCCACAACGGCACGCCGCGGTATGCCACAAATCGGTACGGTCCTGTCCGTGGCAGGCCTTTTTTTTTACTTCTTCTCTCACATCCGGTGTATCTAAGGGATTTAAATGGTGTCTAATTAAGATGAAAATTTAAACATAAGTTAATTAAGAGATGATACAAATTATAGCAATTTTAGTTTAATTTTTTAAATTAATTTTTCGTCAAGTAAAAATAATCCAAAAAATCATTAGATCGACTTAATCTCAACATCTAAGGGATGTAAATGGTGTCTAATTGAGATAAAATTTCAAACATACGCTAATTAATAGATGATACAAATTATAGTAATTTTAGTTTAATTTTTTAAATTAATTTTTTGTCAAATAAAAATTGTCCCAAAAATCATTAGGTCGACTTAATCTCAACCATGGTTCGCGCGGTATGTGCGAACCGTACTGTGTCTGGGCTCAATAATGGGGTGACCCGGACGTGCCGCAGCAGCATGCTGTAGCACGCTGCGGACCGGTATGGTCCGGTCCGCTAAATATGTTTTTTTTTTTCATTCCTCTCTCATATCCGGTATATTTAAGGGGTCTAAATGATGTCTAAATGAGATAAAATTTCAAACATAAACTAAATAAGAGATGATACAAATTATAATAATTTTATTTTAATTAGTAAAAATTGTCCTAAAAATTATTAGGTCGACTTAATCTTAACATCTATGCATCAATAACTCCTGATATTTATATTTTTAGAATCAATATATTTTTCTAGTAATTATGATGACTTCAAATTTGACTTTATTTTCGGAACCAAATGTCGTCTCGTTGAAGTGCACAGAGGGTTCGTCGTACCGCGGCAAACCTTGTGTGCACTTAAGAGGTCTAAATGGTGTCTAATTGAGATGAAATTTCAAACATAAATTAATTAAGAGATGATATAAATTATAATAATTATAGTTTAATTTTTTAAATTAATTTTTTGCCAAGTAAAAATTATCCAAAAATTTATTAGGTTGACTTAATCTCAACATCTATGTATCAATAATTCTTGATATTTTATATTTTTAGAATTATTATATTTTTCTAGTAATTATGATAACTTCAGATTTGACTTTATTTTTGGAACCGAATGTCGTTCTGTTGAAGTGCGCACAATCAAAGATAGTATCAGAATTATATTAATAATATAAAAATATTCTAAAATTAAAGATAATTATGTTTTATATAAGTGATCATGTCTTACGTATAATTTACTCTCTCTTTTAATTTCTTAGTATCATATTAATATTTTATTATAAATTTTAAGACGTTACAGTTTTGTTTATGTTTTCAGATTCTTGGTGTTGATCTAATGGAATACATTGGTCATATCATGAACAACTTTCATGAAGAGCCCAAAGATTGGATCACTCTCGTTCAGGCTGTAGAGAGGCCACACTCACTACTAGTTTTGATCACGATATGAGAGAGAAGGTCAAGAATAATCCACTGTATCTTTAAGCACATACCTTCATTTGATGTGATTCTACTTGGAGCTCGTAGAAGAAGTCGTGGGGAACAACTTTCATGAAGAAGTCTCGAAGAGATATGCCCTCGTTTGAGATGTGGAAGGCATGATAATTCTGTATATGTAGATCATGATATGAGAGAGAATGTGAAGAATAATCTGCTATAATTTTGGACACAGACCACCAATTGAGGTGATTCTACTTCGAGGACGAAGCTGAAGAAAAATAAAACAACTTTGATGAAGACCTTGTGAACATATCAACCTTTTTTCAGACTGTAGAAGGTGTAATATCTCTAATAGTTCTGGAGAATATGAGAGAGAAATGGGAGAGAGAAAATGTACATGCATGAGAAGAGATAGAAAATATATCTTGAGTTTGGATGGAGAGTATTCTTTTGAGATTTACTCATTTTAAATATTTCTCAAATCACAAAACTAAAAAAAAAATTAAACAAATTTTTTTTCCACTATATCTCAGCGATATGATATGATACGATACTGTATCGTATCACAGAGAATGTAGTATGATTAATCGGAACGATACGACCAACCTTGTTTTGAATACTGGACTCTTGCGGGACATAATTAAAAGTAGTAAAAGATCATTTTTTTCCTTTTTATCCACGACACACGAGCGCGAGCCTGAGTTCTGTGGTACATATATTCGCAAGGCGCATTTCCAGCCAATGACGTTTGTCGCGACCCATTTTTGTAATTGTCCTCAAGTTATCCGCAAAAGAAGAACTCCCTCAACCTCTGCGTAAGAATAAATAAATAAATAACTAGTTAGTTATTTAAAATAAAAAAGACGAACATAAAAAGGGAAGGAAAAAGCCCATTTTGTGTCTGAACAGAACGAAGCCCCCTTCATCTCCTCTTCCTCCTCCCTTGTCGTCCTTCTCTCTCTCTCTCTCTCTCTCTCTCCCGGCGGATCCTCCTCTTCCTCCTCCCTTGTCGTCCTTCTCTCTCTCTCTCTCTCTCTCCCGGCGTCCTCCCACCCCCCTCTCCTTCCCCCGCTGTTTCACCGATCATCCCCCCACACGCCCTCTTCTGTCCCACGGGCCTCGCTTTGTCCCTTCGTACACAGCCGCGAAGCTGGGATCTTTTTACGGGCGTCCCCGTCAGGTTGTCGGAAGCGCAGGTGGAGGGTGGGGAGGCGGTGTGCAGAGCTCCTCCGTCCATGACATGATGGGCGATCCAGGGTGTCCCGGGGAGGCGATGGACGTGGAAAAGCCGTCGGCTTTCCCCGCAGAAGGAAACGGGGCGGGGCCGTCGTCGGTCCCCTGCTCCATCTGCCTCGAGCTCGTTTCCACCGATCCGAGGGAGCGCTCCGTCGCCAAGCTGCAATGCGGGCACGAGTTCCATCTAGGTGGGTCGCGTGCCTGTTTCTTGATGTTTTCGTCGTCCTTATTGTGGTTGCATTGGGATCTGATGTGTTGGAAGTGCCTTGCGTGGCTGGATTTTTTTTTCTCTTTTTAAAGTCTTGTGTGTGTGTGGGGGGGGGGAGTCTTTGATTCCAAAATGAAATTCCCTTTTCCCTTTTTTCCCGATTATTGACTCACGTATGGGTTTAATTGTGGGTTGCCGTTTCTTCCCTTCCACTACTTTCGATTGATTTTTGTTTCAATTGAGGAGGAGGATGTTGGACGTAATTCGTCACTGGCGACGCATCATTTTTAAAGTTTTGGATGTTTGATCGTGGTTCCTTTTTGTTCTCTGACAAATCTCTTCTAATCCTGATTGTTCTGATGCTCGGCATTGATGGATGGAATTGCGTTTTTCATCTCCTCGAAGAAGCTGCTGATCGGATGCTACAATTTCGTTCTTTTTTTAATTTCTGTTGTATGTTTGTTGGATATGATAGGTGAAGGAACTTCCTCATCCTCCACATCTTCTTCTTTCCATCGCTGCGGGGGTCATGGAGGTTGCTTCTGTTGAACATAATTCTGTCTCCATGTATGGAGCCCCACAACATCCTTTCCCGTTGGCTAGGGGACTAGCGGCAGGAATTACGTGTTTAGTATTTCATCCAATTGCTGTGAATAGGCATATGAGTCTATGAAGTCATAGGGGCAGATAATTGGAAGGAAGCATACTGAGGCCTGAGTTACATGCGGTAACAACTTAGATTCAGTTAGCGACCAACCTGGACTGGAACTGATCTGGTTCCAACAGGGAGGAAACCGGCTGGTACCAAACAAAACTGTCCTTGAAACCAGGTTCGAGATCGGAACTGGCGAACTGGTTCCGATTCTCCAAACCTTGATTTTACTCATGGAGAGAGATCATACAAAAGTGTTACGTATTCCTACAATAATTGAGCTTCAACTTGCATAATCCTTGTAGTCATAGAAGGCAACATTAATTATACACGTGTGCCACAGGATGAGAGTTAACAAGAAGAGGAAAATTCAAGTTCAGTTATAGTTGACAAGAAGATGTAGGTAAGAACTGCAGTAAATGAGTGCTTGAATATATCCCCTCATTCCCTCAGATTACATTTTCCTCTTGATGATATCATAAATTCTGACTTAGGAGAAGGTAAAAAAAAGTGGAATGATGAATTCAGAACTGTTTCAATCCCAAATAGGGAACCTATTAGAAAAAGATTCTCAAAGTTGAGATGTAAAGGCTTCCTGCCTCACCCAGAAGAGTAGGAGCAGTTGTACTCTCTTACCACCATGTTGGCTCACTCAAAGGCTTGCATACAAAAACTTCAGACAAAGTTCATGCAAAACTGTCTTCTGCTGCTGCTGTTTTTTTCTATGTAGGATCTGCATCTTGGTGGTGGTGTGGAACTTCTGGATTGAGCTTGCTGCTAAGAAAGGATGAGTTGGAAATTTCAGATTGGCACTTACTACAATATATCTGACCAAGTGAACATTATACCTTCCCCCTTGTTGGATGCAACATGTGCTCATCAGGATTTAACAAATCTTACCATTTCAGTGGGGGCAAAATAGCCCAAATTCTGCCCAATCGCATTGTTAGTACGTTCTAGAATTAGATCATTTGGACATCAGCTCGATCAATCTTCCTGTGCTATAGTGTTATGATTGGCTGAGAAGAGAAATTTGAAAATCCTGCCTCTATCTTGCACAGAACCCCTTTCCTTTTTCTTTTTCAACAGGTTTAACATCTCTCCCAATCTTGACACAATGGCATAGAAGATCCACTGAGCTGCTCTAGATAGTTTTATCCACTCTTTGCATGTTTAGTTTTTAACATAATATTGATAGGCTGTAGCGCAGTTGGTATTAGTCAAGGGTTTAGAAAAATAGCCACCCAGGTTTGGACCTGGATGAATGGAGTCTTTTGAGTTTCTGTGAATTGTCTCTGCCACTGTGACAGGCCCTTTGCTTTGATTTCCTTGACTTCTGCCAGTATACTATTTTGTCAAGTCTTGCATTTTATCTATTTATCCCCAATTCAAAGTCATCAAGATGATTTTCATCTTGTCTTTGCATGTTATGTACTTCAATATCTCTCTGTTCTACCCATGCTTCTTTTTCCATTTGATTAAATTTATCTACAATGCAGAAGATGGATAATTCTTGATATAATTTTCCCCTTATTCTTTCTTTTCACCTCCTTTTTGTTTTCTCCTTTGTGTCTGTGTGTTTTGTGCAGCATCTTTGCAGATTGGTAACATAGACAGTATCATACTATATAATTTATTTAGTTTTTTGCAGATAATGGATAAGCTTGTTGAATTGGTGGTTACAAGTTGTTCAGCACTGATTTTAGTTTGATACTATATTTTGAAGTAGGATATCATAGAATTTCAGTTACAATTCACTTTCTCAAGTTATGGATGCATGCCATATCTTAACCTTCTTGAAATGCCATTTTTAATCATTGTTTCTTTCATTAGCTGTGTAACCTGTTAGCTTATCTTGTTTAACCTAATTGTACCTATTATGGTGACTATGCAGTGAAAAATTTTCATTTGTATAACTTGAATTTCAACATCTTTGGAATATAAAGGAAAATGGGTCTGTGGACTTGCTAGAGTTTGTTTCTTTTTTAAGAATAGTGGTGCTGGCTGACCATAATCCGTGACCTGGATTCTTTGCTCCATGAGGGGGACTGTGACCTATGTAGTAAAGGATCCCAAGTTGGATGTCAATATTTCTCTGAAATTGGGAACAACTGCCTTATTTGATTCTTCTTGTTCCCATGGCATACTTGTAACCACTAAGATACTCCAAATATGGTTTGTAGGTACCCTTGGCAATGTAATATCTACTTTGACACCTATAGGATATTTTCCAACTTCATGTATTGCATTGGCTGAAGGGACGTAAAGCAAACCTGTGGAATAGATGATAACGTGATGCATTGTGACTATGAATACCATAATACAAGAATATACCTCAGGAAAAGGTAGATGAATGGCCTACAACCAATCAGGTGAATATGATTCAAATTATCATTTGATATTTGATACTCATTGGGTCAAGTATTTAATATCTTGGCAATCTGATTTCAAATGTCTACCTTGCTCCAAACTCACCCGGGTTTCCATGCTTGTCCTAGATCTGCATTTAATTAGGAGTGTCATAAGTGAAGTCTAGTGAATTTTGTTCGACCCAAACCCATAACCTCACCTGATTGGAATTGTAGTGGATCAAGATGGATTGGGTTAGGGTGAACAAGCATAGGTAAGACTGGGTTGGGATGGATTTGACTCAAATTTAATGTCTGTAGACCTGGTGGGAAGTGTTGATCAAAATGATCCAATGCAAAATTGATCCAGTTGTCAAAAGTAATGGCCCAAACCCACTTTCTTAAGGGTAGAGTTGAGGGGTCAGCTTAGGCTTTACCATATTTATATTCTATATTAGTTGCACTTCATGTGTTTACAGAAGCCAAAATGTCATCATCACTAAGGTGAAATCTAAACATTTGTTTCTATGAGCTGAGCAGCAACTAAATGAGTTTTTCTTAGGTTAATAGCCTGGTGGCCAAGGCCACAGGTGAACATCCGCCCCACCTAAAACCGGGATCCCCCTCCTTGCCCCACTTAGTGTCCAACCCATCTACCGTCAGGGGATACATCATCACTAAGGTCATCAGTGGGAAACAGTTCTATTTGTAATATAATATTACATGCAGTGGGTAACTACAGTGGACCTATAGATCATGGAACAAATAGGGTGGGTAGGCCCAAACACCACACTATACTCTCACTGCATAGGGCTCGCATAAAGACTCCTAAATGTATCACATTCTTCATCTTCTCCTCTCCAAGTCTCAATCATATTAGCCAAAAGTTTGCATTTCAAAAATATTTTCTAGATGGCAAACAATTCTTATCATGTGATCATGTTCATGATCATCATCAGGCATCATCCATTAGATTCTGCTCTACATATGGTAAGGATGTAAATGGCCCCAAGTTTATTTTACTGGTTATCAACTAGTCAACTTGCAAACTTGGTCTTTAAGTTCTTACATAGAGCACTGGAGGCTGGAGATATCCCAGTTAGTATTAACAGTCGTACTATCTTGGGAACAAATAGGTGCCCAAATTTTAGCCTTGTTTAGTTTGTGTAATCAGCACAGCGAAGCGTATAAGTATATCCTAATAAAAATTCTTACTCATCTGACAGATGTGTTCATAAGTTCCCAGCAGAGTAGGTCTACCTGTATTGACTTGCTTCTCTGTTCACTCCTTTCCCATCCTTGTATACTGAATGTATTTCATTCTAATAGTTTCTATGCAAATATGGTACTCATTTTTTTCCCATCTAAGTAGGGATCTTTCACCATGAAGTTATATCTTTATACACTTGTTTCCCTCATCAGTTAAAACTGCTTACAGTGTTTTGGATTCCACAATGTGCCCTTGACTGTTAGTTTTTTGAAAATTGGAACATGTGTTTCTATGCACTAGTAGGCGTGTAATACTTTGAGTGATAAGCAAGTTTATGATTTTAATTTAATTTATTTTATCTTTTTTTTTCTTAAAGGAAGATGCACTTAGACACGTTATTAAATAAGAAAAATAGCACAACCAAGGTGGAGAGGGTAGGTTCTACCATGGTTCAAAAACTCGGCCGGATCGGGATCGGATCGGCCGAGTTGGCTCGGTTTTGGGCCTCCCGATCCGAGCCGGGGTAACCTAGCCGGTCCTTGAACGCGGATCGGACCGGCTCGGCTGGGCTCGGCCGGCTCGCCGAGCCCGGCCCGATCCGCCTCGGATCGGCCCGAGCCGGGCCGATCCTGTTCAACCTTGTCATGGGCTGAGTCCAGGCCAATCCCAGGCTGAGTTCAGGCTGAGTCCACTGCGATTTCAGGCCTTATTTACCTGAATATCATTTAAGTAAATGTTATACATTTACTTAAGATATTACATGTAAATAAGGAAGTACCCCCCATTTGAATCCAATAAAAATATCAAAAAAATCATATCTCTTACCAATAAAAAGTCAACTCTCCCACCGAAGAAGAAAATCGCGATTTCGTTGATTTTACCGAAATGCTAACTTTCTAATCTCTCATAATTTAGCTTATCTAAAAATTTGATAATTCAAATAAACCATATGGAACACTAAAAATCTAAAGTCCGGTAAAAAAAATCAAACGTGCATATGACTTCTCCAAGGGAGCCACTCTCCTACTGACAACACTTAGTCTGCTTGAGACCTCTCAGGATTTGGTAAAACCTAAGCTATCATTATCTAAACTCATGAGATTTTTCACTTTTTAATTGAAAAGAAATTAGAAAGTGACAATTCTCATGACTTTGAGTGATGATAGTTTAAGTTTGACCAAATCCTGAGAGGTCTCAAGCAGACTAAGTGTTGTCAGTAGGAGAGTGGCTTCCTTGGAGAAGTCATATGCACGTTTGACTTTTTTTACCGGACTTTGGATTTTTAGTGTTCCATATGGTTTATTTGAATTATCAAATTTTTAGATATGCTAAATTATGAGAGATTAAAAAGTTAACATTTCGCTAAAATCAACGAAATCACGATTTTCTTCTTCGGTGGGAGAGTTGACTTTTTATTGGTAAGAGATATAATTTTTTTGATATTTTTATTGGATTCAAATGGGGGGTACTTCCTTATTTACTTGTAATATCTTAAGTAAATGAAACTACAAATAATAACATTTACTTAAATGATATTCAGGTAAATAAGACTTGAAATCGCAGTGGACTCGGCCTGAACTCAGCCTGTATAAGATATACACCAGTATAATGGGCCGATCCACCCACCCCTGGCTCAGCCGGGCTCGGCCCGGCTCGGCCGAGCCGGGGTCGGGATCGCCGGGTCGGATCGGTTTTGGGCCGACCGATCCGATCCCGATCCCCGGGTTTTTGAACCTTGGGTTCTACCACCTAAAAAACTAAACACTAAATACAGTAGACAGATAAGCCCTTTAGACACTGCAGAATCAATGTTTAAGATGAACTGATCTCCATAGTAAGATCATTAATGGCTTTTAGGAAGTTATTTTCAATGTAAATCTTACTTCCCCTGTAAAGACCATCATTTCTTTCCCTCCAAATGTTTCGGCATATAGGATGGGGCAGTAGGTGCATTATGCAGCAAGTATTTGTTGCCATAGCATATACAATCAATTAAGATTTATTTCTTGCAACACATATTGTAAAGGTGTGAGTAGAACATAGGAACCTCTTAGATATGTGTGATGGATCACTTGTAAGTTATTGTGCTGTCTTAGAACCAGGTAAACCATCTACATAGTTACATATTTGAAGGCTAGGCAGCAAAATGTCACCTTTAGCTCTTCTGCCTGGCTACATACAGTCTTCATTTGATAATGATACTCAATTAATGGTGATAATGAAAATATTTTTAAGTCATTCAACTGCCCTAAATTTTGGTGTATACTTATAGTTGCATATGCATAGGTGATTACATGTAAAATGTGGGTGGTGTTTTGTCAGAGATGCAACATTGACATAATCACATTGATTGAAATGTTTGTGTAACACATTATTACCCTATTAGAGATTGTGCTACAACATTGGAACAACAGTGGACATGCCACTGATGCATTACTGCCTTTTTTCTTAAGTCTGTCAGTTGTGTAGATATGTTCATGTAGAACTAGTTTCACATAAATGAAAATTCAAATATCAATTTTAAAGGCTCCATTAACTGTATCTTATTAAATTAGGTGTCTTTTGGTGTTACGTGATAAATTTTGTGTGGTATCATCATCTCGATATGTACCTAACTTTAGCAACATTTGTATGGGTTTTCTTACAGTTTTGACATCATCTGCAAAAAGGTTTAGCACTGAGACTATGCACAGTTGTAGCTGGAAGCAGTTATGGTGGTACAACTATAATTGTCTCACACATTTCATGTATTTCCAGTCTCCTGATTTCCTTTTTGGAAAGAAATACTGGCCAGTCCCACAAATTTTATTGTGAACAAGGTGTCTTCTGAAAGTTAAGGCAACACAAACATTCTATAGACCCCCAGGCTGCCTGCCTATTAATTTGGTTTTTAGCAAATTGTTTTAGTATGTAATTTTTTCTTTGTATATGCCTATATGGTGAAAACAATATGGACAAATATTCAGACATCCAAAGTTGCAGATGTTTGAAACTTTTTGTGTCACTAAAGCATCTCCAAACTCTTCATTTTTTTCTTCATGTATTTATGTAATGTACTAATCATGGTTTGCCGTGGCGGATCGAATCGGATCGAATAAGGAGAAACCCGATTCGCCCGATTCCCATCGAAGACCGATTCCCATGCAAATCGGCCCGATTCGGGTGAATCATGGCGGATCAGGAAAAACCCGATTCGCCCCGATTCCCCGATGCGGCGAACCTTGGTACTAATATTCTGCCCTGTCATGTAGTAGTCTTTCAGGTAGCTGAGATGTCAGTAACTTTAAGTTTATAAAATGATGTTTCTCTTCATGATTTTTTGCCATCAGATGTCCTTTAACAATGTCTGTTGTCTTTGGCTTTTCAGATTGTATTGGCTCTGCATTTAATGCAAAAGGAGTGATGCAGTGCCCAAATTGTCGGAAAGTTGAGAAGGGCCGATGGCTATATGCAAATGGATATCGTTCATTTTCTGAATTCAATGTAGATGATTTGGTCAATGAGGGTCTCTATGATCTTAATTACTCTGAAATGGTAAGTAAAATTTATGGGTACAGGTATCCTGTTACAAACTAGGGGATGTGGCTGCCTTTTTCCACTAAAATTGCTTCTGGATGTCTTGTATGGTCTCTTCTTATTATCTTGATAGCTTAGAACCTTAGTATTTTGATATGGGGAGTGAATTTCTATATTCCTTATGCAGGAATTGTCTTTGTTTGTAGGTGAAGGATAGTATAGGTGAAGGATAGTATATGGTCTTGTTTACATTGCTCCTTTCTGATAGTTATGGTATAGAGAACATGGATAACTCGCGTTGTGCTTGGAGTTTGAAAATGAGTATTTTTCATTTATTTGATATGCCATGTTTCTGAAAACTGAATGCTAATATATTTGTTGATACTGAATTTTATTCTTTTAGATCTCTACATGATAATTATTTGGTCTTATTTCTACATTTGTTTAGTGAAGTTGCATCCAGAAATATATTCTGGTTCTCCCTACTGTTTGAGGATAGTGAGCTTCTGTTTGTTACATGTTTAGTTGGCAATGTTGGTGCATGGGCGCTCCAAATCAAACTCTCATATTACAGTGGTAAAATAACAAGGCTTGCAGGTAATTGTTGAGTGCCAGAGTGACATGTTTGGTTATTTTGGCAGAGACATATACATTTGAAGAGTTAACAAAATTTCCCAGTTGATCAAATTCTTGAATGTCTTGGATCCAGTGGCCATGTTCATCAGGTGACATTCAGGCCTTTGATACAGATCCTCCATCATCCAACTTGTCATGGCTGGGAACTTCATTGCAACTGATAGAATGTTGATGCCATATATCGAGTTGGTCAAGAATGTTTTCTTGGACCCTGTGAAAAGATGCTCCATTTATATACTTTTTTGTATGGGAAACAGTGTAGCAGGCTTAGATCTGGGATTTATTAGTGTGGCAAGCTGAAAGGCCAGTAACAACCAAAAGTCAATTCCTCTTATCTGCTAAGGAAAAACATCCTCTTATCTGTCCACCTGCTGTAATACAGGAATCTGTATCCCACAGCGTACCAAAAATGACGGATATTTCCATTTATCCTCCTCCTCTCCTACAGCAATGAATTAATGAGTGAATGAGGACTGCTATCACAAGTGCAGTCTTCTCCACAGAATAATCTTTTTGCCCATCTTAGCTTGTTGAATTTTCTTGCTGTCTTTCTTCTTGTGGTCTGTTACTCTGCTTAAATGGGAGGGAGGAAAAACCTTTTTCCAAAATCTCTTTTCTTGAATAGAAAATTTCTTTAGTTAAAATTAAAATTTCTCGAGTATGTATTTATATAGGGGGAGGCAAAACTTATGGGTTTATGAACTTTGTCCTTTACGTGTTTAGCATTTCTTATAGTGCTAGAACCAGTTCATGATGCATACGCTTTATCTCCTTAAGTTCATTATCAATTTACTGATGCTAATGCTTGCAACATAAAGAACAAAAAAATGACCAACACAATCTCTCTCTAGACTTTTCTAGAGAGAGAAGCTGTGAGGAAAGAGGGCCCCTTTTGGCGCGGCAGGGATTCCTTGTCGCCTGAGGGCGGCGGGGCCCGGTTCGCTACCACCGGAGAGGACCCCCGTCTCTGACCCACCGTCATCTGTAGGGGTCCAGGTTTCAGAGAGATGAGTGGCGTGAGAGTTTCGCGAGGGCCTCCTCCACGGACGGCGTGGTCCTCCGGGACTAATCGGGGTACCTTGAGGGACGGGGGATCAGACCGGCCCTCCTTTTCGGCCTCTAGGTTCTTCCCCACCTGTTTTCAGTGTGGGAGGAGAGGACACGTGAGGCGCGATTGCCCTGTTCGCCGTAGGATGACTGTTGCGATGGGGCCTAGACGTAAAACTTTTGCAGAGGTTGTGAGAGGTCAGGTGAAGGTGAATAGGCTTGAGGCGGGGAGCAAAAGGATGGTCGAGGCAGGAGAATACCCAGTGGAAAACGTGGCTAGGAAAGTTGATCGCCTTCGACGCAGCCTATGCGCCACCGTAGTCCAAGGAGCGGTGGAGGCAGTTAGCCTGAAGAGCAGGGTAGTCCAACTCTATGGTGGAAGTTGGGAGGCTTTTAGGGTGACCCAGTGCACTTTCCTACTGGTGGGTGATGAGGAGCAGAAGGTGGAGGAATTGGTGGTGTCAGGAGTGCTCATAGTAGGAGATGCCCTGCTCTGGATTGACAGGTGGCTCTCGAAGACGGGCACTTACCCTAACCCGTCATTCCAACAGTTCAGGGTGGTTCTGGAGGGAGTTCCTCTTGTCCTTTGTGATGAGGGTGGTCTGAGACTCTGAGATTCCTCGTCAATTCCTTCGGCGTCAGAGTGACTGGGAAGCCGGTATTCTTCCCCCTGGGGACCAGTACGTCCATTGAAGTCAAGGTGGAAGCTCTAGCTTTGGCAGTGATCACCATGACCCTGGACAGAGCGATTTTCGTCCTCTAGGTCTGGGTGTTGGAGGAGGAGAGCCGGCAGCTAGGGCAACCATGACACTGTTTGGAGGTAGAAGACAAAGCCTTGGAGGGGATTCGAATTCGAATCCTCGAGCCCATAATGGACCGGATATTGCTGCTCCGATTGGTAGCCAACCGGACCGGAGCTTCATGAGCCGATTTGTTATCCCTGAACCGGGCCTCACACCCACCAGTCCAGGGGATAACTTATCGCGATCCGGCTTTGAGTAGCGTATCTGGCCTGCAAGACTCGATACACTTCATCTTCCCTACCCGTCTTCTGTGAGAGCTTCTCCTGTTCAGCAGTCGGAGCAGACGGCTCAGATAGGCCTCCCAGCGGACGGTATCCTCGTCGGAAAGGGTCCATATGCAGGTGATCGGGGGAAGAGTGCCTCCGACTATCGTCCTCTTCGCCGGATCTCCAGGAAACCTAGGGTCCAAGGGTACCAGTACCTCTGGCACAACTCCGTTGGATCACCTGGAGAGCATAGTCGCAGTGGGCAACCTGCAGTAGATGGCCTTGCAGGAGAGACCCCCACAACCTGAGGAAGGTGCGAGCACTCACCTGGAGAGCCAGGACATCCTCTGCCCTGACGCTTGGACTATTGTTCTCTGGAGTCAACAGGAACGCTTGTCCGAGGGAGAAGGATAGGGATCAATTGCCCCTGGAGGACGACTCCCCCTATGCTGAAGATGCTCAGGTAGAGTTCCAAACTCATATACCTGGGAAAGTTCTTATGGAAGTCGTTGGTGAAGGAGGGAAGGTGTTGGGAAAGGAGGAAGGTGGAGAGTTAATGGCGGTGGTGGAGAAGATCACTGAAGAGCACTTGAGGGAGTTGGCAAGTTAGTTGTGCGTCTCGTATGAGGGGACAGAAAAGGGCATTAAAGGAGCAATTACTCTGATTCAAAAGAGATGGCTAGTGGCTATGGCGAGAGAAGCTAAGAAGGAGAAGTCATGTAGGAAGGGGGGACCAACTAGCAAGGGTGATGTAGTGGTAGGGGCAGAACAGGGGCTGGAAAGGGGTGCAAAGGAGGGACAATCCACCATCTTTCAATGAGGATTGTCTCATAGAATGTTAGAGGTGTAGGGGGGAGTGAGAAGCGGAGAATGGTGAGGGACCTGGTGAGAAGGGGGAAGGTGGACATCTTGTATCTTCAAGAGACTAAAAGTGAACAGGGTGTATGGATCTTTTGATCCGGGAATTGGGGGGGAGAAGATTGGTTAATGGGGGGGGGGTGTCTTCTCCAGCTGTTGGTAGGGCAAGGGGTATTGTTGTAATGTGGAATGCTTTTGAAGTAGAGGAGGTTGAGATAGACAGAAGCGAGGAGAGATGGGCAATCACCACACACTTCAAATCTATCAGAGACAGCTTCTCCTGGGACTTCACCGGAGTGTATGGGTCACAATCCAGGGAAGAAGACCATGAGCTGTGGAAGAGGCTGATGGACATGCACTCTTCTTCAGGGAGACCTTGGTGTGTGACGGGAGATTTTAATGCTATTACTTGCAGGACAGAGAGGACAGGGACTGCCTATTGCCAAGTTGAGACTGAGGACTTATGCGACTTCATTGAGGAGGCTGCTTTTATTAGCCTCGGCCTGGCGAGTACTCACTTCGCCTGGTTTAATTTAAGAGCCAACCCCTCCTGTTCCAGACTTGATAGATTTTTGGTTTTTGTCAACTGGGTGGGACACTTCCCGCATTCCCTAGTGTCTGGTCTGTCGAGACCACAGTCGGACCATAAGCCCATTATACTGAAGACCAGTAGGGGTAGAAGGACGAAATCTACTTTCAGATTTGAGCTGTCAGTAATGCTTGGGAGAGCTATAGTAGAAGAGAAAACAACATGGGCACTCTAGTTGCAAAAATGAACCATCTTGCTTAGGTGTTGAAGAATTGGGGGGCCAATATGAAGATTTGGAGCATTTCAGAAAAAGAGTCTATTCTTCTTCAGATTTGGACTATAGATCAACTGGAGGAGGCTCACTTGTTGGATGAAGAGGACAGATTGTGTAGAGGAGCTCTAAGGACCCAATATAATGAATGTTTGCTTAAAGAAGAAATGTATTGGAAACAGAGGTCGAGGGAGAGATGGGTTAAAGGAGATAACAAGACAGGGTTTTTTTTCACACCATTGCTTTAGGAAGGAGAAGGAGAAATCATATTGTTTCAGTTTTAGATGGGATTCATCTTTTAGACAGAGAGGAGGACATCAAGAGGTATGTAAGGGACTTCTATACATCTCTTTATTCTGAAGACCAGCCAGTTAGATCGAGGATTGTGGATAAGACTTTACCAAGGTTGTCTCAGGCATAGAGGGAGTCTCATTTCCCCTTTTCAGCAGGAGGAGATTAGGCAAGCAATATTCTCCTTGGCTGGTGATAAGGCTCTAGGCCTAAACGGCTTCCCAATGCTCTTCTATCAACATTGTTGGGATATTGTCAAGGAAGATGTCTGTTCTGCAATCAAGGAATTCTAGGAAGGTAAGGCTCATCTGCGAGGTATAAACAAAACCTTTCTGGTGCTCATTTCTAAAAAGATAGGGGCCTCTCAGTTGGCGGACTTCAGACCAATTAGCTTGTTGAATGGAACTTACAAAATAATTTCTAAAGTCTTGGCAGGGAGGTTGGAAGGTCTCTTGCACAATTTAATCACCCCTTTTCAAGGAGTCTTCATAAGAGGAAGACTCATCCAGGAGATTTTTTTGATAACTCATGAATGTTTGTTCTATTGGAAGAGGCAGAGTAAAAATGGCTTTATTCTCAAGCTAGACTTTGAAAAAGCCTATGATAGAGTGAGTTGGGGTTGTCTCCTGCAGGTCTTGAGGAAGATGGGCTTTCATCCAACTTGGATTACTTGGTTTTTCAAGTGCCTCACATCGGCCTCTTTGGCGGTCCTCATTAATGGGAAGCCTACCCCATTCTTCTCTATGGGATGAGGCATTAGACAGGGGGACCCTATTTCCCCCTCATTTGTTTGTGTTGGTGGCTCAGGTCTTGAGTAACATGTGGATTAAAGCTCAGGAGGAAGGTATTGTGACGGGTTCCAGACGTCTCCATCAACTGTTCCTGTCACTCATCTTCAATATGCAGATGACACTATTTTGTTCCTGTTTAATGAGATCTAGCAGCTTAGGGATACTATTTTGATGCTGGAAGCAAGGTTTGCCATATCGGATCTCGGCTTCGTCTCGGGAGGGTCAAAGAGAAGAGATCTCGAAGAGATCTCGGAGAGATCTCGGTAAGATCTCCGGAGATCAGGAGAACATAAAAGTGTGGATCACATAGGTTCACCTAGATAATTCCTTAAGGAACATAGATAATTGCACACATTCCCAAGTCTCAACCATGGATGATATAGGTTCACATCATGGTTTGTTGGAGCGGCGATTCGGACCGAATCGGGTTCGCCCTGATTCGATCCGATTCGCATAGGATTATTATTATTATTATATATATATATATTTAATCTAACACAGGTAAATAAATAAAGAAACTAGAAAGTGAATTCTCATGAGTTTGGGTGATGATAGTTTAAGTTTGACCAAATTTTGAGAGGTCTCAAACAGACTAAGTGCTGTCAGTAGGAGAGTGGCTCCCTTGGAGAAGTCACATGCACGTTTGACTTTTTTTATCGGATTTTGAATTTTTAGTGTTCTATGTGGCTTATTTGAATCATGGTTTGACATGGCGGATCGAATCGGTCCGATTCGACCGAATCGGATCGAATAAGGAGAAACCCGATTCGCCCGATTCCCATCGAATCAGACCGATTCTCATGTGATTCCCATGCGAATCGGCCCGATTCAGGCGAATCGTGGCGGATCAGGAAAAACCCGATTCGCCGATGCATCGAACCTGGATTTGAATTATCAAATTTTTAGATAAGCTAAATTATGAGAGATTAGAAAGTTAGCATTTCGCTAAAATCATCGAAATCACGATTTTCTTCTTCGATGGGAGAGTTGACTTTTTATTGGTAAGAGATATGATTTTTTTGATATTTTTATTGGATTCAAATGGGGGGTACTTTTTTATTTACATGTAATATCTTAAGTAAATGAAACTATAAATCCTAACATTTACTTTGGTTTGAAAATAGGTTGTCGGGATGGAAGGCAAGGCTTTTGTCTATGGAGATAGACTTATGTTATGCAGATCAGTAATGGATAACTTGCCCATATACTTCTTGTCTATTTTCAGAATTCCTAAAGGGGTAGTCAAGAATTTGGAGTCAATTCAAGCTAGATTCTTTTAGCAAGGAAATGGGAGAGATAGAAAAGGTTGACATGACATTGTGTGGGGCAGAATTTGCCAATTCAAAGAGGCAAGTGGTTTGGGGGTCAAGAACTTGAGATGTTTTAATCTTGCCCTTTTAAGCAAATGGCTGTGGAGATCGGGGGTGGAGGATGGGGGTTTGTGGTGGAACATGGTTACTCAAAATTACTATCATTCTGTTAAGAGTATGGGACATTTGGCACCATAAAGGGTATATTGTCTCACCAATTTGGAAGGGAACCCTTATGGCTGCATATTTTATTGAAATTAGTGTGAGAGTTGCCTTGGGAAATGGCCACTAAACTCTATTTTGGCAGGACAGATGGTGTGGGGACTTTACCCTTGAGGAGCTCTTTCCGCCCTTGGCGGCCTTATCCTCTGTCTCAGACACAAAAGTGGATCATATGTATGATTTTCAGCTGTCAGGAGGCATCTGGGCACCGATTTTCAAGAGAAATCTGACCAATGAAAAGATGGAGCAGCTACAACAGCTTCTTTCCTTAGTGCAATCTCAGAGGCCAGTTCAACTAACAAAAGATTCTTGGACTTGGAGATGGGAAAACAATGGGATTTTCTCAGTTAAATCTGGTTATAATGTGATGTCAGACGGAGGGACCAGATTTGCTAATGCTAAGGCTATTTGGCTGGCTAAAAGCCCCTGAAAGTTGAAGTTTTGGTGTGGAGGATTTTGCATGGCAAGCTGCCTACCAGACAAGCTGTTTGTTTTCCTCAGTAATATATCTACTATCTGCTCATTATGTGGGACCATACTTTAGCTACCTGTTCCTTTGCTAAGGGGATTTGGGAAAGGTGGAGCCAGCTTCTTCCTATTCATCTGCCCCCCAGCTTAAATGTGCAGGAGCTTTTTGCAGCATCAAAGAAAGCAAGGGCTACTGATGAAGATAGAGCATTTTGGTGGTGGATTTTGCATGGCACGCTGTGGGCTATTTGGACCGAAAGGAACAATAGATTATTCCGGAGAGAAGCTAGATTCGAGGATTGTTTGTTTTCCTTTTTGAAAGGAAAACTTATTTTCTGGGCTCAAAATCTTTGTAAAGGGTTTCACTCTTCCACTTTTTTGATTTCGAGGAGTTAAGGGGGTTACATCAGCTTGATGTGGAGTTTCCTTTTGTAAAGGGTTTTTTGGGCCTCACACTTGTACATTCCTTTCCTTCATTAATACAACTGTGGTACTACCCACTTCTTAAAAAAAAAAACATAAAGAACAGAAATCTTTATAGTTGTTTAATGCAAGGTTGGCATATTTGATAAGCACCATATGGAATTCAGCCTGATATGCTATGATAGACTAGTATGGTCAAATTCTGTCTAATATGCTGATTTGGTCAATTGCCAGTGGTTTCTGCCAAGGTTTGCCATATCGGATCTCGGCTTCATCTAGGAAGGGTTGAAGAGAAGAGATATCAGAAAAATCTCGGTAAAATCTCGGGAGATCAGATCTCGGGATCTCGAGAAAATTCATATATGATGACAACAATAAAATTGATTCCTAGATAACCTAGATAATTACATATATTCTCAACAATGGATAACACAATTTCACATCAATATCATAAAATAAATACATTAAAGAAAGTCAATCCATATAAATAAAAAGATCAATGGTGCACATAAATTAACATTATGCCCATCTCACAACAAAAGTGCATAAAAGAAAGTCAATATAGATCCGTGACACAAATAGTGGCCAACGAGATGTCTAAATAAAGATACAGTGAAGAAATCTGTCAACAATAAGTCAAAGTTGTCAAATGTATATGTGAATTCCCCAAGAGACTAAGTGCTGTCAGTATGAGAGTGAGTTTCTTGGAGAAGTCACATGTACATTTGATTAATTTCATTAGACTTTAGATTTTTAGTGGTCTATGTGGTTTAGTCGAATTATTGAATTTTTCGTTAGACCAAATTATGAGGGATTAGAAAGTTGGCATTTTGATGGAATCTTCAAAATGATGATTTTTTTCTTCGATTGGAGAGTTGACTTGTATAGGTAAGAGATATGATTTTTTGATATTTTTATTGGATTCAAATGGATGGTACTTCTTTATTTACATATAATATTTTAAATTAATGAAACATTTATGTAAATGATATTCATGGAAATAAGGTACTAATCCATGCATCATAGGCTGGAGGTTCAACCATGAACATGAATCATAGGGCATCTTGGGCATCTCGTTTCTTGGGGACCTGCCGATACCGAGATTTTCGCGAGATCTCGTGAGAATCTTGCGAGATTGCATTCCATTGTGTCTGCGTGAAACCAGTACAGTTCGCTACAGCTTGATTTGATCTATATCGTACAGTAAGATATGTATAATATGGCCTGATTCAAAACAATTTGGCAAACCGTTTTCTAAGAACTTCACATTATAGGCATCATTTGACTTCAAGTACAAAACCAATTCTGTATTTCAACCGTGCTTACAATATTTGCATTCATGCTGTCAAAGACACTTTTAACTTTTAATTTTCTTCTTCCTTTTTTTCACACCCCCATCCCTTTTCTTTGTGGTGGTGGGGGGGGGGGGGCAGCATAAGCAATGCTAAGTGCATAAGAAAGTATTTATATAGGGATGGAAAGGTGACAGGCAAGTGAAAAGTGTCTTTGGCATCATGAACACAAATAAGTGCGGTTGAAATACAGAAGTTGTTTTTACATGTTCTTGTAACTAATGCATTGTTATCTTTGGCTCTATGCATAATGTGTAATATTTTATCTGATTTCATAGATATTCCTGCAGACCTGACACAGATTGACTTGAATGAAGAGCTGTAAGTGCTTTCTATGGGAGGAGAGTGATTCAAGTCAATATATTTAGGGGAAATCACAGGAGAAAGAGGTTCATAACTTCCTTGGGAGGGGGAGAGTTGGATAAGTGGTTTGCTTGTAACAAAGGTCACAACGTCAACTCCCACCATGGATATAAGGTGGGTGGGTATCAAGCCAAGGTTCATATGGATTCTTACCATGGACTTCAACCTGGTGAATGGGTCTTGGTATTGTTTGGAAAAAAAGGAAAAGGAAAAAGTAACGTATAAAGAGCTGGAGATAAAAAAAGACTGAAGATATTGAATAGGGGGTGTTAATGGGCTGAGCCTGGGCCCCCAAAGGGCCTAGCTGGATTGTATGGAAAACAATATACTACTTGCTTTTCTGTATTATAACACATCCATAGTTGCATGCATAGGAAGAGAAAAAATGAACTTCACCTTCATCAATGTCAACATTCTCACTTCTCAGTTTGAAGATCATGCAGATTTGTGTTGGACAGCATGCCCATCTATTTTCTGTCCATTTTTAGAGTTCCAAAGACGGTGGCTAAGAGATTGGAGTCTATTCAGGTTAGATTTTTCTGGCATAGCAGTGGAAGCACAAACAAAGGTTGGCATGATGTTTCTTGGGGCAGAGTGTGTTAGATGAAGGAAGTTGGTGGTTTGGTGTTGGACGAGGAAGAATAAATACTCACGGAAAAGACATATTCTCCCCCCCCCCCCCCTCCTTTTTTTTAAAGGGAAATTTTAATGTCTCACATCCCTCGCGGGAGACACACACGACGTATCTGTCGTGACGTGTGTATGTACACGTGTGCATTTAATGTGGGCGTACCAATTTGTAAAAATAGACAATTTTGAAATTCGCTTAATGCTGGTATTTACTCATCCATTTATTGGACAATATTTATTCCACGCGATTTCATCAGACGATTAGGGTATCGTGTGTTGGACCACTTCCCGTTGACCGCAGTCAACGTTTATTTATATCGAGAGTAACTCGAACACGATTGATACTATGTCTTTAGCCTCCCTTTCTTTGTACACAACTTGACTGTACATCGACTTTGGAAGAGAAGATATTTTTGACAACATTTGCCCCACATGGGGATTTGTTTTTAATATTCCTCTTTAATCCAAATTTGGCTTGGTGAAGGGGTTATAAGTATGACATTTACACTTTGGACCTTTTTCTGGACACAAAGGCTATTTCCCAACATTTCTGGGTATAATTACAATTTACAGAAATACATGACAAAAATATTTCATGAGAATATTTATTTTCTCATAGTACATAATTTTTCCTAAAACATAAGATACATGACACTGGGGTTTATATATGATGTTTTATCCCCAAGTTTAGAATTTATCGATGAAAAGGGATTTTTTCTAAAAAAATATCTGGGGTTTAAACCCTGACATGGCACTATCTTCTTCACTTGGAGCAGTCTTCTAGCAGCAGCACTTCAGGGCTTGGAGAATCGCTTCAAGGTCTGGCCCTTCAACCCTTGGAGAGCTTGGAGAGGGCCTTAGATGAGGAATCTGAGGAATCTCCAAATGGTCAATTGAAGGGCAAAGAGGAGGCTCCCAAGGACCAACCAATGGACAAGGGGGAGGCTCCAAAAGACCGAGGCTAACACTTAGACAATCCTTAGCAAGTAGATCCTTTGACCACCAATCCTTCTCCTCTAAGTAGGATCTCCTCCCCTTTTATAGAGAATGGGTAGGGGGGAGGGGTAGGATGGAGACCAGAGGTGGGGTATCTTCGGTTGGGGCTTGGATTGGAGGTACCCCCCTCCGGTTTGGAAGGGGGGCGACCGGAGCACCCCCCCCAACTGGAGCCACCCCCCTCCAGTTAGGATAGACTGGAAGAGGGGGGGGGAGCGGGCGGAGGTGCCTCTGGTTGGCTCAACCGGAGGCACCCCACCTCTGAATGAGTCCAACTAGAGGTACCTCCGGTTGGACCCAACTCCTCCCATCTCTAGTTTGACTTCAACAGGGGGCAATTTTGTAATTTTTCAATTTTCTAGGGGTATTTTTGCAAGGGTGAAGTCTTGAGGGTATTTTTTGTAAAAGGTAGGTTTTTCAAGGATTTTTGTGTAATTTGGTAGATTTGGTGGATTTTAGGGAATTGTTTGGTTGGGATTTGGAGACTTGGGTGGATTTTGGGGTTTATTTGGGGTATTTTCTGGATTTATTCTAAGGGTTAGATGGATTTTGGGTTTTTGGCCTTTGTAGCATTTTTGGGACTTGGGTTTTTTGGGTTTTTGAAGGGTTTGGAATTTCTGGGGTTTGGCCTTTGTGGTTTTTTGGCTTCTTTTCCAGATTTTTGGAGTTTGTGGGTTTTGGCTTTTTTTCCAAAATTTTGGAGTTTGTGGGTTTTGGCTTTGGTTGGGTTATTTCTCTTTACCTCATACGGACATGGTTTTGTACCGTTTGTCTGTGGAAAATTGGCTTTTATGGCGAAAATAAATATATATGTTAATTTTCACAGATAAATAATCTTTACGGTCAACAAATGCCCCCCACGGGATATGTGCCGGAGCCGAAGGCAGATGTCCCGTGCAAAGTTGCTTGATGCATTCTTCTTCATTTGCGCTTTCTTTGTACAGCATGGATTGTTTTCCTTGATTTTTTGACGGGCGATTCTTTTTCTCGCTTTGTCCATCAGGTGAAAATGTCTTCCTCTGGCAAGAGTGTGGCCCGCAAATCTCGAAATGAAGATCTGGAGATTGGCCCCATGGTTTCAAGTTCACAGATGCCTTCGCTGAGCCCTCCTATGTTGACGCCAGAGAATGTCCTTTCATTGGACTAGGGGCTAGATGTGATAGCTACCGGGCCTTTCTTTGAGGACGAGTGGGGACCGGGCTGGGTTAATACATCTTTGATCTCTAAGGAAGGCGGTGTTTACCGGTATGAATGACTAGCTGGGTACGCGAAGCACTTCTCGACAGATAAACATCTTTTTCCCTTCATACAAAGCTTCATGGCCGCAGACGTGGAGGTTGAGGATGACGCCGCAGTGGCCGAGAGATGCCAATTGGAAAGGGTCATTTTAGGGGGGGAGAGACAGTCTGTTTGGGAGTTGCCATTTGTCCTTCTCAAGTTTTCCGCTCAAACATGTGTGCCAGGTTCAATTTCCCGTTGCTTCGCAGTTGAGTTTTTTCTGGGCTGACCCGAATTGCTATGTGAAGGGGCGGTGTTTCATGTCTACTTCCTGAGAGCTATCTAGGAAGCACACAGTGATTTCTTCAGTTGCTATTGGTTTCTTTCTAACTCCTTCAGGGACCGAATTTGTTGCTGAGGGTTACGACAAGCTTTGTATGCTCGACTGGCTTGTGGTTGGCTCAACACCGAGTTGGTACAACCAGTAGTCAGTAATTCCGTTGCACCGATTTCACCTGGGGGCTACCAAGTGGTTGATGGGAATTCTGCATCACTATGGAGAACTGCATGGGCATGTCGGTATTCGGCACGCTGTGACCACTGCATTGTATAAGTATCCTTGCCATATTGGGTTGCTTTAGGCTTTAGCAGAGTAGTTCAATTGATAGTTCAACACTTTAGCGACCGCCGAGGGGAAGACATCGTTCGACCTGTGGAGCCTGCACTGCATATTTGGGCTTCCAATCCACAGGTGCCCCTATGAAGAGGTTGTTCTCGATGATTTGTAGCGGAACGCCAGTACCGGAACCGGACGCTACGTATTGCCTCTATGTTTCCAACAGTTGATGAAGATTTGGCAGGATTTGGCTCACCACGACAAGAAGAAATTGCCCTCTGCCGCAGGCGGTGCTGTGAGAGTAAGTTTAAATGCCTGGGTTCGTCATTTCTACAACAGTCCCTTTTGTTTCTATGAGCGATTCGCTGAGGATCATCATCCTTTGGGCGAATACCCCCAGCTGAAGTTGCACTTGCAAGACAACAAATGATATCTTCTGGTACCCGAAAACTAGGGGTGGAACCCTCAGCGGTTTCCTGATCAAACATATTTGGATGCATACTTGGTGTATTAGCTTGCAACCTTTGTGGTGCCATACGGGTAAGGAGGCTTAGTACGTCCGGAGTTGATATATCCGGCTTGCATGCTCGCAAACAGACAACAATTAGCACTTCCTCCAGCAGCTCTGGGGAATATTTACCATGGCCGGGGCAGTTTGACAGCTCACAGCTCGCCACGAGACAGGGGCATCCTTTTGGCCACACATTATCTGAGTGCCTGGGTGGGCTTGGTAATGCCTTTCTTATGCCAGACTCTGAATTTTGATAACCCAATGACCCCTTTGATTTTTTTGTTTAGGAACCGGCCGGATCAGGATGCCGTCATGGATCTAGCCAATGCATGCCGATTACTTTCTTGTGTCCCGACCCAAAGGGAAGAGGGGCTGCATTTTGCACACAACTCCTTTTATTTTTGCCTTTTGTAGTTGATACTAAGAGCGGAATATCGTATGGTCTCCCTGGCCACTAGAGGGGGAACGACTCTTTCTACAAGGATTGGACATGTTGTATCAGACCCAACATCCTTGTATTCCAGAAGGGAAGCTCCACCTTCTTGGAACCTATTACCCTCACCGTTTTTCATGAAACTTTGGCATAGATAGGTGGCTGTATTAGAATCACGACGCCTACCTGGTCGCCGACAGTTGGTGGGATTTCTTCTTCCGCATTCTATCAAATGTTTTATGCCCACTGGTGGTTCAAACACAACAAGGTCTTCAGGGAACTGCTCAGGGTGCTGGTATAAAGCAGAGAAAAGTCGCCTGGAGAGGAGGGACCTGGCTCTGCTTGCTGTTGAAGAGTCTATGCTTCGTGCATAATTTTCCGAGATCGACATGTTTTATGCCGCTGGTGGTTCAAGCACAACAAGGTCTTCAGGGAACTGCTCAGGGTGCTGTATGAAGCAGAGAAAAGTTGCTTGGAGAGGAGGAACTTGGCTCCGCTTGCTGTTGAAGAGTCTGTGCTTCGTGCACAATTTTCCGAGATCGCCTAAGAGGTGATAGAATTCCGAGCAGCATGGGAAGCAAAACATGGTGGCTTGACGCTTGACTGTCGCTCTTATGTTGGGATTATCACTCCTTTGAAGCGTCCTTTTGGAGCTCCATTTCAGGGAGGCAAGTCCCCTACTATCGAGTATAAATATTTGTGGTGGGTGCATTTTCTGTCAGATTGTCAGCTCCCACTAGATGTTCTAATGAGTCTCGAGCTTCCTCTCGAAGGATTTAGTAGCTTATGGCCGTCATGGAAGATGCATTTGATGAATTTCATAGTGAGAGTCGGCTTGCAGGCGTTGCTTTCCCTTATTGAGAACGCCACAGCCCTGGATGACTTTTGGGAAGCAATTTTGAGAGCGGGGCGAGTTATAAGTCTCGCTCTTGATCAAGTAGTTCTGCCACCCGCTTTCTCGGTCGCTCCAGAGGGTACATGATCATTTCTCTTTTCCCACTTTTGGTTTGTCTTCATTTAATCACCTTTGACCTTTGCACTAACTGAGAGCCTTGTTGGCTTCTACTTTGCCTCCTTTATTGTAGTGAGTTTCTCACCTGCGGAGCTTGCCAAGAAGAAATCGGGTGTAGCCGCTCCTAAGAAAAGGAAGCTGTCTGATGAAGGTCAGAAAGTGCGAAAATCGTCTCGTCGAGATACCAGCAAGACTATCGTGACGTGACCGGAGCTCGATTGGCTTGTGCTTCCATTCAGTTTGTCCCACCTTTCCTTGTCCCTTTTTCTTCTTCGGTCCAGGCGCAATTCATCTTTCCTTTTATTTAGGCGAGGCTGGCGTCGGAACCTCCACTTGTGATGCAGATGGCGACGAGGAGGTTGACATAGAGATGTTGGATGAGGATCACCTTCCGATATCAGATGTTTCGCCTTCTCGTGTGCCTCCTGTGCTACCAGCCACATGTTTTGCTCCTGTGGGGAATGTCATAATGACTAACCTTTCCTCCCCTTTTCCTTTGTTGCTATCAACTGGTTTATTTATCTCGTGCATGCTTTCTTCCCTCTCTTTATTTTTAGGGGGTCTTTGATGCCCTAGGCTCATCACAGAGGGACGCGGCTGATGCCTTTGAGTCTTTGGAGGATTGCGAAGACATAGAAACCTCCATGGAGGAGATTCATGCACTACTAGATAGCGAGTCTACAACGAAGCCGCCGAACCTTGGGGCCGCCGTAGTTCATGGAGAGGTTGCTCCGCCTTTTAGAGGGACGCTTCATAGTGCCAGTAAGGGTTCATTTTTCCTCCTTGTTTGATTACAAGGGACTCAATGTTGCCTTGTTGAATTCTTTATGCTCTTCATGTCCCTTTAGTGGTGATTTCTACCATGGCGGTGTTCTCGAGTATTTTGTCCCCTGAAGAAGGAGAGATTTCCAGGGTAGTCGAGCCCAAAGCAGAAGGTGAGCGAGTTCCTCTTCATGCCGCCTTTCCATCTTTGACACTTGCGATTTGACTCGCGTGTCTTGCTTCCTCTTCTTGTCCCAAATTCTTCCAGGTCATCAGGAGGAGAGGGCAGTAGTAGATATGGGGGGAGAGCTTGCAACAGGCCACCCACTGGAGCCACCATCAACTATCTCGGGGAAGAGAGTCATTGAAGAAGGTGTCGGACTTGGCCAATGTGAGGCTGGCACTCCTACTGAGGGGCCTGGGGTGGGACAGACAGGAGAAACCTCCGGTCTATTTTTTTTTTCTTTCACCGCTAGATCTTTTCTTTCTTGCCCTTTGCTTCCTTCCTTTTTCATTTGTTGATCGTCTCTGCATCATTGTGGCAGCACTTCATATTCCTGTTGTTGAGGTGGAGGTGGAGGTTCCCACCTCGGCGGAGGTTGGAGAATGTGGCCCGGCCGACCAGACTTCTTGTCTTGGTATAAGATGAGAGCTTGCATCATTTATTTTCAAGCTCAGTATTAGAACGGTATTCAGGTTAATGTATCGTTCCTTTTCTTGTCCTCTCAACCTTTTTATAGGTTTGCAAGAGGAGGCCACCCGGACTTTGGTTAGCGAGTCGCCCGTGACGGGGCGCCATCATGATTTTCTTGCTCATGGGATTTCTTGGCTAAACGCTCCCCAAAATGCGGCTATGCCTGGAGCGGAGGTTTTCATAGAGACGTGTTCCAGGTTGATTTGAAGAGCCTTCCAACTTGCAACACCGCCTTGCCTCGAGACGGTACAAATGCATATGTGGCAGAATACCATGGCCTATCACGCAATGGGGATCCCTCGGGACCCTTGGATGGCTACTTTGGATTGCCTTTGGGACAAGGTTCGGCTGCTGCATGAAAAGGCCCCATATGGGAGGCCCTCCAAGTGGAGATCCAGCAAGTTGAGAGAGAAATCTCCCCTTTGAAGAGAGCAGCCGCCAATCTTGACGCCAAAGCAGAAGCTGCTCGAGCCCGTGGAGCTGAGTTGACCGCTGTTGAAGCCGCAGATCGGCATGAAATAGCTACACTTCAGCAGATCGTTGAGGCGATGTTGAAGAAGACCGGCGAGCACGTGACATCTGTTGACTGTGCTGCCCATCGTGCCAAAGAAACCCACGTGGAGGCCGCCACCTTGGAGTAAGAGAGCTCAAAGCTCAAAGCAGAGCTTGCTGCCAAAGAGACCAAGTTGGCAGAGTTGCAAGGAAGGAGACTTCGATAATCTTAAGACCATCTTTTGTTTATTTGGCTTCTAGCTGCGCCTTTTGTCATGTTTCTTTGCTTTTGGCAGCTATTCCGAGGGTTTGTTTCGGGTTTTAAATACCAGTATACAATATAGACAACAAAGGACTTTTAAAAGAGAAAAACTTTACGTGTCTTCACCCTTCTATTCCACCTTCCCCCTTTTTGTTTTGCATCCCCTTTTGTTTTTGTTCATTCCTTTTTTTTTTTCCCATGTCAGGCTTCAAACTTCCCCCTTACCTCATCAAGGTGGGGGAACATAGTCACCGTTGTCTCGGTCGTAGTCCCTTATTTCGGTCACTTATAAAAGTGAACCCAAGGATTATCTCGTCATCGACGCCTCATAAGTTCTCCTTATGATGAGGGTAGTGGGGAGGCTTGATCTTGCCTAATCATGTGTTTGAGGGTCATCTCCTCGCCTCTTTTTGCCTCTTCTCTTTTTTTTTTTCACCTTACCATTTAAGCGCCCTTTCGAGTTTTCGTCGAAGATGACCCCCTTTAGCTTTTTCCAGTGCGCCCTTTCGGGTTTTCACAATAAGGGGTTACCTATTTTTATTGAAGGCACCTTTTCAAGTTTTCATCTTCGTCGGGTTTTTTGCGTACTCAAGTCCGTCGAGGCACCTCCATTTTAAGCCCCATCCTTCTTTCATTTTCTTCTTTTTGAATTGGTGTTTGGATTCGAGTTTCAAAGTATTTGGTTATTGGGCTATTTTTTGTGGTTAAATAGCCAAAGATGTGGATTTGATGTTCGACAGTTGGGCATGTGGTTTGAGGAGTTGTTTGACTTGGCTGACTTTTACGGCTTGGGGCCGAGGTTTCCAAGGTTCAGAACTTAAGAATTTTGGTTGGCTTACTTTTGTGGTTTGCTGGCTAAGGTTTGATATTTTAGGTTTTGGTTTAGCCTATCTTGATGGATTGTTGGCTAGGACTTGATATTTTGGATTTTGGTTCAGCCTACTTTTATGGTTTACTGGCTAGGATTTTAGATTTTTTTATTTAGCCTATCTTTGTGGTTTATTGACTAAGGTTTGGATTTAGGTTTTAATTTGGCCTACCTTGATGGTTTGTTGGCCAAAGTTTGATATTTTGGATTTTGGTTTGGTTTGGTTTGGCCTACCTTTGTAGTTTATTGGCCAGGGTTGCAAGTTTGGGGGTGGTTGACTTTGGTGGTTTATGCTATGGAGAACTTTGAAGTGGGAGCACTGACCCCTTCCTTTTTCTTTCTTCTCCTTTTTCTTTCTTTCTTTTTTTATTTTTTTTATTTTTTTTCACATTACCAACCCCAGTGCCCTTTGCGGGTTTTCTTTGAAATTGACCCTCTTTAGTTTTTTCCAACGTGCCGTTATAGGTTTTCACGTTGAGGGGTTATCTAATTTTGTCTGAGGCGCTCTTTTGGGTTTTCATCTCAGCTAGATTTTTTGGCCTTTTTTACCGTTGGTCACCTCTCTGAGGAGCAACCAAGTCCGGCGGAGCATCTCTATTTTTAACCCTATTTTTTTCTTCTTTTTTTTGAAAGAGATCTTTATTGTATTTTTTTTTCTCTCTCCTATCTTTCTCCTTTTTTTTTTTGAAAGAGACTACATGAGTCATTTGCTATCGGAATTCATGTTTCGGAGCATGGTACAATTTCAAATGTTTGTCGTTCAACGGCGGGAAGGGAATTCCCCCTTTGTGGTCGACGAGCGGGTAGCCTCCTCCCTCATAGACCATATTGACTATGTAAGCCCCGTGCCAATTGGGACGAAGTTTTCCACTTGGTCGACCTGCCATGACTCCCCTTTCTTTCACCATGACCAAGTCCCCTTGCTTGAAGACCCGATGTTTAACCAACTTCTCATATGCCCGAGTCATTCGGGCTTGATATGTCTAGAAATGCTTGTAGGTCTCCAATCTTTTTCCTTTAAGTCCAGACAATTCTTCCTACCTTCTTTCGATCTCGTCTTGTTCTTGGGGTTGTAGCCTAGCATGGACGGCCACTCGATAGGAGGCCATCTCTATTTCAATTGGGGTCATGGCTTCTGCCCTATAGACCAGGGAGAAGGGTGAGCATCCGATAGGAGTTTTGTACACTGTACGGTATGTCCAAAGAGCTTCATGCATCATTTCTCCCCAATCTCTCTTGCGGCTTCCGACCATCTTGGCCAGCAATTTATCGAGCGTCTTGTTAAAGGCTTCGACTAAACCATTGGCTTGGGGATAATATACTGTTGATGTTCTCCAATCAATGTGAAATTTTGCCGTCAATTTGTATATTGTTTGGTTCTTGAATGGAGTGCCATTGTCCAACACGATTCTGCTTGGAGTGTCGAACCTGCATATTATGTGTTGCTTGACAAATCTAGCAACGACTTCTCCTGTTACTTCCTTTAAGGGGATTGCTTCAGCCTAGCGAGAGAAGTAATCAGTGGCTGCTAGTATGAACTTGTAGCCTTTGGAGGATGGTGGGAAGGGTCCCATTATGTCCATTCCCCATTCCCGCGAACGACCACGTAGGGGCTGTTGGGTGTAGTGGGTTAGGGGGCTTCCTTGGTATCGACCCAAAAACTTGACATTGGTGACATGAGCGGGCGTTGTCCAATAGTATCTAGGTGCCCACCTTCAGGAGAAACCACACTTCTAATGAAACATCGCAGCTTGAATAGTTGTCCAATGGTATTTAGGCGCCCACCTTCAGGAGAAACCACACTTCTGAGGAAACAACGCATCTTAAACAACTCTTTTCCTTTCTTCTAGATTTTAACCCAGCTGCCAGCAACATAGATGTTAGTATCGGCCAAAATGTATTCGAAACATATCGGTTTTGATCGGGACCTATCCGAAACATATCGGTTTTGATCGGGACCTATTCGAACCAGCCCAAAACATTGTAGTAAATTTGAAACTATTAAAAAATAATATTTTAATCAATTTTGGTCAGCTGAAATCGACTGAACCAAACGAAACTGACCAAAATCGACCACTCTTAAGGTTGCCTGGGACACCTGAAGCCAACCGAAACAATATGGAAACCGTATCAGTTTCGAACTTGGCCGAAATTGATACTAACCATGGTTTGGCGCATCGAAGCGAATCGGCCCGATTCGGGCGAATAGGTGCGAATCACAGGAAATCCGATGCGCGATTCGGATCGATTCGCCCGGATCTGGTCATTCAGGCGAATCGGACCCGATTCGCACGATCCGATTCGATATTGTGCGAATCGGGCGTGATTCGCCCGACGCCCTTAAGGGCGTCGACCGATGCGCTGCGAAAGGGACTGTACAGTCTCGATTCGCAGCGCAGCAGGCCGGAGCCCTCTTTCTCTCCCTTGTTTTCATTTTTTTTTTCTGGAAAAAACCCTAGATCTGCATGCCAGTCCACAAGTGGAGGGTTCCTACGTGAGTTTGCATCCATTTGGACGTGGATTTGGAGGCATTCAAGTCTTGTTCTTCAAGGTTTTTGGAGTTTCTACAAGGGTTTGAAGGTAAGCCACCATATTCCTTCATTTTTTTGTTTTTTTTCTTAGTGTATGACTTAGATCTTCATGGGAAATGATGTTGCAAATGATTGGTGTACACTTGCAACCATTTCTCATCAAGATCTACAAGTTTTTCATGTAGATTTGAAGATTTTCCCTAAATTATGAATTTCTGAATAAAAATTTAAAAAATCTTAAAAAAATTTTGAAGAACCAAAAATTGATAGCAATGTTTTGTATAACTTCTATATCATGGTTAGAAGTTGATTCCATATGAATTGGAGCTAAAATTCATTTATGTTCTCGCATGATTAATAAATATTTTAAAATTGTCAAAAAAATAAATAAAACTTGAAATTACAGAAAATGCCTATGGAGGTGTGAATGGATTTGTATGATCATGTGATTCATGTCTATGAAAAAATTATCATATAAGAACACTTTCTTTTAGTGTTCAAATTCTGAAATTTGAATTAATTTATTGTTAATATATTTAATTTTTATTTGTCCCTCCAGATGGCACTGAAGAAGGGCTCTGATGATATTGGGTGGCAGCATGGCACCATGTTGGGCAGTAGACACAACTTCAAGTGCAATTATTGTAGTTTTACGGGATAAGGAGGTGGCGTCTCCCGTTTGAAGAAACACCTTGCAAGTGGTTGACTAGCAGGCTACCATGACGTGCAGGGTTGTAAAATGTTGCCAAGTGAAGTTAAAAAGTTTATGATTGAACACCTTAAACATGGTCAAGCAGAGACTGCAAAAAAGAGGGCGGATAAGGAGATGCAGGAGAGGATCATATCAGGAAGGGAACGAGATGAAGATATTGAGGATGAAGTAGAAATGTACGCAGAATATGTGCTTGATCTTGATGTGCAGGAAAGGCGAGCCAGAGCACAGAGCAGGGCCGAGGCATGGGAAGCTGACCAAAGGGCAGCCTACAGAGTCAGTTTTCAGGGAGCTCAGCATGAGGTTGACAGTGGCAGTGGCTCAAGGGTAGGGGGCGTCGACGGAACTCAGTCTCGTCGATTTTCTAGTGTGGGGGATTATTTCACTCGGTCCCCTCCCACACAAGAACAAGGAAGGCATAGCAAGAGACCCACTGGTGTGCAAATAGAGGACGTGGACCCTTATGTGTATCCTAGGGTGCATGGCAGGCAGACTAGGATTGAGGATGCATACGACCAGCAGGGGCCGAAATACAAGGTGGGTCGAGCAGTTGCAAAGTGGTGGCACCATGCAGGGTTACCATTCAATGCAGCAAATAGTCCTTATTACAAAATTGTTATACAGGAGGTTCAACGTGCAGGGCTACATGTGCAGCCTCCTACAGCTAGGGACTTGGCTGGGAAATATCTTCAGGAAGAAGTTAATGAGATCAAGTCTTCTATTGACAGTTTTAAAAAGAAATGGGAGAAGTATGGTGTCACATTGATGTGTGATGGTTGGTCGGGCACCACCAGGAGCAGCCTCATCAACTTCCTCGTGTATTGTGATAGACAAGTCTTCTATCACAAATCTATTGACGCATTAGATAGAGTACACAACTACGAATATATTTTGAGTTTGATGCGAGATGTTGTTGAGGAGATTGGTGAGCAATACATTGTGCAGGTGGTGACGGATAATGGATCTGCCTATAAAAAAGCAGGGGAGGAGTTGATGAAGATTTATCCTCATCTTTATTGGACCCCATGTGCTGCCCACTGTGTTGATTTGATGCTGAAAGAGATTGGGACACTGCAAGCCGTCAAAATGGTAGTGGATGCGGGGTAGAAGATTACAAGGTTTATCTACAATCATCATGTTGTGTTGGCGTGGATGAGAGAGTCCACAGGTAGAGAGTTGTTGAGGCCGACTGTCACTTGCTTTGCAACAAATTTTGTCGCATTACAAAGCCTTTTGAAGCACAAGGATGGATTGAAACGTATGTTCAGAGGTGATAAATGGTTGCAAAGCACTTTTGCTGGAACATCAGATGGAAAAGAGGTGGAAGACATCATCAACATCTCAAATTTTTGGGATCCGGTGTTCAAGCCGGTTCAGATCATTGAACCTCTATATGAGGTATTGAGGGTGGTTGATGGGGATATGAGACCTTCTATTGGATTGGTGTACGCAAAGTTTGAAGCCGCGAAGAAGAAGATCCGTGAAGTGTCACCTCGGTATGCACACGGTCTTGGATGTTGTTGAGGATAGATGAGACTGAGAGATGAGTAGAGATCTACATATGGCGGGTAAGGAAACTGTTGATATTTTTGTATTGCACTAAGTATTAATGTATTTTACAACCATTGATATTTTAAACATCAATTGCAGCATATTATCTCCACCCTGCATACCATTACACTCACGAGTTGGCATATGAGGATGACTTGACGACTGCTTTTACAAGAGTTGAAAGATTGTCAAGAAGTCTTGTGCAAGTAGCATATGCCATTGATGAGGCAAGTATATGGTTATCAACTTCCATCCAAACAAATACTTGAATTTGATATGCATGATCAATTTAATAAATGCAGATGAAGAGCTTTCGGGAGGCTATTGGCGGCTTTGCTGAGCCATCTGCCATTGCTGGTCGGGAGCGGAGGGCGGTAATATGCTTTCCCCTTCATTTATTGTCATTGCAACTTGATGGTTGAGGGCTAATTGAGTTTCACTAATTTGGTTGCAGCTGATGGTGGTTTAACTTTGGGCATATTGCGCCAACATTGAGAAAAGTTGCAGTGAAGATCTTATCGCAGACATCCTCATCTAGTGGATGTGAGAGGAACTAGAGTACATTTGAATTGATACACACCAAAGTACGGAATCGATTGTCATATAGGCGCTTGGACAACTTGGTGTACGTGCACTACAATATGAGGTTGATGGTCAAACATCTCACAGAAGATCCAAAGCAGCGTGCGGACGTAGACTATGATCCTGTTGACATTGGGTTCCTACGAGATGAAGAAAACCCAATGGTTGCATGGGTTGCACGAGCAACCACAGAGCGGAGGGAGTATGAGTTAGATGAGGAGGCAGATGATCCTGAAGATCCACCTCGCCCTAACACTTTCCTGGTAAGGGCAGTAGCAGAAGCAACAGCAGAGGAGGAAGATCGTGGAAATGTGGGACAACCATACTCCCCTCATTATGAGATGGATCTAGAGGCTGAGGTGGATCTTCTTGGGGATATAGAACTAGAGCAAGTTGAGCGTACTATAGGTGGGAAAGTAATTTATTCATTTCATCTTACATATTTTATCAATTGCATTTGTGCTAATAATGTATCATGTTGGGGGCTATTGCAGGTGGAGAACATGGTCATGATAATGATGATGATTTTAAGAGGTTGATGGAAGGCCTCCCTCGCACACGATCTTTGAGGGAAGCACCCTCACAATCTAGAAGGAGAGGGTCATCTACCCAGGTTGCTGCTCCCTCACAATCTACAAGGGCTCCCACATCATCTCAACTAGCAAAGGGGAAGCAAATAGCTCAAGAATTCCGCTGAAAAAAAACTAGTGCAACAGAGTCTCGACCAACTAAAGGAGTTGTTATACGAGAGCCACCTCCCCCAGTACAAAAAAAGAAGAGTTGGTTGTCTGGTTGGGGATCCAAGTAAGGCAAAAAAGGTGTTACCCTTGTTGAGGATCCACTTGACATTGCAGATGCAGAGACTTTGGATCCAAATGCAGAGGATGACACACCGTCTCCGTTGGATTCACCCGATTGCCCAATAGCGCCTCCCATGATTCGATGACTACTGGTAGGTCATCATTTTATATTGCACATTACCTCAAATGTATTTGTATTTGTGCTAACTTATCTTAAAATCATTTTGCATTTGTAGGTGGTTCTTCAGATGCTGGAGGTGGCGATGGTGGTAACAGTGGAGGTGGAGGTGGTGACAATGGTCAGGGAGGAGGAGATGGTGACAGTGGTGAGGGAGGAGGAGGTGGTGGGATGTCATTCACAAAGAAGCAATTTTTGCGGGGTGCAACCCAAGATACTAGTCATGGTGCTCCACTGCAGTACAATAGAAGACATAAGTTTAGTCGTGGCGGTCATGCAGGAGGTTCTCCAGTGGATTCCAATAGCTATGACACTATGATATCAGAATTCGAGAGGATGAGTACACAAGAGTCTGTTGGATCCTATGGCGGCCATAACTATCACCCTGAGTCCACTAGCATAGACTACTCTAGTGGGTACAGTGGGTACACTGCCACAGCAGGCTACCTTGGTCCATCTCCATATATGTATCCTCCTCCTGTAGCATTTTCTGTTCCTGTTCCAATTCATGTTTTTGGTCCTTTGGAGGATGTACAGATGACACAATTGAATGTAGTCCATCCTGGCTGCCAGATGTGGGACCATTATCTCAGGCTGTTTCGACAGAGATACCATACCATGATGACATGGGATGAGTATCGTAATTTTGTGTCTGAAAGAAAATGTTATCATATTATTGGAGAGCTACCCTCAGAGTCAGATGAGTCAGAGTCAGTGCCTAGCCAATCCCAATGGAATGCATATGATCCATATCAGCAAGGGCATTGGGGATATTAGAGTAAGTCATTGTATTATGTATTGGAATTTAGAGTTTGATCGTTGTATTTACTTTGTGCAATGTAAATATCTTTCTATTAATGAGTTTCAATTTGTTTTCACTCTTCTAATACTTTTTTTGATTGAAAATAAATGTTTGTATAGCAATTATATGATATAAATCTCATCGAATATGATGAAACACATTTACAAGAGGCCTAAACCAGACAATTAGTAAAAAAAGGCCAGATTCAAGAGAATCGGCCAAGAAATGGGCCAGAAACCAGGTTTCTGGCCGCATCCATGCGAATCGGACCGAATTGATCCGATTTGAGCGAATCGAACCGAATCGAGAGAAATCCGATTCGGCCCGAATCGCCGATGCGCCAAACCTTGATACTAACATCCTTGGCCAGCAAGGTGGATACTTGGCATTGGAGATGGGAGAGGGACAACTGCTTCTCAGTTAGGTCGGCCTCCCTCTCAGATAGGGGGGCATGGCATACCTTCTTATCTCAGTTTTGGCTCCCAAGAGCCCTCCTAAGGTACAACTTTTGGTGTGGAGGATCTCTCAAGGATGGCTGCCAACCTGTGATAAATTGGCACCTTTTTTACTCCACATACCTACCTTATGCGGCATATCTTTCCCTCTCAGATGGGGAAGCACGGCATGCCTTCTCATCTCAGATTTGGGCTCCCAAGAGCCTTCTCAAGGTGGAAGTCTTAGTGTGGAGGATCTCTCACTGATGGCTACCAACTTGTGATAAAGTGGCACCTTTTTTATCGCACATACCTTACCTTGCGCTGCTTATGCAGGAATGAGGAGGATTTGGACTGCTTATTTACAGGTTGCCCTTTTGCTATGGGAATTTGGTCGAGGATTGGTTAGCATCTTCAGCAGTCTTTGCCACATTTTGAGGGGGTCCAACAACTTCTTTCCAAGTGGCATTGGCATTGGACCCTCAAGGGAGACAAGTTCATTGGGTGGCTCACCCTATATGCCACTCTTTGGGATTTGTGGAATGAAAGGAAGATTAAATTATTCAAAAGGGAAGCAAGGACAGAGGACAATCTTTTTCCGTTTGTTAGACAAAAAGTTTTTTTTTGGGGCTAAAGATTTGTGTGAAGTGGAGGGTTTTAACTCCTCGCTCTTTTTGCTTTTGGGGAGTTAACGTGGGTTCACCTTCTCGGTGTGGATTTCTTTTTTATAGGGGTTTTTGTGAGCTATACCTATACACCTGTACATCCCTCCTTTTCTTTTAATATTTTTTTGAAGGTGGATAGTACCACAAAATATGTGTTAAAGGAAAAGGGAATGTACAAGTATAGGTGGCAAAATGCCCAAAAAGAGAAAACCCCCCAAAACACCTATACAACAGGGAGCCCCAAAAAGTGGGGAAACATCACTGGAGATAAGAGAAATAGTGGCTGCCCACTCCTTAGCATTTTTTGCATACAGAATCAACAATTGCTCCTTTGGACCGCGACTCCCTCCGGAAGATATAGTTCCTCTCATTCCACTGCACCCATAGTGTGGCGGGCAAGACAAGCCACCACATTATCCTGTCTTGCTTACATGGCGGTGGTCTGCCCCAATATCACAGTAGACAGTGAACTTCTCTCCACAAAATGATGCTACAGTTGGTCCTCTGCGCAACCTCCATCCAAATCCCTTGAGAATAGGAGCATTCAGCAAAAAAGTGATCTGTGGACTCCTCCTCAACTCCGCAAAAACAGCAAGTTGGAATCAAATTTGGCAAGAAACGTGAGAACTTATCCCGTGTTGGAAGTCTCCCATGAGAAAATTTTCAAACCAAGACCTTTACTTTTAAGGGGATTGTTGGGCCTCCATACTTTCTGTTGAAACTCATGGCAAATCCCTCCGTCCGAGATGATAGCATTAGCTGAGCTGACAGTGTAGATTCCTTTCTTGTCCCATCTCCATATCCATCCATCCTCACCGTTCCTCAGATGGATGTGTAGGAGAAGGGAAAGAAGGTCCTATAAGCACACCGGTTCATCATGATGGAAATCCCGCCTTGAAGTCGGAGCCCAAAAGCCACCCAGGGTAAGGTGGTCAAATGCCTTGGGCAACCATGCCAAGAGGGGATGCGGCGATGTGAAACAGACAAGGGAACAATAACTCCAAGGTGAAATCTCCACACCGTCTATCTTTCCATAAGAGGCACTTCTAGCCATCCCCCAGACGGACTCGAACTCTCGTCGCCATGAACTCCCTGCAAGCAAAATATGCCGCCATAAAGGAGAAGTTCCTATGATGAGGAGAAAGGTCCCCGTCCCAGACTCTGGATAAAGAGAAATGTCGCTGACGAATAACCTGAGACTATAACCCATCTTCACCACTGCCCAGCCTCGACAGCCATTTGCACAAAAGAGCCATATTGAAAGCCCTGACTTGCTTCAGCCCAAACCACCTTGACTTCAGTTGGTGGTAATCTTGTTCCAAGAAATGTCATGCCAACCTCTAACTCTCTCTCCACTCCCATGCCAAAAGAATATGCGCTGAATGGAATCCAGCTTGCTGGTCACTGTGCAGGGAATGTGGAATATAGAGAGAGAATAAGTGGGTAGACTGTCCAAAACAGAACTGCACAAAGTCAAGCAGTCCCCATAAGATGGTAACCTCGCTTTCCACCCAGCAAGCTGAGCCTCATACCGCTGAATAATTGGGGGGCCAATCTGCACATCGGAGGGGATAATTTTCTTTTAATATAATTGTGGTACAATCCACGATTCAAAAAAGATACTGAATAAGGGGGTGTTAATGAGCTGAGCCCTCCAGCCCGGGCCCAGAAAGGGCCTGGCCTGGATCGTAAGAAAAACAATATACTAGGTTTTGTATACATTTGAATACACCCTATAATTACATGCAGACTAAGGAAAAAAGTGTCTTTCACCTACTTCGAAATTGACATTCTCAGTTTGTGAGTGATTTTGTACTTCCCTCGTGTGGTTATCATAGAAAATCTAATATAATTTACTTTTCAACCATGAATCTAATATGTTAGAAGGATTAAGTTTTAGATTCAGAATTACATGCTGTGCTGGGACAGGCTGGGACAAAATAAAAATTTAGGCTTCAAATCTTCTCCAAACCTTTTCAAAACTAGGCTGGGCATAACTGGCCTCCAGGCTGGCCTGACCGGATACCCATATGAATAACCAACAACAAACATAAATAATTATACTGGAAGCTAGATGTAAAAGCGGCTATCTGATGCATGCATGTCTAAGTATGCAGTTGGTCAATTGGGGTAGTTAAATAAGAATTTTTGGCCATCAGTTTGAATCAATAAAACTCAAAAGGACAAGAAGCTATTGGTGGCATGCTCAGAGAGCATGCTTGAAATTCCGGTGTCAGAACCTTCTAACATACCATTATGTTCTGTTAGCAACAAATTTTGTGAAGAACATGTTAGCATTCAGGTATTCTATCATTTCTGCCCATTTTTGTTATGCAATCTATGCACATTTCTTGCTTTGTCTCTACATGCTGCTGTTTTCTTTAGGATGCTGTTAACTCATTCAAGAACAAAAACAAAATTTTACATGGAAGATTTGCAACTTGTCCCCATCCCAACACTACATATACCTAGTCCCTCCATGCAAAATAATGTTAGAATATTTTGGTAATACTACATAGTACATACTGCTCTATTCCCTCATGCTGTTGATGTCCAAGCTCCATGATGTTCTTTTGCAGCTCGGACTTCACTGGTGTCCTTTTCGTGGATTCACACATCTGACCTCATTGTTCGAGTAAGATGACAGAAACAAGACTAATTGCTTTCCTTCTGAATGAGATTACTGTTTCATTCTCTTGCTAAATGCCATCTGTGTTAATGTTCATTAAGTTTTTTGTAATACCTTTATGCTAAACAGTTTCAACTGTTTGTGGGATACTTAGCTATTAAGGTTGAAGATATTGGTATTCTGTTAGTTGGTTTGTTTGGATAACTTTCCTTCATGAATGGGATTATGAACTGTACTGTTCAGCTAACATTCTCTCCTAATGTCTGGAGCATCTTATGTGACTATATGCAAACATCTGCACCTTTTCCTACCAACCCAAAATCTTCTGAAACTTCCCTCGTATTAAAAATAAAAAGAAGAGAATATGCATGCTATTACTTTTTAGGGGGCTAATGTTGAAACAGTTGGTCAATAATTACAATCTTCTGTTCCTATTATTATCTTTAGATTTTACTAGCTGTGCAGTTTGTTTATTTTCCTGAAAAAGTATATCAGATAGTCCAACATTGACTTTGTGAGGGTGAAACAATCGCTGAATTTGTATTTTGCTAATTTCCTTGCCCAATTGTAAATGCTTTGTTAAAAGTAAAAAGGCCTTATAGGCTGCTTCTTTTGCCTCATGAGCCAACTCTTCCTATTTCCCAATATGCTTAACAGGTATTCAACTCTGCAGGTGTTCTATCATTTTCTTATCCTTTATTTAGATAGATAATTGCAATGCTGCAAACAGGCACTTCAGATGGTATTTACTCATGCGGAATACAAGGAGGGGAGAATGCAGGCTAACTGTGAAAGGGGTTTCTATGATGGTCGCAGATACAGAATGGTGTATGTTAGGTTCTGCTCTGGATCCTTGAAATTCAACAGACTATGAAAGGAAGCCTGTCTCCTGTAGTCCTGTGTGATACTGTGATCAAGAATTATTTATTTTCAGTTAACCACTTTATCCCATCTTCCTCTTTCTCTCTCTGTATCCTGCACCCTCCTTCCCTGCCAACAAGAGGGATTCTGCAGCTAGGGATGCAAATGGGGTCAGATCTGAACTCTGGTTTCAGCCGACTCGGACTAGTATCTGATAATATAGAAGTGATTGGAGCTGGAATGAGATTTTGGGCGGTGATCCAGGTTTACCCATATCTTCATGTATATGCATACATATATATATATGTGTGTGTATATATGTATACATTTTTAGGTTTCAGAATAGCCAATATAAGATATTGGATCATGAATCATGATTGAGAGAATATATTAGATTAGAAGAAAGAGAGCAACAGCTCTCCTACTTTTCTTTTAAAAAAGGTAAATAAGTCCCTGTAATATCTATATTTCCAACAAAATCACTAAATTCTAATTCTATACCCAAAGGCAATCTTGCCGTTACTTTTCTGACAGGCAATCTACATTTCTTAACCATGGTTAAAACTAAAAGAAACCAAAGTTTTAGTAGATTGCTGTTTTACCCTAAGACAGAAATTTCATGGGAAGAGAGAGATGGAATGCTAGATTGGATGGGAATGAGGTCAACTTCTACAGTTGGGGGTGGGAGAGATAGATGGAACACTAAATTGGATGCTTTCCTCCTCTTCATGACACGAGGTTAACATATACAATTGGCAAGAGAGAGAGAGAGAGTTCACTGTGTATACAAATTCCTTCCTGTGCGAGGTCTGTGAACTGGCCCCCACTGTCATCACCTGCAAGGCTGATGCACTGATGCTGGCTGGGTCCATGTGTCATAAGGGTCTCTCTACAGGGTTACGGAGAGAGATGAGGAAGGAGAAAGAGGAACTGTGGGAAGGGTCTCCCGCACTTGCACCTTTGCTGGACAGGAGGGGGGGGGGTGGTCAGATAAGAGACTGCAGGGAAGAGGGCAAAGGGAGGGAGAAATTCTTAAATTCTTAGGGTATTTACGTCCTTTTATTTTTTAAAGAAAGGAACATTGCTTTAATATGCTTTCTCAAGATTTCTCTTAATGTAGGGACTTGTTAAAATTATGCTTCTAATTGCAATGAGTTTTTTGTTGTGGACTTATTCGAGTTAGGTAGATTGCAGGGACCTTTGTGAATATCCAAAAGAAAAGGCTGCAACGACAGCAGAGGGGCAGGTTGCTTCTGTTCTTTCCTTATCCATTTATTCTCCCTTGCCTTCCCTTCTCTCCCTTTCAACATGGTCGAGAGTCCCCCTGCTTGGCAGCCAGTGCACTACCCCCTTCCCTCCATCCTCTCCTCATCCGTGTGTCGGGAGCTGTGGCATGCTTGCACAGCAGCAGGGCAGTGTGAGCCTGACAGATGTCGGGGTTGAGTGGGCAAGGCAGCAAAATAGATAGCAGCTGCAACAATGGCAGGGCAGGCACCACAACAGTGGCATCATTGTGGGCAAGGACTGTGACTCTGGGTGGATGAGTCCACAGCAACCAAGGTGATGGCAGCGTGGGGGCTGGAATCTGTAGTGGGAATGGTGACGGCAGGCGGTCATTCTTCTCTGCTTCTTTCAACTCTTCTTCCTCTCTCCTTGTGCAACTGACATGAGAAAGAGGGATTTTGAGGAGCCCAAGATTTTGAGTATCTGGCAAGTAGAGAATGTTCAGAGAGCAGATCCAAAAATGGGGATTTGGATGAACTCAAAATGTGTAAAGTCAGGTTGGTGAATGAACCTGATATGATTTTTTTCAATTCAGATTTGGATCGGATCTTGATCGCCTCCCCCAACACCTGAGCCACCAGTGCCAAATTCAAACCCATTATTCCGGTTGCTTCTCTGCCCATCTGGTAGATAGAGTGAATTTCCATCTCTGTAATCTTCTCATACCCCTTCACTGCCCCTAATTTTGAAAGACCATCTCTGTATTCTTCTCAAACCCCCTTTGCCACCCCTATTTTTGAAAGGGGACTTTGGACAAACTTTATCATGTGGTTTCTTCTAAAGTTTCTTTCGAAACCTCATTACTTTCAGCTGTACCTTGTGTGACTTTCCTGTATGCTTGTCTGCAAACGTTTCTTACACTTTCTGATGCTAGGACATTTTCCTGAAAAATGTCTTCAAAATCAGGCACAAAAGTCTATTAGAAAAGGAACATAATTAATGAGAAAAGTTTGGGTCAAGATGAACTTGCTTTGTTTTCTGTTTCTACTAGCATTTTACATTGCTCTGCTGCTTACGAGTCACTAGCTTTTTTGGTTGAACTAACATAGAGAGATTTTCTTGCAGGGAAGGTGAAATCCAATCAGGTGCATGTAAGTACCTATATTGTCTTGTTGTCTGCAAGTACCTATATCATCTTGTTGTCTGCATCTCTTCTTGAATCTTTTTGACATTCCCCCAAATTGATTATTGCAGATCATGATCTGTTGAGGAGTGCTTCTTTGGGTGATTCAGGGGCTTCGGGTAGCAGTTCACATGCTTGTCCATATTTGGCTCTGCATGGGTTCCATCATGCAATGCACGCACACCCTGCACCATCCAACCCTCCTGATACACTTCCTGATGCCAGTTTGTATCATCGGCATCCAACTGGAATGGTTGGGAGGTCATCTGTTGATGTGATGAATCCTCAAAACTTCACCTCTGAGCCACAACATCACAATTGGCAACCACAACCTTCTGCATCCTATTCAGCCCTTGGTACTGGTAATCAGTCTGCATCCCACAACTTGGCTTCAAGGTTTCCAAGAGACTCTGGTGGCCAGCAGAGGTTAGGTTCCTTCGTTCATCCCAATTCTTTTCTGCATGGGTATGTTCCACCTGTTCTTCTCATTAAAATTTATAGAAACTTTCATATTACGTGGTTTACAAACCCGGCCTTGTTTTCAAAATTTTCCTCCCACCATTACAGGTCAATCTTGCGCAATGGGAGCAATGTTGTAGCAGCATTGGGTTCTCCACCCATTGGAGATGCCCGGGGTGGCCACAATCGTCCTCATGGTGGGCATATGCTTCAACAGTCTTCCTCATCATCCTCTGTCAGGAGCAGCACTTTCTTGCCAATGAGGAGAACTTGGCCCAGGAGGGTGGCATTTATTTCTTCTGTAGCGACGACTTCGTCGGCAGAGGTTGGAGGTTTTTATGGGTTCTCTCTATCTGGAATGGCAAATGGCCGCCACCAAGAGGGTGAGAGCTCGGGCAGGCATTTTGACCGTATGTATGGATGGGGCAGAGAGGGGTTCGCACCCCTCCCCTGGGTTCCTGTTGAAGGTGATCCGCAGTGGTGGAGCCCCTTTCATCCTGGCAGCCAGACTCAGCTGGGAAGTATGGACTCGGCAAGCAGGCGATACCCACAGAGGGGAGACACAGAGGGGATGTTGCAGGGCCTGCCAGAAGGTGGTTATCAGCAAATTCCTGTTCTTCGGATGCCGCCATTCATGTGATCTGCATATGGAACCTCTCTGCATTTGCTCTGATTCCATGGTGTGCTTCTGAGCTTTTCTTTTCTCATATGGGAAAGCACTCCCTCTCCCCCTCCCCGCCCTCACCCCCAAATCAAATTTGGAACTGCTGGTTATGGATGTGGAAAACTATCGAACTGCATATCTGATCCTTTTTCCAAAGTGTTCATGCTGGAATTCTTGTCTTGGGGTTTGGTGTAAGAAAACAGGCCAGGACGGCGGGGGGGCTAATGGGATTCCAGTTTCATTATGCTCATGGATTAATATATAAAGCTTTCACGAGTGTTGACTGTGTTATCAAATTACCTTTTTTACCTGTATGCATATGAAGGTGCAATAACGACAAGAGCTAGACATGAAAGCCTGGGTATCTGCTTTTGATTTTCCTTTCTTTTGGGGTTTTTTTGCTTTTAAGCCCCTAATTCTTTTAATCATGTTTTTACCCTTCAACTATATTTATTTAGTTCAAAGCCTCCCAAATCCTCTCCGTTATACCAAAAAGGCCTCCATCGTTCTCTTTGTAGGTGCATCGTGTTGCGACATGGGATCCACGGCCAATAGCGAATCCATGCATCATGAATCGCCACCCTAGATTCGAAGATCCCGAAGGGAAAGGAAGTAGGCGTAGTGAGGCAAACAAGAAATTAGAATAACTCTAATAGGAAAATAAATTACATTGTTTTTATGCGAGAATGACTGAAATGCAAGTACACGTAAAAGAAAAAGTATTTCTCCCAATAGGGCTTGCCTCGGGATCAAACACTAAACTACTGCCAGCAAGAAAGGAAAAAAGTTTACTCTTTGTGAGCTAGTTTCTGGTTTTGAGGTAGCCATTACTACCGTGAGTCCTCATCTAAAAAATAGAGAGTGAATTTTAAGGGTCATAGGGATCTTTTAATTTCACCATTTAGCCAAAAACAAAGGAAAAATAATAAGAACATATAATAGCTATGCAACTAAATAAATTGTGCAGGAAACAAACAATTGAACTACTAGTATTAAGTGCGAAGTACGAAGATCAAACCATATGTAGTAACTACAGTACGCACGCACACAGTATCTATTCAATCAACTGGCAAATGACATCATGACCAGGGGTGGCCAATTTGCATTACCTACCCTCAGTCTGGTCAACTCCCTAGAATTGGTGATATGAAAGCACTATTACTAATTTCAAAGTCAAGCATGCCAACAAACATCTCACCACCCAGATATAGCCTCATACTTGACCACTTCCACACACAATGAGACGAGTGAAGACTCGGTAAAAGTAACACAATTGTAGCCTCGCCAAGCCATGACCCTATGTCTAGCTGTCCCTACTAAGCTCCGAATTCTCATAAGAGTAAGGCAAATGAGAGGAGGGAGACTAGCTATGACCATGGCTCTCCACCCAACTGCCACAATGTCCTCTTTCCCAATTATGTGTGTACACAAGTGATCTACAACATAACCACTATCCTAGGCCATTTTTTCCTAGCTTGGATGTAGGCTCAAGAACAAAGGGGTCCTAGGCAACAACTCCAAATTGTTCATTTGCATAAGGCACAAGAATAAACCACCAATCTCTCCCTTGGTTGTAATGTGCTCAAGGCATTGGGGCACCGGACTAGTGAGATGTCATGCTAGAGTTGTAATGCCAACTAGAGAAGAAAGTTCAGTGTACAGAAATTAGATGAAGTCAATATGATTAGGTCTCGATTGTGAATGATCCTCATTAATGGATGCATTCAAAAGAAAACTAATGCATCCATCCTAGTGAATGCCAAAAGAATGTGTCCACCCTAATGGACACCTACTGCCAAGCACCAAAATGTTACTAGAACAAAAATTATTGTAGAACTATGAAAACTATGTCTGTCGAGCTCTGGATATAGAATGTGTGTCATGCCCCGCCAATTTAGCAGCGGAATAAATCGGAGAGGCATGAACAACGTGTATGGTAAAGTAAATTGCGCATACATTCACAAATATCAGAGTAACTAATGAACATTATTTGTAATAAACTCTTTATTTTATTGATAAATCACCTAACTATTACAACCACTAATTCTGAGCCGAAACATAGGGCTCAATAATATCGTTACATCTGGAAAAGATAATTAAGCAAACATCTAACTATACTCTAAGGTACTAAGGACACTCCATCGCTAGGACTCTGGGTCGCTCATCACTCCAGTCCATTCCCATTGGTGTGCGTAGGGTCATCACCTGACTTACCTGAAACACATACAATAAAAACACAGGGTGAGCGATAACGCTCAGTAGGACTTAATATCTCGTGTAAACAAGCATGCTTTAAGTGATTAATGTCTTGTAATACAGGTTAACTAAAGAGAACGATCAAAATATAGTCAAGAGAGTAATAAAACATGATGGCGAGAGAATGATAAAACCTTCAACAGGGATATTGTAAAACTAGAATGATAAATGATTGGCCATGTAACGAAATAGTGTAAATGGTTGTACCACGGTGCACTAGTAGCGATAGCACCTCTGGTCGAGCATCTTGTCAACCCAGAGAACGATTGCATAGTGATTGATATATTGATTTATTGATTGTCATAAATTAATCTAGATAGTAAATTGGCTCTGGATGCATGCCGTACACATCCTGATCATGTAATCCTTGCAAGGAACTAGCACTCTTCGGGAGCTCCTCCCAGGACCAGACCGGGCCCTATTACTTTGGCATATAGTACTTGCTTGTTTAATTTAGACAATCAATTGTATGGCCAAGAGAGTACCAAAAAATAGATGAGAGTAGTAGAGAGAACGTGAACAGATGAGAGGATATAGATAGTAGACGAGATAGAGACATTTCCGTAAAACGACGTGAAATTTCGATAGTAACGGTTGCACAACACCAGGTCGGGTGCCGGCAGTATGGTAGAAGTCACAACCACCCACTTAGTCGTGTTGTGAACACAGCCAAATGGTTCGGAGTGAACCCGAGACGAGAAGGAAAAACACTAAGGCATGGATCGTACTGATCCCTGATGTGTATCGAGATTTGGGGTACAACCAGCTCGTTGACTAAGGACGTGCGCCAAAGCCAAGTAGACTTACGAAGGTCTTGACAAGGAGTCCTTGGTCCAGTCGAGAGTATTTCCGGTGGAGAGGTGGTCCAAGTCAAGGAAAAGTGTGTAGAAAACAGGTCCGTCGTACCTCGAGTGCTCGAAGCCAAGGGAAAATGATAACGGTATTTAAAATGCGCGTATAAAATGAAAACAATTGTATTTAATAAAAATAAGATAATTTAGTCATTTATTTCGTTAATTTACCGAATATATTATTGCGTAATTTATCAAGGTCAAATGACATTTAATAATGTTATGTGAGTGTAAGTGTAAAGAAATCTTGAGGATATGACAAGTCGTACAAATGTCCTTTTAAAATAATTAAATTTATATCATTAATGTCATTTATTAACTTAGCCAAGTCGGGTTAACTATATCAAGGTTTAATCATGGCCAATTAGGGGTATAAAGCCCAACCAGTAGGGGCATATGCACAATTTTCAGTTATGGTGGAGTTCTTCAGATCGCGGCGGACCTACCCGTCGCGACTCAGATCGCGTCGAGGCGGCCGGGCGCGACAGGTGGAACGGCCGGTCTGGCTCGGTCCGGGAAGGGAACGCAGTGACGAGGCCCGCCGCATTCAAGACGGGACCTAGCGGCCGACCGCGACCCTCCTGTTATCGCGGCGTATCGCGCCGCTGCGATAGCAGGGACGGTCCGGGTTTTTCCCTTTTTCCAGGGTTGATACTGGATGACACATGGCTCTTCTAAATTCAACATAAAATCATATAATGACCCAAAATCACGAATCTAGTTTCAAATGAAAGTAGACACATAGATCTATCAACATCGATTAATTTGAATTTAGACAAGATTTAGGCATGCTTTGAACAGGTTACATTCTGATGACCTAAACAGGCGCAGTCAGGGTTCAACGAATTAATAGGAGATGAATACATGATGAAAAATTACGAAACCAAGGGCGTTCGAAAGATAACACGATGTAGTATTTTAGAGAATTTTCTCATAGCAGAACATCAAGTGTGCACGAAGTTTAAAAGTAAACTTGAGGAGTTAGGTATATGCAACAGACAGAGATTCAAAGATTTAATTCTCCCTCATAGGAGGTCTAAATAGAGCAAGACCAGGGGCGTTTGAAAGCTAGTATGATGTAGTATAACTGAGAATTTTATCATGGCATGGAAACAAGTACATGCAAGGAATTAGAGAAAACATGAGATTTCAGGTTCATGGTACAACAAGACTTCACGAATTAAATTTGCCCAAATGGATGAACAGAATACCATGAAAACATAGGGCTTTTGAAGAGGTACATGAACTCTACCTAGGGTAATTATTTCACGATTTTAGCTTGAGAGATTGCCTACCTTTTTAATGAAGTAAGAAAGCCCTAGTTTGAATGACGAAAGAAGAAAAATCCCTCCTTGATCCAAGCTTTCTCCCCTTGCTCTCCACGTCCAGAACTCCTTCTCTTCGTCCTCCAGAACTCCAACCACGTTCTATGGGGTTGATAGGGTTAGATGAGAGGTGTATAGGGTGGTAATAGAGTCCATACAACTCCAAACTCTTCTCTTCTCTTCCAACTCCGAAATTAGCAATTATCCACCTACTTTCTAGAAATTATCTACCTAATAGGATGGGGAAGAGGTTTAATTTCGTGGGTAGAGGGTTTGGGTAGGTTTAGGACTCTTGTAAGGATATTTATAAGCTAGTTTAGTCATTATCTTACCCCCTTTTAATTTATTTAAATATTAACTCCGAATTTTTTCATTTATCTTCCTCCTTTCTAGCATTTGTCACCTAATTGGCTTGAAGAGAGATCTAATTTCGTGGTCAAGAGTTAGGATGGGATGAGGACTCATTCTTTGGATAATTTTAGGTTAATTAGTATTTATCTTAACCCTTTTCTAATTATTAATTATTTTAAGTACAAATTTTACTTAATTAGCTCCCATCCCATGATGGGCTCTTCACATTTGGGCCCAACAATTCATACTTGGACCCTTAGGATAACCCATTACTAATTTAACTTAATAGGTTTTAGTTTAATTCTATTGATTCACCTTTTATTCTTATTTAAGTTTATTTATTCATTCAATTTCTTATTTTAATTTGATGTATTATTTATCCCAATATTTCTAATCTTTATTCCTCATTTGGGCTCTTGCTTTTGGCCCAATAACTTATGTATGGCTCAATTGTACAACCCATATACTTAATTTACTTAATGCTTTTAATTATCCTTTTGTTAGAGAATTTATTCATGGGTCAAGATTGTCCATTGGTCCGATTATCATAATGGACTATTAACCCATATTATTTAAAGTCTATCCACATGTTTATTTTAATTTAAAACCCCCTTTAGGTCATAAAATAATAGGTTCTTCGACTTATTCCTTAATTACGATAATAAGTCGCGTAATTTCTTAAACTTAGTTCAAATGATTTTTCTATGCCCAAATTTCATGATGGGTCATTAGAGAACATTGTTTAAAGTATAACTACTATTTTTACAAAGTTTTTTTTTTATAGGGGTTTATACGTATGCAATAATGATGCGTACCGTTTTAACTAATTGAATTTATTAATTGATAAAATTTCAATTTATCCATAATTTTTAATTAATAGATTTTTCGGGGTACTACAATGTGTCTAAGGTCCTAGATGCCTAAAAAGGAATGCGTCCACATAGTAAGACACCTACATCTTGTCATAGACAATTCTAAGAAAGTAATAGAAAATGCATCCACATAAATGGATGTCTACAAAAAGTCTGATAGATGGAACAAAAAGTAGAAACCACCCACGATCGGACCATAAACACATCTAGCTAGTTGGATGTCTTCGAAACACATCCTTTGGGTTGGACGACTCTTCATATAGAAGCCTGAAGAGAACCTCCCTTCTTCTGGAGCTCCATTTACCATCTAAATCGCTCAAGAACATAGGGGAAAAGAAAAGGGAACGAGGGATCAAGTGAGAAGAGGTCATTCCATCCATCCACACGAGTAAGCATGGGAAAACATAAAAAGAGCTTTCAGAAATTGAGAGAAATTGGAGCTCATTCAACCGCTTGACATGGAAATACCCAATGCATGAAGGAAACCCAATGCTCTCACCCTAGGCATGCTTCTAGAAATCGAGAATTTGAGTTTAGAAAATGGGAAGATTGTCACCCTACCTCTATTGAATGATTGTACCTACCATGGAGTTTTCTTGTAGGAGGATCATCTCCTTTGCACTGCCACTATCACATTCACCAGCACCACTGCTTGCCATTGAGTGGCATGCCACCATTGCTCTCGTCCACTAGTTTTCATTGGCCAATGGAGGAAGAGGGTGAGAGAAAGGAGGAACTTGGGGGAGGAAGTGAGAAGAGAAAAGAGTGGGGCTCAATGAGGGGCTTCTATAGAAAGGCCTTGACATTGAGAATGCATCTACCCTGGAACAAATCCATATGAAATGACACCTTCATAACATGTCATATCTTCCATATGACTTTAGCTGATAGATCTGCTACTCTCTAATGCACTAGATTCACATCTGACAGACTAACTAGTGTACTAGCAAATGCATTCATCTGACCAAATGCTTTCTTGGCCATGCAAGTTCCCAAGCAGCATTCAAGGTTAGATGTTTGTTAGTTGATTAGTACACTATTGGAACACGTCTAGAAGGTCGGATGCTTTTACCTTGCATAATCTTGACATATCAGCACAACTGCTGACACCTCTGATCCACTACAAGACAACTCTTGAACACATCCACTGGCATAGACACCTTCTTCGAAGATGTGTCTGGTCATATGGATGCCTTCAGACGTTGTAGGCTAAAAAATGGGCCTCACAACCGCCTAAGGTTCAAACGAATATCCCAAATTGCTAGGTCGACCTTATAACTAAATGCCGGAGACATCACAAATTGAGTTTAGGATTTCACCCCCTTCATGATGCTCTCATCCAACCCCCTCTCCAAAACCCTAGAAGGAGCGGAGGTGTACTCCCATGGCTGTTGAGAAACTCAATGACATGACATGCTGGCCCATCTCTTCCTAAAAGGGTTCTCATAGGATCTCTCAAAGCCCCCATTTGGTTCCCGACAGATGTCACTTTTGGACGAGGGTGGGAAAATTTGACTGGCTTTAGATTAGGTACATAGATTGGAGGCATCGATACTATGTATTAAGAGAACTTAGGGATTCAAAAGTAAAAAAAAAAAGATGAAAAAAAAACTTTTCTCTTACATTTGGTTTGTCCTTTCTAGGCTGAAGTGTGCTACTTTTTGTTGTCACACATGCTGAGAGTTCTCATCCTCTGACTATCCTCGTGTGTTGGATAACTAAAGTCTATTCTAGGACATTAGTATTGAAAAATGGAATACTATGGACTCTTTCTTAAAAAAAAAAAATCCTTATTTGGGTTAGGTAGTTTCCTTCTTAGTTAGGTAGTTGCCCTTTCTTTAATCATCACGTGTTGCTTACTGTGAGCCAAGGTAAGTTAGTTGTCAGATAATTAATTTGCTAGAATTAAAGAGTTAATTCAACTTAAAAGGAGTTCTAATAATATTGAAGGGGTTCTAATACTAATGGGTTCACTGCTAGTTTGATATTAGAGTTAGAGGGTAACACACACATAAAGACAATTAAAAGGAATAAGAAAATAAGTATGAGATATTTATTTGATATTTTGGTTATTTTTATTTGGAATAGGATTAAAATAGAATTAACTAGGGTTTACACATTATAAATACATTTATAGAGGAAAGAGGGGGTGGCGGTACCCTCCTTACTCTTATCTTTATTGGAAGAGGGTTTTTCTCACACATGAGGCCGCGCGATCCCCAAACGAGTGGTGGCCAGAGGAGGAACCGTGTCCTCTTTATTAAGCCAGAGGAGGAACCGTGTCCTCTTTATTACTTCTATGAATACCACTAAAGTTGGACATCTAAGTGGTTATTGTCGTCGAACACTCTTACATCGATGCTAGGAAACTATAATAATAATAATAAGTTTATTCTTAGGTTCTAAAAGTCGATGCAAACAAAAGAAAATCAAATCTAAATTTTTATTCTGCTGCGTTTTGTAAACCTGTAATAATTATTTCCAAGACAATTTACATTTACCATAAAATACATGTTGTTTAGGGTACGGAGAGTGTCTGAGAGACTCTAATATAGTTCTGGGGACAGAGAGCACTCGAAAATATCTATAGGGGCCATTGACAGTGTTGGTATTTTGCACCGAAACTGAATTGTTCTGATTTGGTTAGACAACTGTTCTCTTACTGTTTGGTACCGTTAGTTTGTAAATCTAAGCATCTGTTCTGTTTTGTACTGTTGGGTTGGTTAGTCCAACCTTCTGATCTGTCATTGTTTGATACTGATGGTTTGTTAATTTAAACCTCATGTTCTATTTTGGTAAATCTGCTACTATTAAATCTGAAGATCTGAAATTCTTGACTGACCAATATTTATATGCTAGCCTTGTGGAAGGCATGATTTGATCCATATCTGATGTAACTGTCTCAAGTTCTTATATTGTCAATTGTTCCTTGAAAATTTGAATCTATTGTCCTGCTACCATCTTGTTATTTGGACATCCTACTAGCACCTTGTTATAAATTTTTTTATACTTGTAATTAGTTTGGTAATACTCATGCCTATCCGAGTAAAATATTAATCATTTATATCATTGTCCGCACATTGAGATATAAATTCTACTGGGCATAAGCTAATTAAATTTCTTAACATTTTCAAATAGTATGGAAAGAAATGAAGCGCTGGATGGGCTTGTGTGTTGAGAGTGAAGTTTCTTAGAGATACATCCCAGATTCTAGTTACTTAAGAGAGAATTGACATTTTGTAATCCTTTATCCTTGTTAGTATTAGATAGATTAGCAAGTGAAGTTTTATTTCAGTATTAGTGATTGTAAACATATCCGTTTATTTTGAATAAAGGAAAGAGTTATTGATTCTTGAGCTATTGAAAATTTGGATGGTTTAATTATGTTGAAAATGTGAGATTGTCTGTAGCAAACTTTGTTTCAATGAGAAAGCAATCGTCACTACAACTGTGAAGCAGTAGCCAATCAATTTGGCCTTGTCTGTCAACAGATAAGTTTTATCTGTTGACACATTGCCTTGCCTGTCAAGAGTTGGTTTGAGTTTGTTGACCTAGACTGTCCCCAATGGCTTTCCCAGAAGCTTGACTCTTGCGAACACATTCTTTGGTCGACTTGAGAGTTGAGATAGGTCGACCTAAACCACCTACAATAGTGAGCTATTATTAATTGGGACATTAGGGAGTGTTTTCTCTTGTGTTTTGTTTTTGTGGCATTGTAGGACGTAATAGTCATATGATGATGATTAATAGAAGAAGTTTTAGAGTATGGAAATTGTGGATGCTTGTATAATTTATTGTTCTTTTGCTTCTGTATACGCATGACTGCTGCGTCCCTCAATTTGATTATGTTGCAATTATGTTTAAATTTCGGGGGTGTGATAGAGGTGGTATCAGAGCCACGACTTCAGCTTCAGATGTGGCCCTTTGATTATCAGAGCTTCACCTTTTAATTGTAGGTTATGTCTAGAACTAGACTTGTTAGGAGGCATTCAAGCCTGAAGTTTCGAGACTAAGTTATAAGATCATGTCGTGAGGATCTAGATTCTTAGGAAATTGGTGTCTAGCATTAAACTGACTCTTATTAGCCCCAGTGAGTTGAGTAGATCCTGGTTTACTCCCTAAGTTCTAGGTAATCAAGAATAATAGGTTGATTATTATTAGAACCCTCAGATTGTGTCGAGGATCTCATACCACCTGGTGAGATTTGGTAGAGCCATGGGCTAAGTTTGGAAGTTTCATTTAGTAAATACATATAAGTTTATAGGTCCTTAACCAAAGGCAAAGAGAAAATGACAATTGTGATCAATTATTTTGAAGGAACTTAAACTTGCGGCTATGACCAATAGACCTATACCGTTGGTGGACGGGTAGAGGTCGTTCTAAGGACTAACTTCGGTACTACCACAAGTAGCACCACTATTGGAGAATAACCTTGGAACTGCTCAAAGAGATACATATGAAAAAAGAAGGCCTAGAGATGGCGAGGGAATTGGGTTATGCTAGGAGCTTGAATATATGTAAAAGCATCCTAAGTTTAAATAGACATTGAATGATTATTATTACTCGCAAGAATTTTGAGAGATGGCCCGCGAGCGTGCACAAATGCGCGAATTGCAAAGGATTGTACGAGGGTTAACTCAAGCCCTTAACAATGTAGTTCAAGTAGGAGCAAGATTTGGAGCTGGAGATTTATATGGAAACTTTCAACGAATGAATCCCCTTCATTTTAATGGAACACTAGACCCTAATGAAGATATGGAGCAAATCTTTAGAGTCATGCAATGTTTAGATCAGGAAAAAGTCATTCTGGCAATTTTCTAGTTGGATCGCAATGCTAGAGCATGGTGGGAAGCTACCAGTCACTGTTTGCCCAATATTGACATAGAGTGGGATGGATTTTTAGAACTCTTCAACCCCAAGTATTTTTTAGAGAGGATTCGTGAGAAGAAGACAAATGAGTTTGCAGATTTAAAACAACTAATGATGTCTGCAGCAAAATATGATGCACAGTTTGAAAGACTCGCACAGTAAGCACCACATTTGATGAGTACAGAAAAGATGAAGGTGATGAGTTTCTTAGAGGGATTGAGGCCTATCTATTTAGAAAGGTTAGCCCCACTAAACATTGTGGTGTATTCAGACATGGTCTTAAGAGCCCAAATAGTGGAAGATACTATAGAACATCTTGAAAGGATCAAGAAGAAGAAAGCATTGAAAAGAGAACGAGTTGCTCATTCCAATAGTAAAGGGGAAGGAGATACCATAACCAGCAAGAAAGTGAAAGGAGAAGTGAAATAGAAGGAAGTCTGTGAATTTTGCAATAGGGCAGGGCATCAGGTTGAAAATTATTGGAAGAAACTTGGCAGTTGTTTGCGATGTGGAAGTCAAAAGTATCGGATTGCTAATTACCCAATAAAAAGGAACCCACCTCCCTATCAAGGAAGATCGCAGGGCCTTGGAGATATGGATCCTGTCAACAAAGAAGGATAAGGTACCCTTACTACACTCATAGCCTAGCTTTGCGTTAATTTCCTTGGTGGCACAGTCTTAAGTGGGAGAGATAATCGGGAGAAATATTCAAAACCACTAGGTGGTCATAGCATAACAAATCATATAAATTTGAAGGACCAAATTCTTTTAAGTGGGGGAGGGTGTAACAACCTGGACTTTTAAATCATGAACATATAAAAGTAAATAGATGGAAATGATTAAGTAAGGGTTCAATTAAAAATTTTAAGATAAAGAACCACTAATGAAGGAAATCTTATCAATGTGGAAATTGATATGAAATGAAATGAGAAATTATGATTTTTGGTCAAATAGTGAAGGTGTAGTGACCCAAAATTTCAAGAATCAGATAATTGGAGAACCCATTAACATAAGCAAATAACTCATGAGAAATAATTGGTTGGAAACCAATTGAAACTTTACTGAACCCTTTGTTCAATAATCAGAAGGATTATAAGCCCAATAGAAATCTTAATAAACCCTTATTCGGTAATTGAAATGTTTACAAGTCAATTAGAAGGATTATAAGGACAATCAGAAGTTTACTGGGCTTTTGTTTAGTAATCAAAATATTATAAGTCCAATCGGAATGCTTACTAAACATTTGTTCAGTAATCAAAATGTTTGTAATCCAATCGGAAGGGCTACTGAAGCTTTGTTCAATAATTAGTGTAATTTTAATGCCAGTCAATGTTTGGACCACCTATAAGACCAATCAGAAGGACTATAAGTTCAATTGGAACATTTACAAGCCAATCTGAATACTTATTGAACACTTGTTCAATAATCGAAACATTCTTAATGCCAATCAGAAGGATTCTGAACATTTGTTCAGCAATCGATATAATTATATCGCCAATCGAAAGGACTGCTGAACTTTTTTTAGCAATAAATGCCCATATCACTAATCAGAAGGAATTCTAAACTTTTGTTCAGTAATCGATGTGATTATATCGTCAACCGAAAGATTTTAGAACTTCTGTTCACCAATTGATTCGATTATAACACCAATCAAATGGTTAATCAATTAATGTTCACCAATCGATTACTTTGTTCATCAATCGGTTGATTCTTCCTTTCGGTTGACGGTTCTTAGATATTCGGCTGTCCTTTTTCATGATCATGCCAGACCTGGATCAATGGAGGGATTGGTCGACCGATAATAAGAGTTCGGTCGATCGACTGTCAGTAGTCAATTTTTTCCTCTGCTGATGTTTGTATTATCCATTTGCCAATGCTACCTTTAAGTTGTTTAGTAATTGGTGCATGTTTAAGCATCAATTGATTGGAGGATTTTGTTTTCTAATCATGGAGAATGTCAACTCTTGTAATGGTAGAAGTTGACTCATGTGTTGATGAGAAGTTAGGTGTTGAGACATGTACGTGTGTATGTCGACACATGTGTGAGAAAGTCAACTTGTGCGCTAGTGGAAGTCGACTTTTGGGGTTCGTAAAGTACCACTACTTACACATGGCCCAGATATGGTGGGTCTGTCTTTTTTCCAGACAAAGTCAACATTAGTTATGAGTAGAGTTATGGCCCAATACGACAGATCTTTGGCTATATGTCCTCTGGTACTAACTTTGATTAAATAAAAAGGGTTCTAATGAGACAAAAGCCTTAGTAATGCTTCATATGACTCTTCTTTGGCCATCCTAAAACCCCTATAAACACTTCTAGCCGTGGGAAGGAAAAGCTTGGAGCTGAAAGTTGGAGGAACCTCCTGAAGCAAGAGGGACGATTTTGTTGCTTGGGATCTTAGAGTTTTTCCTTCTCTCTCTCCTTTGACTTGTAAGAGCCTAAAATTTGGAGAGCAACTAAGGTAGGCAATCTCGAGCACCAACATAATATGCCATACACTATCTAAAAATCCTTTGAGTCTACCTTCTTTTGCTTCTGTTTTGGCCCACATTGTGGGTATAAGAAATGTTGACATCCTCTAACCGTAGCACAGAGTAGGTCTTCTATTTTTCCCTCTTGATTCCTGTCTCTTATTTGTTTTGATATAGATTTCAGCTATAAAGTCATCTACCTATAATTTCTAACAACCTCTCGCTGTTACTTTGTTCTTTCAATACCTTGAAGATCATTTTCTGCTACACTCATGGATAGATATTGGCTATACCCGAAGCTAGTTAACCTTACAGAACCATTTATTGATTTGGTCTGTCTAAAGAGTGCTAGGGCAAGGTTTGCCTAGTATCTTAAAAGCTATCAAAACAAATATGAAAGCTTTAAGTACATGGAGTTTATGCTAAATATTCTTAAATTATCATTCATTGATTTTCTTACCATGATACTATGGAAATTCTACCTAGATAATCTGCTTACCTGAAATATTGGAACTCTTGTCCTAAATATCAATGAACCCATGTTAATTTTGTTATGGTCATTTTGTCACCAATCATGATTTCAATCATTGTCTTCTGTTCAGTTTTCTTTTCACTTGTGGAAACCCAAAGTAGTAATGTACCTACGAAATTGAACTAAAAGTATGCTATTTTGGTACCCTTCTGTCTCCTTGAATATCTCATTCGTGGTATCTTGCTTTGAATCTTATTCTTGATATGATCATGCTATACCATTTCTGTTATGGCATTGTTTGAACTCTTGAATGTGCACATATGACATCCTTTTGCACTGTTCTGTCTTGTCTAGCATAAGCAGATCTTGTGACTCTATTGGACTAAAATGCATATTGTTTAGGGCAAAAAGAGTGTCTGAGGGGCTCCAATCAAGTCCTGGGGGCGGAGAGCACCTGAAAATACTTGCAGGGGGTATTGACAGTGTTGGCATTTTGCACTGAGACCGAACTGTTCTGATTTGGCTAGACAACTGTTCTGTTACTGTTTGGTATCATTAGCTTGTAAATCCAAGCATCTATTCTATTACTACTTGGTACTGTTGGGTTTGTTAGTCCAACCATCTGCTCTGTCACTGTTTGATGCTGATGATTTGTTAATTCAAACCTCCTGTTTTGTTCAAGTAAATCTACTACTATTAAATCTGAATATATGAAATTCTTGACTAACCAATGTATATGCTTGCCTTGTGAAAGGCATGATCTAATTCATATCTGATATGACTATCTCAAGTTCTTATATTGTCAATTGTTCCTTAAAATTCTGAATCTATTGTCCTGCTACCATCTTGTTATTTGGACATCCTACTAGCACCTTGTTATAAGTCTTTTATACTTGTGATTAGTTTGATAATACTCGTGCTTATCTGAGTAAAATTTTAATCATTTATATCATTGCCCACACATTGAGGTATAAATCTGACTAAATTTCTTAACATTTTCAGATAGCATGGAAAGAAATGAAGCACCAGATGGACTTGTGTGTTGAGCGTGAAGTTTCTTAGATATGCATCCTAGATTCTAGTTAGTTAAGAGAGAATGGATATTTTGTAATCTTTTGACGAAGGAGGTCTGGGCTTTCGGAGCATGGAGCATATTCAGATTTCTCTTACTGCTAAACAGATTTGGAATATTTTGCATAGTCACTCTTTATGGTCAAGATATGCCAAGGCAAGGTTTATTAAAAAGCATTTATCTGAGATCATAAAACCATTCCTAGCTAGGGTTTCCCTGACTGTCTTCACTCGAGCAAAATATTTGGTGCTTTCTCAGTCAAGATGGATTGTGGGAAATGGTAAGAGTATTGATTTCCTTAGGGATGTATGGATTGGAGATAGGCCTCTCCGACAACTCATGAATGTTGTGCACTCTTAATCTGCTAATGATTACTGTGAGGGATGTATTGATGGATGACAGACATGCTCTTTGGAACACTTTAAACATAAATTGTGCACTTTTGAAAGTTCAGCTTCTTGATGATGATGATATGTGTGTTTGGACTGGTACTGCTAAAGGCGAATTCACTGTCAAATCTACATACTCCAACATCTCCCCAAGGGGAATCCGAAGAAGTAAATGGACTAGGATTTGGCACCACGCGATCCCACCGAAGGAAGCTATGTTCATGTGGAAACTTATGCATCGAGCGGTTCCGGTTGATAGTAGGGTGGCGTACTGTGGTGTCCCATTTATTTCCAAGTGTGTTTGCTACTGTGTGCCACACTCTGAGGACATCAATCATCTGTTCCTGAAGAGTGATATGGCAAAGGATTTGTGGCGCTGGATTGCTACCCTAATTGGCAATAAGGTTAATCCAAGCAATCAAATTACTATAAAATGCTGGAGTCTTTTATCTGCTACTTGGGTGGAGTCGCCTTTCCAATTTGTTGGGTTAGCCACGTTTATTCTGATGATATGAGAAATTTGGAAAGCCAGATGTAGGAGAGCAAATACATTATGATGAGAAATATTATCATGGGGTTGAATCAGTTGGCGCTTGGTAACATGCACTTTAAAAGGCCGATTCATCATACTCAAGCTCATATTTTGAGTTCCTTTAACATCAACTGGATGTTAAGTCTTAAGAAACCGATTATGGTTTGCTGGATTCTGTCAATTGCTAATCTGTGTCTTAATGTGGACAGTGCTGCTAAGGGTAATCCAGGACATTGTGGTGGAGGAGGTTGCATTAGAGATTCGGAAGGTAATTTTATAATGGGATTTTCTGCTTACTATGGAAGGGGGAACAACATCATAGCTGAAACCAGGGCTCTCCATAATGGTCTCAGTTTAGCAAAGGAAAAAATGCTAACCCTATCCGTGGTATATTCTGACTCTGCTACTCTGGTGGCCGGACTCTGTAGCTCATCTCCACCCTTTTGGGCTGCTACCCCATGGTGACGGGACATAAGAAAGCTCCTTAGCGTCATGAACTATCAGGTGCTGCATATTTTTAGAGAAGGAAATCAAGTTACAGACTCTCTTGCATCATATGTTTGTGAAGCTAAAAATAACTTTGTATTCCTTGCTGCCCATGAGCGAGCGGTGGTGGTGGATAAGGCAGATCTCCCTTCTTTTAGACATCTCCTTTGGCTCTTGTTGGGTGTCGGCAATCTTGGTGTTAGGTATTAGTTTTGGGTTTTTTGTTTTGATTGATTGTAAAATTTGTGCGTTCAAGGGTATGCCCCGGTGATCTTTTATTAGCAGCTTCTTTTATTATTAATATATTTGGCACAGGTATTTGCACCAGTTAGTTGGTTCGTTGATTCTGTGACCATCTTTAATTAAAAAAATTATAATCCTTTACCCTCGTTAGCATTAGATAGATTAGCAAGTGAAGTTTTATTTCATCATTGGTGATTGTAAACATATCTGTTTATTTTGAATAAAAGAAAGAGTTATTGATTCTTGAGCCATTGAAAATTTGGATGATTTAATTATGTTGAAAATGTGAGCTTGTCAGTAGCAAACTTTGTTTTAATAAAAAAGTAGTCCTCACTGCAACTGTAAAGTAGTAGCCAATAGAATTGGCCTTGTTTGTCGATAGATAAGTTTTATTTGTCAACACATTACTTTGTCTGTTGACAGCTAGTTTGGGTCTATCGACCTAGACTGTCCCCAAAGGATTTCCCAGAAGCTTGACTCTTGGAAATGCATTCTTCGGTTGACCTGAGAGTTGAGATCAGTCGACTTAAACTGCCTATGATCAGTGAGCTGTTATTTATTGGGACATCAGAGAGTGTTTTCTCTTGCATTGTATTTTTGTGGCATTGGAGGACATAATAGTCATATGATGATGATTAGTTGAAGACATTTTAGAGTATGGAAATTGTGGATGCTTGTATAATTTATTGTTCTTTTGTTTTAGTATATATATGACTGCCGCATCCCTCGATTTGATTTCACTGCTATTATGATTAAATTTTGGGGGCATGACACCTCCCTACGTGATTCCTCAAGACATTGAGAGGATTAAGACTCCAATCATGGTATAATTTTGAGTAGTAACCATCATGGGCTTCAATGCCCTATGAGAGACATGGATAGTTACTCGCACCAATCATGGACATCCAATGTTATCCTCTTTAAGACTCCACTTCTTTCATATAACCACTCCTTTAGTTAGGGATCTACCAACATCTAACTTGGGTAAGGGTATCAACCACTTTATTACCGTCGAGCTCAAGTTCCATTTAAGGACCTTTTGGGCTATAGGCATCTGAGATAAACTCTACCAAGATACGTCTGTCGGGAGAAGAATAGAGTATATGTCAGGATATCCTCAGGGGCCTCACCTTCGCCCCAAGCTATCTTTCGGGCATGCTCGTTGAGGTAAAGGCCCTTCGATAGGTGGCAAATCAAAGGCTTGTTGACGCTTTGTGGGGCCTACCTATGGATAGGGTTCCTTGGGATGTGACCTTTTTGGGATTTCACTTTCCTCGGCCAAGTTTGATAACTAAACTTTATGATCTAAGTCCAAGGGCTAAGATTACCCCTCTACACTTGCCCCCTACTCCCAAACTAAAGAAGTTAGGTCAGAAAGTATATCTGGGATTTGGGTGGCATAAATGAAGCAACCCTGGATACTCATATCCAATAAGGATTCATATCCAACATCACCACCCACAAGCCCAAAGTTTTGGAAGAGTTAACATGTGGTCTACAGAGATATATAAGTAGTAAAAGCAGGTATGACAGAAAGAAATGTTCCACTAACAAAAGTACAATGTCCTAATTTTATAATACGAGTACAAAATTAAAATACACCACCTTAAGGGGTATGCCTTGAGATAGTACAAAAGAAAATAAACTACCAAGTGGTGTAAGGAACTCCAACACTCAAAATAGCTGGGTTAAGGTTAGACTGCCTCCACAAACCCCTACCTGAAAAAGTAGGAGGTGAGACTCATGAAGTCATAGGCTCAGTAAGGATCCCACACTTGACCAACCACAATATATATAAAATAAAGTGCTGTAAAGAATGATAACAAAGCTAGTAAAACCACTAGTGATGCGGCTACACATAGTAGTTAAGAAGGTACCATAAAACTCTACATTACTCTCAGCTACCAAAATCATGTCAAGCATTATAGCTACCATGTTCGGCTACCAACTTCTACATAGATAAGACAAGTATACATGTAGGCCATGCACACCATGCTAGTGACGCAGCCATGGCAACCATCACATCACATGCATAATATCAAGGAGGATTGATGTGTTAGGGGCCTATTTGCATGGAAAGTCATGTTTTTTTTTGTATATGAGGATGTGGAAAGTTATGTATCTTTTTGTATATGATTGGGGGTGTACAAAGACATAAAAGTTTTTGTATATGACCGACAATATAGAAAATGGAACTTTTTTTATACATGAGTAATTATGTAATAGGTTAAGTTCTTAACAAATGTTTGTTTTCACTAATATATATACTATAGATTCAGTAACTAATATATCCTCCATAGTATGTAAGACTCTTTTTGTAATGACTAAGTTCTTAAAAGATATTTATTTTTACTAAGATATACTCCATATTAAATAACATATTCTACAGCTTCACTAACATATACTATAGGTTCACTAACATATGCTCCACAATATGTAAGACTTTTCTTGTAATGGCTATGTTTTCATCAGATGTTTGTTGTCACTAAAATATACTCTATATTCAATAATATATACTATACATTTATTAATATACACTATAGATTCACTAACATTTGCTCCATAGTATGTAAGGGTTTCTTTTGTAATGGGCTAAGTTTTAACATATGTTTTTTTTTTTTTGATAATGAGGAAACCCCACCTCGTGTGGCTTAGCAAGATCAGAGAGTGGCTTTTTGTGGTCCCCAAGGTTGAGACCGGACAACCCCTAATTTGCCGTACATCTATATTGCCCATACCCCGCTTGGTCGGGAAAATCCTGGACCTGCACCCTTCGAAGATTAAGTGCAAGCCAAGTAAAGACCCCGCCCCCCCCCCCAGGTGGTGGGTATCGAACCTAAGACCTCCCCCATTTGTACTAAAGTATATTCTATATTCATTGATATATTTTTCAACTTTACTAACATATGTTCTATAATGCATAAGACTTTTCTTGTGATGTATTTTATTAAAAAAATAGTTCGTTCTCATTAACCATATATTGTAGATTCAATAACATATGCCCCAACAAACCCACCCTTCCCCCTCGAAACTGTTAGGGTTGTAATCGTTTTCGGATCCCATTCGATTTTGTATTTGGGTAATTAAATATTATCTGTTTAACAAATATCTGACAGAGTAGATATAAAAATATGTGATCCGTTCCATTTAAGATGCACTCCGAAATGAAGTTATTTTTTTACCATTTGATCTAGATTTAATGATCTATATATAATATATAAATATATAATATATCTAATGTTAACATTTTGTTTAGAAAATGTTGTCGATAATTATATATTTTTTAAAATTTGTATATATTTTAAATAATTTTTAGATCATTTAATTTTTTTTATTAACTCATATTTTCAAAGTGAATAATATTCGTATCTATTTATAATTTAAAAAATATTTGATTAAATTATTCACTGAGTCCATGCTAGAATGCGCCACCGGCTCCCCGCATTCCACATGTCGGTCTTTTCGTCAGCCGATGCCGTCTCTCGCCACCCTTAAAGTTAAAAGTGATTCGATGTTGCATGACAAAGCGCAAGAGACGAGGAAACAAAAAATGGCGGGAGGACGAAATGACGGAAACACCCCCCGCTTGACAAAACTGCCTGGACCTACCCATTTCTGCGCCACCATAAACACCGCTTTCCGTTCGAATTGCCTTGCCCCTGGGGAGAGAAGAGAAGCATAGCAGTGGTAGAAACACCAAGCCACAGTAAGATAGCTGGCCCTGATAAAGAATCTGAACAGCCATTGCCGGAATCTAAAGACTTTGTGCACGACAGCATTGCTTGGGGAATCAACGTGCAAAAGGGAAGAAGATGAGGCAGGTGAAGTTCGCAGGAGTGTTTCAACAATGGGAAATGAAGAGAAAGGTGATCAGCTGGAGCTCTATTTTTTGCCCTATTTGTGCTCCGGATATTGACCATTAACCTTCCCTTGGTTGCAAGCAGCCTAACAACCGTTGCCGCAAGTAGACTTCAACATCACCACTAGAATCAACGAGCGGAAGGGAAGAAGATGACTAGCTCCAGCGAAGTTTCCCCGAGTGTTTCAATAATGGGAGACGAAGAGAAAGGTGCGTTGGAGCTCTATTTTTGTGCTCCGAATATCGACCATTATGTGTTATATTGTGATGCATGAACATATGTTCTCTGGAAATGTATTTGTGCTATTGGAGCCCTCATTACTCTTTGTATATATTTGTGCTCTGCAAATACTATATGTGCTCTAGAAATGTTTCAAGATTGGGAAAAATTGTTACATTGTGGATTTGCTATGGAAATGTGATTTGTGCCCTACGAATACTATTTGTGGTTTGGGAACTGAAACGATGTGTTACAATGTGGATTTATTATCTAGGTGGCCCCCTTGTGTGCAATAATATGGATTTATTTGTGCATAGCATAGTTGTAGGCTTGCATTGGAAATGCATTTTGTACTTTGCAAATTCCATCTCTGTGTTGGAAAATCAATTTTTTGCTATCTGTATGTGCTTTGTGTGCGACAGATTAATTTGCATGTAGTTGTCTAAATTGTTCTATTTATAACAAAATGTGCTTATTTTTCTTTTCTTACGTGCATTGTGTAACAGGTCAGCGGAAGAAAAAAAGCTATGTGGTACAACCTCTTCTATTTCGTAGATTTTGCAATTTCACCAGCTGCAACGACATCATAAAGAAAATTCCATTTAAAACGGAGCACAGGAGACTCCTCTAGCACACAGTTTTTGGAGGATTTGTTAACATTCCTCAATTTTAGTTTGACAGATTTCTATTGGAAGATCTTCTCTCCCTTAATATAGGCGATGATGATTTCTTGTTAGGAGGGAAGAGAATTAGGTTTTCATCAGAAGATGTGGCACTCACATTACGAGTTCCACATGCTGGAGAATGTATCTAATTGTTTGAATGTCCAGTGAAGCCATTGATTCTTCAAGATCAATATGGTAGAAAGGTATCAAAGATAAAGGGTTTGGTGGCTATCCTAAACAACATTATTTCTTCTACCAACCCAGAAGACATTGAAGACACCATGTGGTTGTGGATTGTTTTGATGATTCAATGTTTTCTTGGACCATTGTCACACAATGCATGCTCGAGATGGTTTTTGTCACACCCCGAACAACTTGCAATGGAAAGAGAGGGATGTATTCAATGCTACTGCATGCATGGCTTTGCATGGAATAGGCCAACGGGGCGAGGATAGTCGGCAAAAAAAATAAAACCTCTAACTAGGAAGCATTCACACTTAACCTTAGTAAGATGAAGGTTAAAATCCTCAAACTTACTTATTCTATAACATTCATATGACATAAGTTCCAACTACATCCGAAATAAAAGAAAAGTACATATCTTTCTCTCTATCCGTTCCTACTAAATCATCTACTCCTCTCAATGACTAGGCTACAATCTAACGGGTACTCATGCTCTTAACTCAGACGTATACCTTCACTAGATTAGAGTTTCTCCTCTTAATCTATGCTACCTAAAATGTTAAGAAGTAGGTATGAGCAAAATATTGCCCAGTAGGATTTACTTCTCAATGTGCGGGTAAGATATAAGTAATTAACCTTTTAACTTTAGGCAGACACGAGTAAATCAGAATACATGAGTACACATATCCATTAAAATAAGAGAAACATGTCAGGAACAAGTAAGACATCAAGAGTGCAAGAACTAATCAAGTGGAGTAAGGATTTTTCTAGAAACAGTAACTAGCAAGAGCGTATGATGGCCAATATTTCAAGCGAGCAAGCACGCATGTGTCAAGCACTTTATCAATAATCATCACCAGTCATAACATGCACTAAAGATCTATGCCACCTTGGAATGCATATCATGAACAAGTGTCATGTGGTTGTTGTATCTATCAGTGTCACGCAAGTACTCCCAGCGCAGATGCAACACAAATATCATTATACCCTATGGTTTACAGTATATTTCCGACTCTGTGTAGTGAGGATTAGATTATAGCCCCTGAACACTCTCTGTGCCCGATCTAGCATCTCAGGAAAATAGAAAGTAGATACCCACAGTCAATCATGGGCAGTAACAAGAATTATAAGGGAACAATGCAGCAAATAGGCATGATCTTTCAAGTCAGAAAGTAAGTTGCAGGATAGCAACCAAGAGATTTCAGAAGATGACCAATACAAGTTTTTTTAGTTACTCTATCGCATTAGTAGCTTGCTTTCAGGTGTAAAGATGATAATATGATCAGTAGATAAGGATAGAAAGTGACCTTCAAAAAATATAATGGAAAACTCCAGAATATCTCTTACAGAAAAAAAACATGTCAGTGATAACAAGACAAGATGGAGATTTCATGTGTTTGATCCTTATTTTAAAAGTGTAAGCGTTCACTAATAGGTTATGCCAGATTATTAGTTATGCCAGATTATCATGTGAGGCTTCAATCGATGAGATGCCAAGAATCTAGTCAAGAATATTAAGAGTGTTAGAAAAATATTCAAGTACTTTCAGCTTAACATGTGGTTAATATGTTTTTTTTTTTTAGGGTTTTATAGGCATGTCCATATAGATGTTGACTAGATAGACCTATTAAACCCAATCGTTGTACAAAACATGGGCGTAGACTGGTGGAGTAAATCAACTTGCATACAAAGCAACAAGGAGGTCTCGACAGATATGGGTCAAGTGTTGACGGACAGTACTATCATAGGCAAAGTAAATAAAAAAAACAAAGTGGCTCTAAGATCTAGTCAAGATCAAAACACCAAGAGAAGCATATTTTCAATTAAGGTATGAGAGAAAACATGATTTCTGCACTATACTTTGAAAACCTTTCATACTGTCGAAAGCACAAGGAAAAGAATGATCAGTCGACCAAAATCCAGAGTTAAGTTGACCGATTATGGTAAAGAATAGATGTTAGAAGCCACGATCGCAGGTCTTATGAGAAAAGAGAAAGCCTAACGGGAAATTGTTTAGTTTCGGCCCGAGAACACCTACTTTTGATTGTTTCTTCCTAGTTCTTGGTTCCTAGTGATCGAAGTAGGGACGAGAAGACGATGACACCTCAAGCTCCAAACTTTAGGTTCTTCCTTCTTGGTCCTGGAGGTTCTTCTCGTGCCAGCAACATGTTGTTTCAATGTGACTTTGTGATGTTTAGAAGTTGACAAAATGTGGATTTAATGAAGCATGTGGTTTCTAGTGTTTTCTATATTTTATGTGGATTTATTGAATAATTAATGGTTTGAGCTAACCTTGATCTAATAAATTCTATGTGCCAATGAGTATTTCAAGTTTTACATGAGTTGTTGAGTCCCTTTACTAAAGGCCAAGGTAAGTGTTTAAGTATTTACTCCTTTGGATTTTGGACTGACATCGTTTTCTGCATTATGTAGGAAATTGGACGATCGATTTTTTCAGTAACATGGGGCTTGGGACAGTCAGGCAATCAGACGACTGAAATATGGAAATCGGTCGACATATTTTAAGAGCTTAACGATTAGTGAAGGCCTGCTATAATTGATGAAGAAAGACCTGCATCGATTAGTGAACAAGTAGAAATCAGATGACCAAATTCCAAGAATCGGTCGACCAAAAATGACAGGCCAATCAATTGTTGAAGAGAACTCCTTCCTATTGGTGAAGAGGAGAAGAAGCTTCTGATTGGTGACTAAACTAAAAATTGGACGACCGATTCTTCTAGTAACCTTGGACCTGGGACAGTTCAACAATCGGACGACCGATTCTATGGAATTGGATGACCGCTTCTATGGATTGAGTTGACACATAAAGGAAAGCATGTCGATACGAAGGCTAAGTTCATAATAGAACGATTAACTTAGTGAAATCGGTTGATCGATTACGGAAACACAATTTCTTTATTTGGAGGGAACTCTTTCTATCTTTGGATTCCGTCCAAGCTTTTGGAAGATCCACAGTGAAGATGGAGTCTTTGACATGTGGGTATATAAAGGCAATATTTTTCACGTCATCTACACAACACATGCAAAAGGGAGATTGAGCACCTCATCAGCTAGGGCAAAATCTGCGATCCAACAAACAGACACTTCATCCAGAGGATTTTCTTTGGTTTGCTACATAGGTTCAATAGCTTGGATGTCCAGGAGTTCGTGCTACCTCAGTACCACGTCCAAGAAGCCATTTGCAAGGATTACACTCTTCTCCATCATCTCTCAACTAGTTCCAAACAGGAGGCTTCTGAACTAGCAATTTCTATTTTTTTTTTCTCTTGTTCTTGGGTTGAGAATTGTGCTTCAAATTGATCTTCATAAAGATCCAGTGTGTGAGTGGTTTGTGCTCGTGTTGTACGAGTGTGTGTGGCCTTTTTGACGGTGAGTTTTTCACTATCGTGTGTGTGAGGGGGAGGTTCTTACTTGTACCTCGGGCCACTTTCAGAGTAGTGGTGTTACCTCCTCACATGAGTGAGGGGTGGACGTAGGCGCACATCCTTATGTTGTCGAACCACCTAAATCCCTGTGCACGTCATGTGGTTTGTCTCCATCTCTTTTATCTCCTTCTACGTATGTGTTCATATTTGTGGTAATGGTGTTTATCGTGTTTATTATTGTTGGGCATCTCAAATTAGTTTAATTTTTATTTGGTCATCAACCAATTCATTCCTCCTCTCTTGGTTGTCCATCGCACACGTATACTTCACAATACAGAAGGATGTGTGATGGTTGGCCAAGAGGCCATAAGGGGTTTATATAGGGCTAGGGTTACTTGACTCCCAGTTTGGGGTCTTTTATAATCGTAGCAGGAGTCCTACTATATCAGGAATTTCCTTAAGTCTGTCCCAAATAAAAGAAAGGAAGGATCAGAGTCCTACTGTGATTTTGACTTAAGAGTTCTAGATTTTCTACCTATGTTTTCAAAGAAATCTCAGATCCTAAAGCATTCAGGATTCTTGTAATTCACCTAATATTTCCTATTTTCCACCTATTTTCATATGTAATTAAAAAGAACCCCCAAGTAGTCCCATTCGAATTGGGAAGCCTGAGTGTCTAGGTGTCATGGTAATCCAAGTAGGAATAGAAACAAAATCTCCAAATCGATTTCTAATTTAAGTAATTTCCCGTTGTGATCAAAAGACATGTCTCCAATCGATTGCCATTGACTCACTATGACTGGAGACACAGTCCCAATCGATTGGTGTCTAACTTACTTCAATTGATGAATAATATCCCCAATCGATTGGTGTTTAAGTCATACCAATTATTGGACACTTAAAAAGGTCTACCGATTGGTGAATTATAAGCATATCGATTGGTGAACAATTGTATCGATTGGTGAACAATTGTACCGATTGGTGAACAATCATTTCGATTAGTGACTTTAGTGTTCCAAACTTATCTATTGGTGAAGAATTTGTACTGATTACTGAACAAGTATTTAAGTCACACCGATTTCTAAACATAGGCGGTGGGACATATCAATGAGAAGGAAACTAGATGCCACCTACAGATCTTTGAGTCCGAAAATGGTAAGCTTTCCAGAGCACATATCCACATTGCAGTTCACTATGATGTTTGGTACACTACAAGAAAAAGCGCTTATAGAGACCGATATAGAGACCGAAAATTTCGGTCACTATTCGGTCACAAAAATAGTGACCGAATTGTGACTGAAATTAATCAGTCGCTAAATAAATGTTTTAGAGACCGATTTAAAATCGGTCACTATTCGGTCCCTATTTTGGGACCGAATAGTGACCGAAATTTTCGGTCTCTATATTTTGGGACCGATTGTATTCGGTCACTATTCGGTCCCTATTTTGAGACCGATTAGGTTCGGTCACTATTCGGTCTCTATTTTGGGACCGAATAGTGACCGAAACTTTCGGTCTCTATATTTTGGGACCGATTAAATTCGGTCACTATTTGGTCCCAAAATAGGGACCGAATAGTGACCGAACCTAATCAGTCTCTATATTTTGGGACCGATTAGATTCGGACTCCCGATTTGAGCTCGACGCTCAAAGGTACAATAAACAAGTTAGTTTAGTTTAAAAATGAAAAACTTAGGTTTGTGGGTCCAAAATTAGAAATACTCATCCGATTGGCCTCCGGTTTGTTCCAGCACGGTCGGGGCGATGAGTGTGACTTATGGAAACCGACGGAGATCAATTCGGACTCTCGGTTTGAGCTCGATGCTCAAAGTCACAATAAACAAGTTAATTTAGTTTAAAAATGAAAAACTTAGGTTTGTGGGTCCAAAATTAGAAATACTCATCCGATTGGCCTCCAGTTTGTTCCAGCACGGTCGGGCGGTGAGTGTGACTTGTGGAAACTGACGGAGTTCAATTCGGACTCTTGGTTTGAGCTCGACGCTCAAAGTCACAATAAAAGTTAGTTTAGTTTAAAAATGAAAAACTTAGGTTTGTGGGTCCAAAATTAGAAATACTCATCCGATTGGCCTCCAGTTTGTTCCAGCACGGTCGGGGCGATGAGTGTGACTTCTGGAAACTGACGGAGTTCAATTCAGACTCCTGGTTTGAGCTCGACGCTCAAAGTCACAATAAACAAGTTAGTTTAGTTTAAAAATGAAAAACTTAGGTTTGTGAGTCCAAAATTAGAAATACTCATCCGATTGGCCTCAGGTTTGTTCCAGCACGGTCGGAGCGATGAGTGTGACTTGTGAAAACTGACGGAGTTCAATTCGGACTCCCGGTTTGAGCTCGACGTTCAAATTCACATTAAGCAAGTTAGTTTAGTTTAGAAATGAATAACTTAGCTAGGTTTGGGGGTCCAAAACTAGAAATACTCATCCGATTGGCCTCCGGTTTGTTCTAGTACGGTCGGGACGATGAGTGTGACTTGTGGAAACTGACGGAGTTCAATTCGGACTCTCGGTTTGAGCTCGACGCTCAAAGTCACAATAAACAAGTTAGTTCAGTTTAAAAATGAAAAACTTAGGTTTGTGGGCCCAAAATTAGAAATACTCATCCGATTGACCTCCGTTTGTCCAGCACGGTTGGGGCGATGAGTGTGACTTGTGAAAACTGACGGAGTTCAGATCGGACTCTCGGTTTGAGCTCGATGCTCAAATTCATCTTAAGTGTGACCAAATATATAGTGTGACTAAAATATTGACCAAAATTGAGTGAATAAAAATATATAAATTTAAATATTTATTGCTTATAATAGTATTTAATTTATGCTTCTAAAATAAGTTATTGCTTATAATAATATTTAATTTTAACTTATTATTGTTATATATGTATTGTAGGTTCCTTCATCGGGTGGGGTGGGAGGAGACGAGCACGTGCATGAACACGAGGACAAGGATTCATGATTTTCATTTCATTATTATTATTGTTGTTGGCATTTTATTATTGTGATGTTGTGGACATTTTATTATTATAATGTTGTGGACATTTTATTATTGTGATGTTGTGGACATTTTTATTATTGATGTCGATATTTTATTATTGTTGTGGACATTTTATTATTGTTGTGTTGTGGATATTTTTATTATTGTTGTGTTGTAGACATTTTGATTATTTTTATCTTGTGGACATTTATTATTGTTGCGGACAATTTTATTATTGTGATGTTGTGGATATTTTTATTATTGTTGTGGATATTTTATTATTGTTGTGGACATTTCATTATTGTTGTGTTGTGGATATTTTGATTATTGTTATGTTGTAGACAATTTTCTTGTGGACAATTATTATTGTTGTGGACATTGTTATTTATTTTACACAGGTTATTTTCCTAAAAATGTATAAATTTTAAAAAAATATTAAAAAATAGAGACCGATTAGTGACCGATTTAATTTGGTCACTATTCGTCCCTAAAATAGGGACCGAATAGTGACCGAATATTTCGGTCACTATTAGTGACCGATTCCGTTCAGTCACAGTTCGGTCCCTATTTTAGGGACCGAATAGTGACCACATATTTCGGTCACTATTAGTGACCGATTGAATTCGGTCCCTATTTTAGGGACCGAATAGTGACCGATTGAAATCAGTCACTGTTCAGTCCCTATGTTAGGGACCGAATAGTGACCGATTTCATTCGTCACTATTCGGTCCCTAAATAGTGACCGATTAGGACCGAAAACCCTTCAGTCACAGATTTGTGACCAGAAATTCTTCACCGACGAATTCGGTCACTATTCGGTATCTTGAGTCTTTTAGTGACCGATTAGGGACCGAATAGAGACTGAAAATGTCGGTCTCTCTAAATGCACATTTTCTTGTATAGCACATAAATGATTCCTATTATTATGTAGGTGATTGAGAGAATGGGTACGAATGCCTTTGAGATGTGGGTAATTGATGGTCTCGAAAATGTGCCGCTAGCATCATGCCACCCCAGGGGAAGAAAAAAAGAATAGTCAGAGAGGGAGGATGTGCAGGGGTCAGAGTGTAGTACAAATGTTAACAACAATTGTGATAAGTTGACAAGCAACACAACCTTATTGCAAACTTGTTCGAAGAATTTTGCAGTGGAAGGCAGTAGGAGCATGAGAAGCAAAAGAGAAGAACAAACCACGAGCAAAACCACTATGAGCAGCAGGAGGATCATGAGCAGTTTTCATAGCACCACTATGAGCAGCACCACTATGAGCAGCATGAGCACCCCCACCATGAGAAGCAGGAGCGTGATCCCAAAGCTTATGATGTCAGACAGAGGAGAATGAGGAAGAGGAGTCGATATGTGGAAAGTCCATATACGGCCGAGGGCAAGAAGAATCTAAAATGCCAATCGTACAAAGTGTTGGATATATGGTAATCCATCAAAATAGGCTATTGAAAAGGATGAGGTAATCATTTTACTAGACACAAATCTCTTAGTATTCGATTTGCCATTTACTATTTAGCACAGTTCGTTCCATATGTAGGGCTTCATGTGCTCAATGTTGGATCAAAATGGCAGATTCACAGTCCTAGAGGGGGGGTGAATAGGACTTTCTAACTTTCAAAATTCTTCTAAAAAATGCAACACTAAGTAGATGTGTTAGTACTTGGTGTGGTTGTGTGTGATTCAAGTGTGAACTTGGGAAAACAATCACACAAAAAATTGCACAAGAGATTTATCCTGGTTCGGCCCTTCCCACAGGAAGTCCTACATCCAGTCCTCAAGCCAAACAACTTGAGATTTCACTAAACTGCCAATCACACTTGGCCTTCTCTCACCCTTGAGAGGGAAATTACAACACCCACTTGCTCCAAAGCAAGTCTTCCCTAAATAGGGGGTAAACAAGACTGCCTATAACAAAGGCCTTCCCTTCACAAGAGGGGCAATGCAGAATCAAACTTCTGCAGAAAATTACAACAGAAATGAAGGAAGAAATCTTGTGTGTTTGCCTCAAGAATGAGCACAGAACATACACTTTCCAGCAGGATTGAAAGATAAGGAGTCAATCTAAATCCTAGCTGAAGCTACTTGGGTGGACTTTGAAGTAAAAGCAATACAGTTGCCACCCAAAGACAGATCTTCAGAACATGAATTTTGAAGTGAAGTGATTCTCTCAAATAAGAAACTTGAGCAGGAAGGCTTTTTGAGAGAGCTTGAAGAATGCAAGATGAGCTTTCAAGGAATTGTCTTAACAATATGCGTCTTGTTATATTTCTTCAAGATCTTTCTTCATCTTTTTATAGTCTTCAGAAAACTAGCGTTTGGGAAGATAGGCGTTGGAGTAAGAGGCTGTTGTGTTCTTAGCCGTTTGGAGATAGTCTGGGGATCCTTTGATCTTGGAATTTTATCCAAAAGGGCCATGAATTTTGTCTCTTTCCAAGGTCTCAGAAATAGGAGCAGTTGCCATAGCTAGAAGGTAAGCTATTTACAGTCTTGAGCTGAGCAACCCATGCCAAACATGTGCTCCAATAAATGCTGTTTAGCAAGGACAAGACAAAGACAAAAGCATCTCCATACCTTTGTGGTAGGTGGGTCAGTGGAGTACAACAAACAGTATGGAACCTAGTATTCTTAGTCATTTCAGAAAATAAGCAGACAGACAAAGGGTAAAGTATGGGTCTGTCAGTGGTTAGGTGAGATGGTCAGAAGCCTGCATTTGAAACTTACATAAATGCTTTGTGTCTCTTAGAAGTATAGACTGAGGCAAAGGACACTAAGACTGTAAGGCTAGAAATAATATTGCAAAGAATGTTTCGCATAATTTCGAATGTACTGAATTCCGTCAGAAGAAATATATTAAAATAATGATCATGAAATTTGTCACTTGATTTTATACTTAAGAAGTTTAAGATTCAAACAAAGAACTATAGAAATATTCCTGACAGATAGAACTGACAAAGGTACAAGTGCACAACTAACAGTGTAGTCGAATGCAGTAGAATAGGTAATTTGACTTAAGAAGTAAGCATGATTCGACTACAATAGGAACTATGTAATTGACTACAATAGAGCAACCATCAGTCGAATGTAGTGTAAGACTATGAGTCGAGGTGGTGAGTCGAATGATGTTTAACTGTGAGTCGAAGTCATGAGTTGAATACAGTGTAAAAGACATTCGACGTATGAGTCGAAGTCATGAGTCGAATACAGTGTAAAAGGCTTTAGACTATGAGTTGAAGTCATGAGTCGAATACAGTGTAAAAGGACTTTCGACTGTATGAGTCGAAGTCATGAGTCGAATTACAGTGTAAAAGACATTTGACTGATGAGTCGAAGTCATGAGTCGAATACAGTGTAAAAGACTTTCGACGGTATGAGGTGAAGTCATGAGTCGAATATAGTGTAAAAGAGATAGTCTGTGCTTAGAAAATTTTGGGCATTGAATCTGTCTAGAAATTTTTGTGATATATCTATATTATGGAAAATATATTTAAAGATTTGTCATAGCAAAATCATTATTATTTAGAGACTTAGGGGTAGTTGCTCAACACTCAACAATGGAATTTATTGGCAGGGGCATTGTTTCACATGCAAGATGACGAAGAGGTGATATTACGATTTCTTCATCACCGAATTAATCACGAGCTAAATGTTGTGAACAAATGGGGGGGATGGTGCACAAGAAAGCATCTACACGACCTCCCGTTTGGCAAGATGATGACGAACGACCTTGTGGACTGCCATTCAACACTTGTCATTGTAATCACAGGGATTGTAGCCCTCTTAACACAGACATGAATACCAAATATGATAGCATGGAAAAACAGGATGTGATCAGCACCTAGAGAATTGCCAAATGAAGAGAATAATGCGGGCTAACTACTTTAGGAAGGGGGGAAGAGAACGGAGAAAGGAGGAATACCTGATATTGCGGGCGTTATTACTGATGCGGGCATCCTGATAACGCGTCCGCCATGATGGACGCGTCTCTTGTAGCGTGTCTACCGCCGTCGCGTTCTCTTCTTGTGCAGGAGATGGTGAGTAGGACCTCCATCCCGTCCTCGGACCCGACCAGAGGATGAGAGATCCTCGTAGAACTTCACTTGAATGCCTGCCAATAAAAGAGAGAGACAACAAAAGCCCTATTAGAACATGTAGTGTAGTATTTGCTCTAAAATGAATGGATATGAAAACAACATGAAGGAACAAACCTGGGGGGTAGTTTAAACCCGTAGGGAAAGAAAAAAACGTGGGAGGAAATGGAGTGCAATCTATCTAGGAAATAAAATAACAATGCATGAAGCAATGAGGAAAAGGAGAGAGGAGAGGGTGAGCCCCATTGGGGCGACTCCTGGCTTGATGGATGTCCCAAATATCGTCCAAAGGCTTCAAGGTGATGTTGGAGTCGTCACCGTTAGTGCGTTCCTTGCTCGTTCATGAAGAAATGAATGAATTTTTGGGAACCAGATGTGAAATGAAAATGGTGGGGATGTGAGGGCTGCGAATCTAAGCATGGACCAGAGAGAATTTTGGCAGCCCTTTGGGGTAAAAACCAGGGTCCCCCGTCCTTCCAGAGAGGCCTTGCTTTTATAGAGCCTTTAAGAGATAATATCTCTTAGAATGAGAATTAATTAAAATGGGAGATAAAACTCACCCAAAATCGGATGGAGAGCCCTTGGGGTCCTCAAAGAGAGTCCCTAGGGCCCAAATCTCGCCCAAGGGGGTTGAGATATTCCCTAAGGATAAAGTTAAACCCATGAGAGGATAAATAGGAGGGGGTGCGGAGGCCTGCATGAGCAGCTGCTGTCGCGGTATCGTAGGGCCGCGTTATGGAATCGCGACAGGGCGGAGCGTCGCGACAGTTGCCCACGGCATGAATAATGCATTGGCTGTCGCGGCAGCCTAGTCCATCGCGACTCAAGAGACGGGCGCCACGATGCGTCGCGACTATAAAATCGAAATTTATGTGATTATCAGCCAACAACATGAATGGATAGAGTTATTGATCCTTAAGGATTCTCTCAAAGTGATAATGAGCGAGATTTCAAGGTAATTTAAATTGATAATGGGCTCAAATCAAGGCTAATGATGGGCTCAAGGGTGTGACCAATTAGGGGCCACTGAAGTGACAAAGAAATGTGGTTCAAACCCATTAGTCGCAATCGGGTGTCCACATATTGCCCTCCTGGCTTCCACTTGCAAGGAAGCGAAGCGGGAGTGTAGTGGAGGTGTCACAAAGTGATGGCGGAGCGGAAATGATGCGGAGTGAACTGAAAAGTGGGGCCAAGGTAAAGAGACACCCGATCTGACAACGAGCAATTGGAATCTTCGTGAAATCCCTGAGTTAGCACTCAAGCAAAATGCAAAGAAAAGCACAAGTCTGGACGAGAAGGAGGAAAAGAAGAGGACGATCAACCCCTCGATTAAGAGGTACCCTAGCCGACGATGGCCTTCAGGTTTCATTTTGGAGGGACAGGGCGTGCCAGGCAGGTCAATGACTCTGTCCTGGCAGCGGTTCGCAAACCAAAACGGATCAAAGGAAAAGGATTTGAGGTGGCAAAGAGGTCATGAAACTGGAGGGAGATATGTGTATAGGTTTGAGGTGGTGGGTTCCGGGATTGGGCTTCCGGAAATCTCATGGCTTCCTCAGGGTAGAGATCAACAAACTCTTGAGGAGTCAGACAGTGACTCTTTGAGAAAACAAATTGAAGTTCAAAGATGGAAACATGGAAAGTTTGGATTAGGTTGGAAGCCAGTGTTCAAAAGTGAAACCTGGCAGGTATGGATTTCAAGAAAGGCTCTAATTTGAAGGTATTCTCTGAATAGAGCCATGAAATGAGGAGAATGGTAGACAAAGGCATACCAAAATGGAGGAAGAAGTAAAGCTGCTTTGGCTCCCAATTTGGGACCACGAGAAGCTGGTAGTTGGAGGCTGGGGAACCATTTCAATTATTTGCAAAGGGTTTTCTGAGAACCCGGTTTGGGAATAGTTGGCAGAAATGAATAAAATTGTGGAGGTGGGTGGACAGGGTTATTGCTACCTCCTGAGTGGCTTGGGTGGTATTGTAAGGGGTAGATGGAGAATTGGATATCCTTCAAGGATGGATCTATGGGATGCTTGGGGAAAGGCATATCTGGAGTGGATTACCTCAGGAACTGAGGTAGAAGGAGCAGTGATGAGGGTGTGCAGGAGTAACTTCTAGAGGATTAACAACTGGAGGGGCAGGTGAGCTAGGCCTGGAAGAGGAGAGGGAAGGATAGGATTGCCATTCTGATCAGCCTTCTTTTTACTTTTCTCTTGAAGTGTGGACCTCAAGAAGAGGCTTCAAGGGGTCTCTTGCCTAGGGACACCTCTTTTTCTGCTACTGCTACTGCTGGCTACTGATCGCCACAGGACTCTTGCTGCTGCTGCTGCTCTTCAGGGGGTGATAAACCACCATTGCTAACTGAGGCTCAGGACTTGCTGTTGCTGGTGTAGGGGTGCTGGATTCATCAGACATGTGCTGCTGGTCAGCCTGGATCTCTTGATCCTTTTCTACTATTGGCTCAAGCTCTTGATTTTCAAGAGTTTTCTTGGGTTTGATCTTGATGCTGCGGCTCTTGAGCAGAAGGTACTTCTTTCTTGCTGCTGAGAGGGGACTGCTGCCCTGGGGCTGGGAGTGCCTTGCTGGCACACAAACTGAAGCATAAGATCTTTAATCTGCTTCACCTCATTAGCCAAACTGTCAAAATTGACATCTATTACTTTAACTTGCATATGGAGGACTGAAAGATTCTCTGCTGGGTTCTGACAAGTCTAGAATGGTGCTAAGACTGTTCTACTCTCCCCTGAGACCTTGGCAGGGTCTCAAACTGGAGATGGGGAGTAGGAGGGCTCTCTCTCTTTCAAAAATATGTTCCATTGGAGAAATAGGAACATCTTCAGATAAATCCCTTTACCTCTGAGATCTCTTAAGACTTCCTGTACAGTCTCAGAGGGAGCATCTTGCTCAGAAAGAGAGGAGGAGGCAGGAAGCTGAGCATCTTTAGATGGTACTTCAAGAGGGATAACTGATTGGGCAACTTGCTCTACAATGGGTTCAAGAGGCGAACAAAAACATCTGGGATTGCTGGAATTGCTGGGCTTCAATTGAATACTGAAGCAGGAATATTTGGGTGAGCAAAGAGACTAGGGGCTCATCTGGATAAAACTCATGTCACACTCTGGGACTGAGTCCTTATACCATAAGTTCTACTTCTTTCCAACCAAGGAGTAGTGACTCCTTCTGAGAGTAATGAGCCCAATCTTCTCCTGGTGCTCATAGCCACATCTCCAGACAGATCCACAGAGAGCTTCTTAAAATCATGGAAGCAAGGATCCATAAGGGAGAGATTCTTGTAAGTCTTTTGTTGCCATCATGGTCTCCATGATAACTGCTGGGAGGTTGACTCTAGCCTCGAATGGCCCAAAAGAGAATGTCCCATCTCTAGCTGTGATTGAGGAATGGGTCCTGCTCTAGGGGTAATGATATTGGAGTGATGATGAGTGGATAGCCTCTTCTCTAATGATAGTTCATTTACTTGCAAACCTCTTTTGCACAAAGTCCCCAGACTCCCAATAATCCCCAACTTTTGCTTCTCTAAGGGGATAAACTCACTAAGGCAGTGGCCGGAGTTGGGACAATCCAAAAGCTCCACTAGATTTCTTTAGAGATAGTGATTTTGGTTCCTTTAACATAGCCCACTACAGTGTTACCAATCGAAACTGTTAGGGAAGCATAAAATGACCTGACTGCACTGGCCACAAAACGGTTCAGAAATTTGACAAAGCTTGGTCCATCCCATGCATGTGAGGTCTCTTCTACCCAAGCTAGGTTTCCACTCAGGTGGGAGAACTCAACCGACTTCCAGAACAGAATGGGGATCTTGGCTAGTCTCTGGAGTTGGTCGAAGAGTTGGACGGAAACTTGAGCCCTAGGAGATGCCATCTAGACAATAGACAAAAGGGGACTTAAACCTTCAAAGGAGGAGAAGATATACTCGAAACAAGGTAAAGAACCTACCTTCTCTTGAGAGGATGAGGTTTCGCAGAGGGCTTCTGGAGGTCCTTCGCCGGAGAGCAGGAAGGCGCGAAGAACGGATGAGGACAGAGGAGTCGAATAGAGATTTCAAACGGGTGCTTTCTAAAGGGGTGAAAGAGTTGTTTATATAAAAGTTGGAGGAAAACCGTCCCTTCATCTCAGGCTGAACGGACATGATGGAAGGATGTGATCGTTAAGTCATGAAGAGACGTGCCTTAATTAGTTGTCAGTTACGGAATTTAAATATTAAGCGGCGTTTCATGGAAACTTAAGTGAGTCGATTGCCTTAACTCTACATGAGTCGAATGCCTCGACTCTTCATGAGTCGAATGCACAAGTCGAAGGACTAGGACTTAAAAATTTTTTAGGATACTTTTTCACAGACAATACACACAATCATTTTTCATGCATGATAATTTGGTCAAATTTAATCAGGATTGCACATACCTATTTCTCTTCTAATAGATGTAAATCTATCTTCAGGTAGGGGCTTAGTAAAAATATCTGCTAACTGTGGAAACAAATTCAAGAGAGATATTGCCATTACTTACATGGTCCCTGATGAAGTGATGTCTAACTTCAATGTGCTTTGTTCTTGAGTGCTGGATTGGATTCTTGGTCAAATTGATTGCACTTATATTATCACAAAGCATTGGGATTTCTTGAAGCTGATGACCATAGTCTTCCAATTGATGCTTGATCCATAACAATTGAGTACAACAACTTCCAGCTGCAATGTATTCAGCTTTTGTAGTGGATAAAGCTACTAAATTTTATTTTCTGGAAGACCAAGATATTAAACATCCTGCAAGAATTTGACATGTACCACTGGTACTTTTTCTATCTAATTTGCATCCAGCATAGTCAGCATCACTATAACCAATTAACTTGAATTCTGAGCATCTGGGATACCATAGACCTAGATTACTTGAATTTATAAGATATCTAAAAATTCTTTTAACAGCATGAACATGAGATTCTCTAGGATCAGCTTGGAATCTCGCACATAAACAAACACTGAACATTATGTCTGGTCTACTTGCAGTAAGATAGAGTAGTAATCCTATCATTCCTCTATAGATCTTTTGATCTACCTTTTTACCAAGAAGATCACTATCTAGCTTAATGTCTGAGCTCATAGGTGTACTTAAAGGCTTACATTTGTCAAAGCCATATTTGATAAGCAAATCTGATATGTATTTGGTTTGACAGATGTGAGTCCCTTCTTTGGTTTGCTTAATTTGCAAGCCAAGGAAGTAATTCAATTCACCCATCATGCTAATTTCAAATTCACTTTGCATTAGATTTTCAAAAAATTTGCAGAGTGATTCATTAGTAGAACCAAAGATAATATCATCAACATAGATTTGTACAATTAGGATTCCATTTGAAAATTTCTTTATGAATAAAGTACTATCTACTTTTCCTCTTACAAAATCATGTGATATAAGATAAACACTTAGTCTTTCATACCAAGCTCTTGGAGCTTGCTTCAAGCCATATAGTGCTTTCTTTAAACAGAAAACATGATTAGGATTTTTAGTATCTTCAAATCCAGATGGTTGCTCAACATACACTTCTTCTTTTATAAAACCATTCAGAAAAGCACTTTTAACATCCATCTGAAATAAGTTAATATTAAGAGAGCAAGCATATGCTAATAAAATTTTGATTGCCTCTAATCTAGCAACTGGAGCATAGGTTTCATCAAAGTCTATACCTTCCTCTTGGGAGTATCCTTGAGCAACAAGTCTAGCCTTGTTCCTAGTAATTACCCCTGATTCATCTATTTTGTTTCTGAAAACCCATTTGGTTTCAATAACTGGATGGTCAGTAGGTCTAGGCACAAGGGTCCAAACTTCGCTGCGTTGGAACTGATTAAGTTCCTCTTGCATAGCAAGGATCCAAGATTCATCACCCAGTGCATCATTGATTGTCTTAGGCTCAATCTGTGAAACTAATGCAGAGAAATCACTTGGAATTTGCATACCTCTTGTTCTTACCCTATCTTGAGGATAACCTATGATATTCTCTCTAGGATGATCCCTGTGGTACCTTAATTCTGTAGGTAGTCCTTCTTTTTGAGTCTGTGACACTCAGATTTGTAATGTCCCGGCTGATTGCATTCATAACATGTAGGTTCTTTCTTCTTGTCTTTCTTAAAGAATTTTCTTGACCCAAATTTCTTCTTCTTAGCCAAGATTCTTTGAAGCTTCCTGGAGAGCATAGCCTCATCATCACTGTCATCTGACTATTCTTTGGAGTCTTCAGATGAAGAGGAATCTGCAATCTTTAAGGCATTTGAAATTTTCTTTTTCGAAGAATTTTCAGAGAATCTTTCCATGTTTATTTCATATGCCATGAGGGTGTTGCCCAGTTGATGAGCCCAGAGGGGGGGTGAATGGGTCTTTAAAAATTAATCTAGAAGATACCTGTAACTAAAAAACATTCACACAAACGTTCTTCGAAGTAGGTTAGTGACTGTTAGTTTAAATATCAAACACACAAAGAAGACAATCACACAACACAAGGTTTATCCTGGTTCGGACCTCCTTTCCTTAGGAGTCCTACGTCCAGTCCCTGAGCAACAACTCAGGATTTCACTAATTAGGGTACAGTCCCCCTAAGGACGCTACAGAACCCAGCTCAGCTGGTCTTCCTTCACACCCGAAGGGAATAGCAACACCCTGGATACCCCACCAGGTCTTCCTTCACAACCGAAGGGAACAACACCCTGGATACCACCAGGTCTTCCTTCACAAGGTCTTCCTTCACAACCGAAGGGAACAACACCCTGGATACCACCAGGTCTTCCTTCACAACCGAAGGGAACAACACAAAGAGAATGAATGAAATTCAAGCCCCTAGATCAAGCTTTTGACAAGCAAGATCTGAGGCAACTAGAACTGAGAGCAAAGATCTAAACAAGGCACATTCTCAGAACTACACGAGCTCTCTCAAGATTTTCACAAACTAGTGGAGAGCAAAGAGCAAAAACTAAGTGGAATGAAGTTCTTGGCTCTAGACTTCTTCAGAAGAATTTGAATGCTTGAATACGTGATGTGTCTTTTCTTCTGTTCTGCTGACTTGAATTTATATCTTCAATTTGAAATCTAGACGTTGAAGTGTCCGTTGTCTCTCTTTTGAGTAGTCGTTAGACTGAATGACATCTGGAGTCTTGGAAGCTTCCAGTCAACATCCTTTTGATCACTTGAGCACGCAAAGAGATGAGATCTTCAGAAATATCCGTTGGCTTCTATTTTGTTTAACGTTGTACCATGAAGCTAGATCAGAGCTCTGCACAAATGTCAATCTCAAATAGCAGACAGCTAAGCTGTCTCTGATGTCAGTCAATGTCAGTAGCAATAGACATGAAAATAGTAATGCTAAATAGCTTAAGTCTAAAAGACGTAATCAGAGTAAGCACGATAAAGGATGATATTGTCTGCATGCATGCAAAGATATGTTCAGATCTCATAAATGCAGAAGTGACAGAGAGATATCTATGTGGACTTTGACTAGTCAACGCTTTTAAGATGAATAAGATATCAAGATATGAAATCGATGGCTATATGACTTATGAAATCGTTATGAATAAGTCAGGTTTGACCAAGTCGTTATGAGACATAACAAATCATTGCGAGTTCTAAAGAAATCGTTATGAATACTTATAGAATCGTTACGGCGAGCAAGTCGTTGCGAGTTCTAAAGAAATCATTATGAATACTTATAGAATCGTTACGGCGAGCAAGTCGTTGCGAGTTCTAAAGAAATCGTTATGAATACTTATAGAATTGTTACGGCGAGCAAGTCATTGCGAGTTCTAAAGAAATCGTTATGAATACTTATAGAATCGTTACGGCGAGCAAGTTGTTGCGAGTTCTAAAGAAATCGTTATGAATACTTATAGAATCGTTACGGCGAGCAAGTCGTTGCGAGTTCTAAAGAAATCGTTATGAATACTTATAGAATCGTTACGGCGAGCAAGTCGTTGCGAGTTCTAAAGAAATCGTTACGGTCACTTATAGAGTCGTTATGGTGAGCAAGTCGTTACGGGCTCTAAAGAAATCGTTACGGTCACTTATAGAGTCGTTATGGCATCGACTTGTTTGAAACAACATGACTTTTCAGTCTTATAAGGAAATCGTTGCGATCACTTATAGAATCGTTATGGCATTGATTTGTTTGATACAACATGACTTTTCAGTCTTATAAGGAAATCGTTATGATCTTCAACAGAAATCGATATGGACTTAGAGAAATATCATGTTGAAAAGATTAAAGCTTTAGAGAAGTAATGCATACCTTTTGTGGGCTTGTTTGACCTTGGTATTTTTCCTGTACTTAAGACTTATGAAATATTCATTAGATATAATTGATAAACTCTTGTTTGGTTTTGTTAATCATCAAAAAATATATATGTAATTAATTAAAATTACATGGAGACAGACTGATCATCAATCTCCCCCTTTTTGGTGATGACAAAACTAAACAATAAGCATGGATGAAAAATATCTGAAATCAGTCTGAAGATATGACATGTTAATTTTCTTCCTTAAAATTATTAGAATGTATTTCAGACATGCAAATTTTTTCTTTAAAATTATTGAAATGTATTTCAGACATGCAAACTTTTTTTTTTCTTAAAAAAATTATTGTATTTCAAACATGCTAATTTTCTCCCCCTTTTTGTCATTGAGCAAAAAGACAATCTGAGACAAAGAAAGAAGAGAGAAAGAGAATAGGATTACACAAAGAAGGTCATTTCATTAACTTTGTGGAGGTACAGGTAAATAGAAGGCATGAGATAAAAGAGAGGTAAAATGGGAGATGGTTTCCCATGCCTGTGCTTCCTGCTCTTCAAAAAGAGTTTTGAAGACTCCAAAAGATACAGAGTAGGATGGTCCCATGGTGGAAGCCATCCTTTTGAGATGAAGATCTAGGTGCTGATAGAGAAGATCAGCATATGCATTCTTGTCCATGTTCATCTTGAGAAATCGACGAGTCCCAAAGCTGGCACAGGTGAGGAATTGGTCCGTGGTCACAGGATAGTGGTTGTGGTTATCTCTGAGAGTCTTGTGCATAGCCACATACACTTTGTATCTTTCCTCCCAGACCTTGAAGGGGTCATCAACAAGATGAATAGAGTTCATATCTAGGAAAGTAGCTGGAGAAATGGCTGGTTTGCCTTCTCTGGCCTGAGCTTCATTGATTTCAAACAACTGCTGAGCTGACAGGGGGTAGAACTTGGAGCATTCAAAAGATGTCAGCCTTTCACATTCAGACAGAATAGGGGCTAGAACTTCAGCACTTACATGCCCCTGGTGATATTCCCTAAATAGGAATCTAGGAAAAACAACCAGGCAGCCTTTTTGTACTTTAATTCTGCCCATTACTCTGGCAAAACGTTCAAAGATGATGGATCCTACAGAGGACTCCATAACTAGAAAGTGAATTTGAGGAAGGGCTATTTCTTCAGGCACTTGAAGGGTAGCAAAATCTACCTGAACATCTGAAGTTTGAGAGATATCCGGAGTCAGAGCTGAAGTGACCCTTTTGAACTGACTGAGCTGAACCTCTGGAAGTCTTTGAATATATCTGTAGTTGTTGAATAGCATGAAATGCCTGATCATTTTGATTTCCTTTTGAATGAAGGGTGCCCAGAGTTCCCTATGATATAACCTGAACCACTCTGATAAGGTCAGGGAGTGGTCCCTTGGAGGGAATCTAGCAGATTTGGAAAGAATGAATTTCTTTAGGAGATCCTTGTGATCTTTGCCCCACTGCTCTTCAGTTTTTGGAGTGGGCAAGAGAGAAGATTTTGGATTTTTCAGATTTTGAAAGAGAAGTGTAGGGTAGAATGGTGTGCAAATGATCTGTGAGATCAAGAAAGGGAAGGTTAATGATGGTTGCAAAAACAACCTTTGAGAGATATTCTCTGTACAATGAGGGATGTTTGTTGTCCACTGTGAGAGAAAACCACAAAGGTGGGTATTTGGGTTCAGAGGAAAGGGAGGAAGTAGAAGTAAGCTTCCTCTTCTTAGGGGCAGGACTAGAAGGGTCTGCCCTATGAACATGTTCATCAACCTTCAACACAGACCTGAGGATCCCTTCTTCAAACTCATCCTTTATTTGTTCCATAAAGGGAGAGTTAAGTTGGGCTCTTTCAGGTATGATAGTGATGAAAGAGGGTAGAGGAGTAGGATGAAGAAAAGAGTGGGAAGTAGTAGGGAGGTCATCAACTGGTCCAAGGGAGGGACCAGAGGAGGAGGAGGATGCTCCAGCTGAGGATGCTGGAGGGGCCTCATGTATAGGAAAAGGAGAAGGAATGGAAGTAGAGGAGGCAGGAGATGAGGTGGACTGAAATGGTGTAGGAGAGGAAATTGGTCTAGATTGAGGCTTCTTGAATGTTTGAGGAGCAGGAGGTGCTGTAGGAGCTGAGGGTGGAGTTGGAGGAATAGGTGTGTGAGAGGGAGAAGAGGGAGCTGGGGGCTTGGGTGCCAAGAAATCTTCTGCCTCTTTCTGCACAGACTCACTCTCCAATGGCCCTGATGGCCCTGACCCTTGCTCAGATGGCCCTGGAGGCCCTTCAACCTGATCAGCTGGCCCTGTTGGCCCTGCCTCTTCTGGTGCTGCTGCTGCTTCTGGTGCTGGCCCTGATGGCCCAGACACATTTTCTCCAGGCTCCTGAGCTTCTAGAGGAGGAGGAGCTTGAACTCCAACTGCCTTGATAATATCCGAGAGCATGCCTTTCATGCTACTCATCTCCTTATTAAACCATTTCATAGCATTTCTGATTTGTCCTAACTCTTTGTTGGCTGAAGCTTGGCTTAGAAATATAGAATTTACATCTGACTGGAGAGTACATAATAGCTCACCTTGCACATTCAGCCTTTCAATCACTGGGTTCAAATTTATAACAATTTTCTGTTTGACCTGCCTCTCAAAAGGTGTATCAGCCAGGAGAGGAACTTCAGAGGCAACTTCTTTTCCTTTCTTCTTGCCTTCTTTTGCTGGAGGAGGTTGATCATCATCTGAGCTCTAAGAGCTTGTAATCTCTCCTTCTCTGTCATCCAAATTTGGAGAATCTCTATGCCTTTCCTCCTGACCATCAACAACTGGAGTTGTTTCTGCTGAACCTTCTTTTCATAGCTCCCCATCAATAGGAGCATCTTCTTCATTTGATACTTGCTCCCCCTGAATGGGAGCATCCGCCATCACAGAGTCACCCTGAGCAGCTGGGTGCTCTAGCTCTACTGGAACATCTTCCATTGGTTCATCAAAGTGGCCTGATGATTCTGCTGCTCCAACTGCTGGAGCTGAAACTGACTCCACTGGCAATTCTAGAATCATATCTGCTGATCCCATCTCCTGATGAACAACTGAGGTATCGTCGATGATGGCTTCGTCTTCAGCAACTGAAGCCTTGGACCAGACACCATTTTCCACAGAGAAGCCACTCTTCTTTAGGTTCCTGGACCTGATTGCTTGGCCCATTTTCTCTACAACTGCCCCAGAAAGATCAACACCGAAGTGTTTGAAGATCTTGGTAAGTAGGTGGGCATATGGCAGGGACACATTTAACTTACTCTTGGTGTCCCAAATCTGATCTCTGGCAAATTTCATTCTTTCCATCATCACTGCGGCCATATTTATCTCCTTATTTGAATGGCCCAGTACATCATGTCAGAGTTGGCCTTTGTGCAAGAGGAAAATGTTGCACTTCTGGGAACTAAGATTTGACAGACAATAAAATGAAGGAGGCGGTTGAAAGCAGTTAATTGATTTATATCAAGCTTGCCGTCCCTTAGCTTGAAGCCCGGTCCTACAATTCCCAAACCTTTCACTTAGGCGTCCACAGTGTGAACCCCACTAAACCCAGAAGTCTTCACATCAAACAACATCTTCAGCAACTCAGGGTCTATTCTAATCAGGGTTCCCTTTACTGAAGAGATTAGGGACCCATCTTCCTCTGTTCTCATACACACGAAGAAAGCTTTTACCAGGTCCGGATAACTGACCTCTGAAAAGGTGGTAACTCCCGTCCACTGCATCTGATTGATCAAATCTACCACACTGCTCATTCCATTTTTCCTCAGATTAGCAACATCGACTTCTTTATCGCCACAGAGCTTCGTCTTCACAAAGGTAAACCTCTCCTGCTGCTCAGGAGTGAGAAACTCGGCGCTGTAGCCACCCAAACTGCCGGCGATGACTGGTGTGGCCATGGATTCAGGTGGGAAAGTCTCTGGAGGGTTGAAACGGAAGGAGAAGAGAAGGAATCCTTAAGAAATTTTGCGGGAAGGAGGAGGAAGGTTCAAATTTGCAGAGGGTTGAGATATGAGTTGTTAGGGCATCGGCTCATGCGACAGGATGAAAAGGGGAAAAGGTAGACGGTGAGATACGAATCGTTCTGTCATTGATTTTATGAATAAATTAATGCGTTGTGGAAAGTGAGGCGCCAAAAGGCGGCAGAAGAAGACAAAAGAGTTTGACCATTCAAACTGACTTCAATGAGAGAGCGGTTACAAAGGATAATTTGAATTTCTTTTGCTTAAAGCCATGGAGGGGAAAATTACTTAATTCTGAAATTTAATGTGCCAGTTGTAAACAAAAACTTTTTCACAAATTGCACATGCCTAATTCCCTTCTAAGAGATGTGAATCTCTCCTTGGGTAAGGATTTTGTGAAAATGTCTGCTAACTGACCATTTGTATCAATAAAAGATATTTCAATATTACCATTTGCTACATGATCACGAATAAAATGATATCTGACCTCAATATGCTTGGTCCTTGAATGTTGAACTGGATTCTTGGTGAGATTTATGGCACTGGTGTTGTCGCACAACAGTGGGATGGATTTGATGTTTAATCAGAAATCTTCAAGTTGTTGCTTTATCCATAAGAGTTGTGTACATCAATTTCCAGCAGCTATGTACTCAGCTTCAGCAGTAGATAGTGCTACTGAATTTTGTTTCTTTGAAGACCAAGATATTAAACATCCTGCAAGAAATTGACAACAACCACTGGTGCTTTTTCTATCTAATTTGCATCCAGCATAGTCAGCATCAGAGTAACCTACTAAGTTAATTTCACAATGTTTTGGATACCATAGACCTAAGTCATGAGATCTTGCTAAATATCTAAATATTCTTTTCATAGAAATTAAATGTGATTCTTTAGGATCTGCTTGATACCTAGCACACATGCATACACTAAATAAAATATCAAGTCTACTAGCTGTTAAATAAAGGAGTGAACCTATCATACCTCTGTAGATCTTTTGATCTACTTTCTTACCATCTTTGTCACTGTCCATTCTTGTTGATGTACTCAATGGTGTTGACAGTGGCTTGGTATTTTCGAATCCAAATTTCTTCAAGAGTTCTTTTGTGTACTTTGCTTGACAGATGTGAGTTCCTTCTTTTCCTTGTTTGATTTGTAGTCCAGGGAAATAATTAAGTTCTCCCATCATGCTCATTTCAAATTCTCCCTGCATCAACTTTTCAAAGTACTTGCAAAGGGATTCATCAGTAGACCCAAAGATGATATCATCTACATAAATTTGGACTAATAGAATGTGTTTGACCTTTGACTTTATGAAAAGAGTACTATCTACTTGACCTCTACTGAAACCATGGTTTGAAAGAAAAGAACTAAGCCTTTCATACCAGGCTCTAGGTGCTTGCTTTAAACCATATAATGCCTTGTGAAGTTTGAAAACATGATTAGGAAATTCTGTGTCATCAAAACCCGGGGGTTGTTCCACATAAACTTCCTCTTTTATAAAACCATTTAAAAATGCGGGTTTAACATCCATTTGAAATAATGTTAAATTCAAAGCAGATGCATATGCAAGTAATATTCTAATGGCCTCAAGTCTAGCTACAGGTGTATAGGTTTCATCGAAATCTATGCCTTCCTCTTGAGAATAGCCTTGAGCTACCAATCTGGCCTTGTTTCTTAAGATTGCACCAGTTGCATCCAGTTTATTTCTGAACACCCATTTGGTGCCAATGACTGGATGGTCTGATGGTCTAGGAACAAGTGACCATACTTGGTTTCTCTTGAATTGATTTAATTCATCTTGCATGGCTACTATCCAAGATTCATCAGAAAGAGCTTCATTGACTGTCCTAGGCTCTATTTGAGAAACAAAAGCTAGGTAATCACAAGGAATAACATTACCTCTTGTTCTTACCCCTATGGATGGATCACCAATAATATTCTCAAGTGGGTGATCTTTCTTGTATCTCCACTCCTTTGGAAGATTTTCATGAGTAAGTTCTTCTTGTTGAAGGTCTTCCAGAGGTGGATTATCCTTGTCCTCAATTGATGAGTCTTTTAGTTTCTTGGACAGTTCATCTGTTTCCTCATTATCACTATCTACTTCCTTTCTCAAGGAAGGGTTAGTTTCATCAAAAATAATATGTACAGACTGTTCAATCAATAAAGTACGTTTGTTAAATACTCTATAGCCTTTGGGTTTAGAGGTGTACCCCATAAAGATGCCTTCATCTGATTTGGCATCCAACTTACCAATGTCCATTTTTCCATTGTTGTGAATGAAGCAAGGACATCCAAAAGTCCTGAAGTGGCTGATCTTTGGCTTCTTCCCTTTGAATAGTTCATATGCAATCTTCTTCAGGATTGGCCTGATCATTACTCGGTTGATAATGTAGCTTGCTGTGTTGACTGCTTCAGCCCAGAAGTATCTTGGCAGATCATATTCTGAGAGCATAGTTCTTGCCATATCTAATAGGGTTCTATTCTTTCTTTCAGCGATACCATTTTGCTGTGGTGTTCTTGGTGCTAAGAAATTATGCTCAATTCTCTGATCATCACAGAATCTAGCAAACTTTTCATTCTGAAATTCACCACCATGATCTGATCGGATAGACACAATGCTGAACTTCTGATCTTTCTGAACTTTCTTACTGAAGCTGACAAAGTTTTCAAAAGTGTCATCTTTATGCTCTAGGAATGATACCCATGTGAATCTTGGGTAATCATCAACTATGACAAATCCAAAATTCTTTCCTCCAAGACTGGTAGTCCTCATTGGCCCAAATAGATCCATATGAAGGAGCTCTAAGGGTTTTGAGGTGGTCACCACCGTCTTTGACTTGAAGGAGCCTTTGGTGTGCTTTCCCTTAGCACAAGGTTTACATACACCATCCAATTTTGTACTAACCTTAGGTAGACCTTCCATAAGATTCTTCTTCAGCAATTTTCTCATGCCATCTATGCTGCAATGTCCTAGTCGTCTGTGCCATAATTCAGTAGATTTATCTTTATTTGCTGCCAGACAAACATTCTGATCCTTGAGTTCTTCAAGATAGAGCACATACAAATTCTTTTCTCTATTAGCTTCAAAGATGACTGCTCCATCCTTCAGTATGCTGCACTTTGATTCTTGAAACTTGATCTGATGGCCTCTGTCACACAACTGGCTGATGCTAATGAGGTTGTGCTTCAATCCCTTGACTAATAACACATCTTCTATGACTGTTTTTCCTTTGTTATTCACAGAGCCACTGCCTATCACTGTTCCTTTCCCATTATCTCCATAAGTGACTGTTCCTTCTTCAGCTTGGAGATGAGAGAATAACTTCTGGTTTCCTGACATGTGCCTTGAGCACCCACTATCCAAGTACCATTTGGATGCTCGAGGGTTAACCTGAAATAAAATCATCAAGTTTTAGGTACCCAAATTCTTTTGGGTCCTGATTGGTTAGTATCATTGATTTTACCTTTTATTATCCATTTCTTATGTCTCGTTGGGCATGTCGTTATGATATGTCCTAACTTGTTGCAGTGACTACAACAGGATAATTTAGTTACTTTTTCTATATATCTGAAATCAGCTTTGTATGCTATATCTTGTTCAGGTACAAATTTTGGTGTTGGATATGTTTTAGGATAAATTATGGTTTTTTCATTATCTAGGGGTGTATATCCTAATCCATTTTTCTTCTTACCTGATCTTCTAGCGCCTTTTAATATGAGGGAGTTTTTACCATTAGTGAATTTTTCTAAAGTGCTAGATAACTGTATATTTTATTCTATTAGTGTTTTGATTTCAGTTTTCAGTTCATCTGAACTTACTTGTTTCTCTAATTTAGTTATTTGTTCATTCTTAGCTTTTAGGTCTTCACATAACAGTTCATTTCTTCTTTTAAGTTCAGTTATTTGACTTTCTAATTGTTCATTTTCTGATTTTAGATCTGAGTTTGTATTTTCTATACAGACTATGTTTTTCTTGCTTACTTTTAATAATTTGGTTACTTCTTTATATTTTTCATTTAGTTCGTTGAAGGCCTCTTATAAACTATCGGAATCTGAATCATTGCATGAATCAAAAGAGGAGTCAGAAGTTACCTTATCTTCAGTATTTGCCATGAAGGCCAAGTTGGCTTTTTCTTCATCACTGCAGGAGCTTGACTCACTGTCTGAGTCGCTACTATTTTCCCATGCTGCTGCCATCGCCTTCTTCTTGTACTTTCTGAACTTCTTGGAACTGTCCTTCTTCCTAAACTCCGGCTTCTTTAATTTTGGACACTCAGTTTTAATGTGTTCTGGCTTCTTACATTCATAGCAGATGGGTTCTCCTTTCTTCATTTCTTTTCCATCTGGCTTCTTGAATTCCTTGTTCCTTTTGAAGTGCCTTCTACCAGATTGGAATTTCTTCTTCTTAGCCAAAATTTGCTGTAATTTTCTAGATAGCATTGCTTCCTCATTCTCGCTGTCTGCATCACTTTCACTTTCAGCTGAACTTGCTTCTGGTGAATCTTCTTCAGCTTTTAAGGCGTTGGAGTGCTTCTTTCTGCTAGAGGACTCTCCTAGCCTTTCTATGTTGATCTCATGTGCCATGAGGGACCCAATGAGCTTTTCTACAGACATTCTCTTCAGGTCATTAGCTTTTTCTATTGCTGTGACCTTTGGGGTCCATGAGGACGGTGAGGATCTAAGTATTTTCCTCACCATGTCTCCAATCTCATAGGTTTTCCCCAGACTGGCTAGTCCATTTGTGATGTCAGTGAACCGACTGAACATTTGAGTTATGGATTCACCTGACTCCATCTGAAATCTCTCATACTGAGTGACAAGAATGTCGATTCTTGTCTCTTTTACCTTGTCTGTGCCTTCATATGTGATCCTGAGCTTTTCCCACATTTCCATTGAGGATTTGCAGGCTGAAACTGTAACGACTCTCTCATATCGGTACGGTTCCACCAACCCACGTCGATATAAAAGGTATCACTACAGTGGGACATTTACCCAACACTAGTACGATAGGCTGAAACATACACAAATATATATTATATCTTATGACAGCGGAATTTAAAGAACTGAAAAGAAATTTTATTCCATCATCCACATTCTATCCACAGTCCGTATAGAAGGAAAGAGAGCTAACTATTCATAACTGAAATACAACAAATACATTGTCCACATGAGACTACGCAGAGTCTTTATTACATACTATGAATTAATGGAAAAGTACAATGCTAACTCCACAACACTCTCTCCTACTCTCGCTCCGAGTCGCTCCTAACGATCTCCTCGGAAGAAGTAGAAACGTCTGCACCTGTACGCCGAAGCAAGAATGAGTTCGAAAGAACTCAACAAGTAACACCAGCACACTAAACATACATGCATCGAGTAATATCCATACTCTTAAGCTACATCATTTACACATAATGCATGGAAGTGACAATTTCTCAAATAAAAGTCTATTCATGATTTCTACACATTTTTCACAGAGGATTTGGTTTTTATATACAATAAGCAAATCCTATCACATGATTTCTACACTTTTCACTATGCTAAACTGATTTCATTCATAAGCCACATGTTGGTCATTTTACACAATATTTACACATTTCATAACAATTAATTTAACATGAATTCTAAGGCAATTGTACACATAGATAACATATTCATATTAGTGAAAAGCTCGCTGTTTTACTACTATCATGTCACATTCATAAGAAACTTATCATTTTGCATGCTTTCATAAAATTTTTATGAATACATATTCACTTACACAGGTTCACAATTTACACATTTTCACTTTCACTTAAACACAATTTCACTTTCACTTAATGCCGTGACACATAGCCCAAACCACTTTAGAAGGACACACACTGATCACATCACATATCAATCACCTAGGCATTCCAGTGATCAATCTTAGTTACTGCGCAGAACCGGGAGAAGCACTCTCCACCCTAACCAGCGATACTTGTTCGCCTCCAGGATTTAATCCCAATGCCCATGGGACATCACACACTTTGAACTTTCCCGTGGGGACTTTACCACAGTACAGTTCCTCAGCCCTCTAAGGTAGCAGTGTCACACATTGGCACATTAATACATTTTCTCAATTTTAACACATTCTAAACACAACATAATCACACATTCATCTCATGTTCACATATTTACATTCTTCAGTATTACCTAGCATGGTACTACTGTTTTCAGTATTAATCAGATTTTTACAACAATCCTAATCATGCTGAAATTTTTGCATAATTAAACATTTATCATATTAGCATGTATTAACCATTAATACTTAACATAAAACAAGTTTATATAGCTACTGTCATCTGTTCAATACAGAAATTTAACCAGAAATTTATCATAGTTTAACTATCATGCATACCAAATTTTGCATTTTTCTGAGTTACACATATTTTCTGAAAATTCTAACAGTGATGATATCAATAGTAAAAATAGTCAAACTGATACCATTTTTCATTATTCGGATTCACAATTTATTTCATACATGAATACTGATAGTACAAATTCTATCACAAAATTCAGGGATTTAACTAGTTTCGCAAAAATTCTTAGCTTTTATGCATTGAATAGACATGTTAACTATTTTTCAGTCCAGAAAATTTAATAAACTGTACAGATATTATAAATTGCTCAAATTTTTATATCATGCATCAGATCTTATGAACAATGTATAGAAAATTTATGACACTAAATTTCTACACATAATTCATAAACGACATTTTCCAAGAATTTACATTCTATTGGTAACACATTCCAAAAATTCTAATAATTAGTGAACATTACAAAAATGCACAAAAACTCACAGTACACCCAAACATATATTTACATATCATATAAAATTTTTACCGTATATCCTCATGCGGAAAAACTCGAAAATTAGTTCATATAAGGACAGACTTGCTCACTGTTGCAGTCTGAAGAACTCGACGGCAAGGGGTGGCCGTCTATAGGTTAACGGCATTAGATGATGCCGTCAACACATGATATTAGCGGCAAGGGATCTTGCCGTTAATATCTTATCTGCAGAACACAGACTGAAAGCCAATAAATCACTTGAACAGGGGGTTCCAAGACACGAGAAAAATCTGAGAAAATCCTGGGACATACTAGACACATGTAGGGTTAATGTGTATGGGGTACTTGCCTTCTGTAAAATCTACCGATGATGATTTAAGCCGGAGAAGCCCTCCTCGGCCTGTGCCAAAGAGTCTCCAAATCTCTCCTTCTTCGGATCTTCTGATGATCTTCACAGCACACCAGCGTGGGGAGTCGTTCCCGGATGTTCAAGGTCGACACCAGTTGATGCAGATCGCCAGACGAAGCCTCCCGAAGCCGGATCTTTCAGATTCAAGTTAGGGTTTTTGCACAGAAAAGAGAGGTTTTTGACTCAAGAGCCAAAGGGATGGATCTGGCCGAAATCTGAATATTATAAAGGGTTGGGGTCGGATAGGTTACTGGGGCAAGTCTCAGAGCCGTTGGGAAGGGTTTCCTAATCAAGAGGCTCAATTTCCGTAAGCGTTTCCGGATCTGAAAACGTAACAGATCTGGGATATTGGCGTCCATATCCATGGTCGCCTATCCAGAAATGGGCGTCCATCGATGTTGCCGCCTACCCCTTGTCAGCGTCAGCCCATGTGGACGCCGACTGGCCGACAAAACTTACTTTAATTCTGCAGAATTTATAATACTACACACTATATATATATATATACTTAAATACACTAAGTACATTTCAACAATACTCATCCATACAATTTATATCAATAAATACTTATACCTAATAATCATACATCAATAGTATACACTTATACGCACATACATATACTTAACAAACAAGGTGAATTTCAAGGGCCTTACAGAAACTCTGTTGAATTCCTTCTTACTTAGAGCATAGCATAGGATGCTCTTTGCTTTGCAATTCAGGAAGATCTTCTTTCTGTCATCATCTGTCCATTGTGCTTTCTCATTTGTGACTACCAGATCACCTTCTTCCACTATGGACCAAATTTGATAGTCGTGACCTTGTAGAAAGTATTCCATTCTGGTCTTCCAGTAAGGATAATCTTCACCATCGAAGAGAGGGGGTCAGTTGACAGACTGACCTTCGAAGTTACTTTGGGCTGCCATGAATCTTTACTCTTCAGATCGTTGGATCCTTTTTCTTTGTCGAAGAGACTCGCTCTGATACCACTTGTTGCCCAGTTGACGAGCCCAGAGGGGGGGGGGGTGAATGGGTCTTTAAAAATTAATCTAGAAGATACTTGTAACTAAAAAATATTCACACAAACGTTCTTCGAAGTAGGTTAGTGACTGTTAGTTTAAATATCAAACACACAAAGAAGACAATCACACAACACAAGGTTTATCCTTGTTCGGACCTCCTTTCCTTAGGAGTCCTACGTCCAGTCCCTGAGCAACAACTCAGGATTTCACTAACTAGGGTACAGTCCCCCTAAGGACGCTACAGCACCCAGCTCAGCTGGTCTTCCTTCACACCCGAAGGGAATAGCAACACCCTGGATACCCCACCAGGTCTTCCTTCACAACCGAAGGGAACAACACCCTGGATACCACCAGGTCTTCCTTCACAACCGAAGGGAACAACACCTGGGATACCACTAGGTCTTCCTTCACAACCGAAGGGAACAACACCCTGGATACCACCAGGTCTTCCTTCACAACCGAAGGGAACAACACAAAGAGAATGAATGAAATTCAAGCCCCTAGATCAGGCTTTTGACAAGCAAGGGTCTGAAGCAACTAGAACTGAGAGCAAAGATCTAAACAAGGCACACTCTCAGAACTACACGGGCTCTCTCAAGATTTTCACAAACTAGTGGAGAGCAAAGAGCAAAAACTAAGTGGAATGAAGTTCTTGGCTCTGGACTTCTTTAGAAGAATTTGAATGCTTGAATACGTGATGTGTCTTTTCTTCTGTTCTGCTGACTTGAATTTATATCTTCAATTTGAAATCTAGAGGTTGAAGTGTCCGTTGTCTCTCTTTTGAGTAGTCATTAGACTGAATGACATCTGGAGTCTTGGAAGCTTCCAGTCAACAGCCTTTTGATCACTTGAGCATGCAAAGAGATGAGATCTTCAGAAATATCCATTGGCTTCTATTTTGTTTAACGTTGTACCATGAAGCTAGATCAGAGGTTTGCACAAATGTCAATCTCAAATAGCAGACAGCTAAGCTGTCTCTGATGTCAGTCAATGTCAGTAGCAATAGACATGAAATTAGTAATGCCAAATAGCTTAAGTCTAAAAGACGTAATCAGAGTAAGCACGATAAAGGATGATATTGTCTGCATGCATGCAGAGATACGTTCAGATCTCATAAATGCAGAAGTGACAGAGAGATATCTATGTGGACTTTGACTAGTCAACGCTTTTAAGATGAATAAGATATCAAGATATGAAATCGATGGCTATATGACTTATGAAATCATTATGAATAAGTCAGGTTTGACCAAGTCATTATGAGACATAACAAATCGTTGCGAGTTCTAAAGAAATCGTTATGAATACTTATAGAATCATTACGGCGAGCAAGTCGTTGCGAGTTCTAAAGAAATCGTTATGAATACTTATAGAATCGTTACGGCGAGCAAGTCGTTGTGAGTTCTAAAGAAATCGTTATGAATACTTATAGAATCGTTACGGCGAGTAAGTCGTTGCGAGTTCTAAAGAAATCGTTATGAATACTTATAGAATCGTTACAGCGAGCAAGTCGTTGCGAGTTCTAAAGAAATCATTATGAATACTTATAGAATCGTTACGGCGAGCAAGTCGTTGCGAGTTCTAAAGAAATCGTTATGAATACTTATAGAATCGTTACGGCGAGCAAGTCGTTGCGAGTTCTAAAGAAATCGTTATGAATACTTATAGAATCGTTATGGTGAGCAAGTCGTTGCAAGTTCTAATGAAATCGTTATGAATACTTATAGAATCGTTACGGCGAGCAAGTCATTGCGAGTTCTAAAGAAATCGTTACGGTCACTTATAGAGTCGTTATGGCGAGCAAGTCGTTACGGGCTCTAAAGAAATCGTTACGGTCACTTATAGAGTCGTTATGGCATCGACTTGTTTGAAACAACATGACTTTTCAGTCTTATAAGGAGATCGTTGCGATCACTTATAGAATCGTTATGGCATCGACTTGTTTGAAACAACATGACTTTTCAGTCTTATAAGGAAATCGTTATGATCTTCAACAGAAATCGATATGGACTTAGAGAAATATCATGTTGAAAAGATTAAAGCTTCAGAGAAGTAATGCATACCTTTTGTGGGCTTGTTTGACCTTGGTATTTTTCCTGTACTTAAGACTTATGAAATATTCATTAGATATAATTGATAAACTCTTGTTTGGTTTTGTTAATCATCAAAATAAATATATATGTAATTAATTAAAATTACATGGGGACAGACTGATCATCAGAGGGATCCTATTAACTTACCAATAGTTAATTGTGTCAAATCATGTGCTTCCTCTATGGCTGTGACTTTAGGTGTCCAAACGTTTGTTAGAGATCTTAATATTTTTCTAACAGTTTCTTCGTTTGTCAGATTTTTTCCTAAAGCATTTAAACCTACAATTATATTAGAAAATCTATTGTACATTTGTGTGATATTCTCATTTGGAAGCATTTTGAATTGTTCATACTGAGATACAAGTATGTCTATTCTAGTTTGCTTAACTCTATCTGTACCTTCATATGTAACTTGTAGCTTATCCCACATTTCTTTTGCTATTTTACAGGCTAATAATCTAGTAAACTCTCTTTTAGATAAAGCACAGCATAGATAATTTTTTGCTTTGTAATTTAAAGACATATTTCTTTTGTCAGCAATAGAAAGAGCACCAGAAGAGGATTCTGCTAGAACTTGAAAATCACCTTGTTCTATTACCTGCCAGAGGTCGAAGTCAGTACCTCTGATGAAGCACTCCATCCTCATCTTCCAATATTGATAATCTTCACCATCAAAGAATGGTGGCCTTGTAACTGATTGGCCTTCATAGTTGTGAGCTTTAGATGCCATTTCTTCTCAAATCGTTTTGGGATTCTTCTGAGAAGACCCGCTCTGATACCACTTGTTGGATCGAAATGGCAGATTCATAGTCCTAGAGGGGGGGGGGGTGAATAGGACTTTCTAACTTTTTAAAATTCTTCTGAAAAACGCAACACTAAGTAGATGTGTTAGTACTTGGTGTGGTGTGTGTGATTCAAGTGTGAACTTAGCGGAAAACAATCACACAAAAAATTACACAAGAGATTTATCTTGGTTCGGCCCTTCCCACATGGAAGTCCTACATCCAGTCCTCAAGCCAACCACTTGAGATTTCACTAAACTCGCAATCAACTTGGCCTTCTCTCACCCTTGAGAGGAAATTACAACACCCACTTGCTCCAAAGCAAGTCTTCCCTAAATAGGGGTAAACAAGACTGCCTTATACCAAAGGCCTTCCCTTCACAAGAGGGGCAATGCAGAATCAAACTTCTGCAGAAATTACAACAGAAATGAAGGAAGAAACTCTTGTGTGTTTGCCTCAAGAATGAGCACAGAACACACACTTTCCAGCAGGATTGAAAGATAAGGAGTTCAATCTAAATCCTAGCTGAAGCTACTTGGGTGGACTTTGAAGTAAAAGCAAATACAGTTGCCACCCAAAAGACAGATCTTCAGAACAGGAATTTCTGAAGAGATTCTCTCAAATAAGAACTTGAGCAGGAAGGCTTTTTGAGAGAGCTTGAAGAATGCAAGATGAGCTTTCAAGGAATTGTCTTGAACAATATGCGTCTTGTTATATTTCTTCAAGAGCTTTCTTCATCTTTTTATAGTCTTCAAAAACTAGCCGTTTGGAGAAGATAGCCGTTGGAGTAAGATGGTTGTTGTGTTCTTGGCCATTTGGAGATAGTCTTGGGGATCCTTTGGATCTTGGAAGTTTTATCCGAAGGGCCATGAATTTTGTCTCTTTCCAAGGTCTTCAGAAATAGGAGCAGTTGCCATAGCTAGAAGGTAAGCTATTTACAGTCTTGAGCTGAGCAACCCATGCCAAACTTGTGCTCCAATAAATGCCTGTTTAGCAAGGACAAGACAAAGACAAAAGCATCTCCATACCTTTGTGGTAGGTGGGTCAGTGTTGTACAACAAATAGTATGGAACCTAGTATTCTTAGTCATTTCAGAAAATAAAGCAGACAGACAAAAAGGTAAAGTATGGGTCTGTCAGTGGTAGGTGAGATGGTCAGAAGCCATGCATCTGAAACTTACATAAATGCTTTGTGTCTCTTAGAAGATATAGACTGAGGCAAAGGACACTAAGACTGTAAGGCTAGAAATAAATTGCAAAGAATGTTTCGCATAATTTCGAATGTACTGAATTCCGTCAGAAGAAATATATTAAAATAATGATCATGAAATTTGTCACTTGATTTTATACTTAAGAAGTTTAAGATTCAACAAAGAACTAATAGAAATATTTCCTGACAGATAGAACTGACAAAGGTACAAGTGCACAACTAATAGTGTAGTCGAATGCAGTAGGATAGGTAATTTGACTTAAGAAGTAAGCATGATTCGACTACAATAGGAACTATGTAAATCGACTACAATAGAGCAACCATCAGTCGAATGTAGTGTAAGACTATGAGTCGAGGTGGTGAGTCGAATGATGTTTAACTGTGAGTCGAAGTCATGAGTTGAATACAGTGTAAAAGACATTCGACTGTATGAGTCGAAGTCATGAGTCGAATATAGTGTAAAAGACTTTCGACTGTATGAGTCGAAGTCATGAGTCGAATACAGTGTAAAAGACTTTTGACTGTATGAGTCGAAGTCATGAGTCGAATACAGTGTAAAAGACTTTCGACTGTATGAGTCGAAGTCATGAGTCGAATACAGTGTAAAAGACATTCGACTGTATGAGTCGAAGTCATGAGTCGAATACAGTGTAAAAGACTTTCGACTGTATGAGTCGAAGTCATGAGTCGAATATAGTGTAAAAGAGATAGTCTGTGCCTTAGAAAATTTTGGGCATTGAATCTGTCTAGAAATTTTTGTGATATATCTATATTATGGAAAATATATTTCAGAGTCGAATATAGTTAAAAGAGATAGTTGTGCCTTAGAAAATTTTGGGCATTGAATCTGTCAGAAATTTTTGTGATATATCTATATTATGGATATATTTAAAGATTTGTCATAGCAAAATCATTTTTGTGAACAAAGGGGATGGTGCACAAGAAAGCATCTACACGACCTCCCGTTTGGCAAGATGATGACGAACGACCTTGTGGACTGCCATTCAACACTTGTCATTGTAATCACAGGGATTGTACCCCTCTCAACACAGACATGAATACCAAATATGATAGCATGGAAAACAGGATGTGATCGCCACCTAGAGAATTGCCAAATGAAGAGAATAATGCGGGCTAACTACTCTAGGAAAGGGGGGAAGAGAATGGAGGAATACCTGATATCGCGGTCGTTATTACTGACGCGGGCATCCTGATAACGTGTCCGCCATGATGGACGCGTCTCTTGTCGCGTCGTCTACCGCCGTCGCGTTTTCTTCTTGTGCGGGAGATGGTGAGTAGGACCTCCTTCCTGTCCTCCGGCCGGCCAGAGGATGAGAGCTCCTCGTAGAACTTCACTTGAATGCCTGCCAATAAAAGAGAGAGACAACAAAAGCCCTATTAGAACATGATTAGTGTAGTATTTGCTCTAAAAATGAAAGGATATGAAACAACATGAAGGGAACGAACCTGGGGGGTAGTTTTAAACCCCTAGGGAAAGAAAAAAACGTGGGAGGAAATGGAGTGCAATCTATCTAGGAAATAAAATAACAATGCATGAAGAAATGAGGAAAAGGAGAGAGGAGAGGGTGAGCCTCATTGGGGCGACTCCTGGCTTGATGGATGTCCCAAATATCGTCCAAAGGCTTCAAGGTGATGTTGGAGTCGCCGTTCGTGCGTTCCTTGCTCCGTTCATGAAGAAATGAATGAATTTTTTGGAACAAGATGTGAAATGAAATGGTGGGGATGTGAGGGCTGCGAATCTAAGCATGGACCAGAGAGAATTTTGGCAGCCCTTCGGGGTAAAAACCGGGGTCCCCCGTCCTTCCAGAGTGGCCTTGCTTTTATAGAGCCTTTAAGAGATAATATCTCCTTAGAATGAGAATTAATTAAAATGGGAGATAAACCTCACCCAAAATCGGATGGAGAGTCCTTGGGATCCTCAAAGAGAGTCCCTAGGGCCCAAATCTCGCCCAAGGGGTTGAGATATTCCCTAAGGATAAAGTTAAACCCATGAGAGGATAAATAGGAGGTGGTTGCAGAGGCCTGCATGAGCAGCTGCTGTCGGGGCGTATCGTAGGGCCGCGTTATGGAATCGCGACAGGGCGGAGCGTCGCGACAGTATTGTCCACGTGCATGGATAATGCATTGGCTGTCGCGGCAGCCTAGTCCGTCGCGGCTCAGAGACGCGGCGCCACGATGCGTCGCGACTATAAAATCAAAATTTATGTGAATTATCAGCCAACCGCATGAATGGATAAGAGTTATTGATCCTTAAGGATTCTCTCAAAGTGATAATGAGCGGGATATCAAGGTAATTTAAATTGATAATGGGCTCAAATCAAGGCTAATGATGGGCTCAAGGTGAGTGACCAATTAGGGGCCCACTGAAGTGACAAGAAATGTGGTTCAACCCATTAGTCACAATCGGGTGTCCACAGATTGCCCCTCCTTGGCTTCCACTTTGCAAGGAAGCGAAGCGGGAGTGTAGTGGAGGTGTCACAAAGTGATGGCGGAGCGGAAATGATGCGGAGTGAACTGAAAAGTGGGAGCCAAGGTAAAGAGACACCCGATCTGACTAACGAGCAATTGGAATCTTCGTGAAAGCCCTGAGTTAGCTACTCGAGCAAAATGCAAAGAAAAGCACAAGTCTGGACGAGAAGGAGAAAAGAAGAGGACGATCAACCCCTCGATTGAGAGGTACCCTAGCCGATTGGCCTGCAGGTTTCGTTTTGGAGGGACATGTGCGTGCCAGGCAGGTAACTCATGACTCTGTCCTGGGAGCGGTTCGCAACCAAAACGGATCAAAGGAAAATGATTTGCACTCTATGACACACTGTGGCGCCGATCAATTCATGGAGCATCCTTGCAGAAATTACTACGAGGAAGACAGATTTGCACTCTATGACCAGCGGGATGCATGTCCATCTTCTTCCAATTGCGCAGTGGATCATCTCCCAATGCAAGCGCAAAACTGGGAATCACACGGCTATCGCCAAAGTAGCTGCAATCTGTATCTGCGGAGTCATCCTCTTCCCGGAAATGGACGGCGCCCTCTCCTTTGCCATCCTTAGTATCATTGACTCGGTTTCTGAAGGTATGAGCATTGGCCAAGCGGTCTTAGGATACCTATATGCTGGGTTGACTTCTGCAGCAACCGGGGGACCGCTCTTCGGCTCCGTCATAGCCCTCGAGCTTTGGATGGGCATGCACATTCAGTTCCGGGCAATGGAGGATTCGGCCACGGAGTGCAAGACAATGCTCAACCATCCGCTGGCTTTTGTGGGCGGACCTCTACACATAAGCACCAAGGCGTGGTGCAAGACTGCGCAGCTGAAAGGACTGACGGCATGGCGTGATTACTTCAAAAGAATGAGCGTGGCAGAGTTTGACATGCACCCCCGCTTCATGCATGGCCGGATGATCCACCTACCCCAGCACACCGGACTCGCCCTACGACTGCTAGGCATGAAGCTTTAGTCAATTACAACCCGGACCGGTGCTACCTCCAATGTGGCGCAGCACGCACGGTGGTTCCCTTTCTATCACACTACCCACCTACTCAAGAAAGGAAGAGGGGCGACGAGCAGGACGAGTGCGATGTGCGCAGCGCCATCGTCCACTGGGAAGGATGCGCAATGGGTGTCGTCCAAGCGGAAGTGGAAGAGGATGAAGACGTGATCAAAGAATACGTGGAAGCATTGAAGAAGCTTCAACCAGCAGTGGGGATCGTTTGAGATTTGATAGGCCTGATTGTAGGAAAGATAGCAGTTGGTAGCTAGGGAAGAATTTTAGCATTTATTTGATTGTAGGAAGAATTAGAGAATGTAATGATTTGAATTGAATGAATAAAACATGATTTTCCTGCATGCGCAAAGGGCTCTGTTTATGACGCGACAAAGCGAAGGGACGCCTTTATAATGAGTCAGGATGGGCGGTCACGACATGGTCGTGGCCACCTAATCCGACGCGACATAGAGGCGACAACCCGCCCCGACGCGACTCAAACCGACTTATTCAAAAAATGCAGGGGCGCCCTCCTTTCCCCCTTTCCGAGCATTCAAACCTTGAATCCTCAAACCTTCAAGCTACAATCTTGCTCCCCTTTTGCTCCTCTTGCTTGCTCATTTGCTCCACAACCCTTGCTAATCCCGGAATCGCCATGGAAGGAGAGAAGAACCTCGGCGAGGGCTCCTCACGGAGGAAGCGTCAAGCGGAGCGGCGGAGCTCCCGACGCTGAGCGGAGGTGCCCCCGGTCGAGGAGGAGGAGGCCGCCGTCGAGATGGATGTGGAGAAGGAGGCGGAGACCCCGATGATGAGCGTGGAGGAAGAAAGGAAGAAAAGAGCCAAGGCGATGAAATCGGTAAGTGGATCGCCCCCCTAAACCATGAATGGATGCTTGGGAGGGATAGACGGAGCCCCTAGGGGGCAAGTTTAGGGCGTGAAGCCCGCGGGAAAGGGGATCGGACAAAGGAGGCTCCGGCCGGTCCGATCCTGAGAACACGTCAGCCCGACCCGTCACGACATGGTGTTGCGACGGGCTTGGGCGCCGCGACCATGTCGCGACAACTCCGGTGGACGCGACCTGAGGTCGCGGTGCACCGCACGGTCACGACAAGGTCGCAGCCTCCCTGAATGACGCGACTCTGACCGAACTCCAAAACTTTGACTGGTTTAACAAATAGAATGCATTTGCAGGGTGAGATGAGGGCCCGTGTGTCCTGGACGATTGTGCTGGCTGTTTTCCTGGCGTTCCCCCCTTTCCAAAGAGAGAGGATAGAGGAGACGGGGTTCGGGGAAGTATTTAGGATGGAGAGAATGAGGGCGGATTCGGCTCTCACTCAGGCTCTGCGGAGCAAGTGGAATGCGGAGGCGACCGCCTTCGTATTCCCATGGGGACATATGATCCCCAGTCTCGAGGATGTGAGCCGGATCACAGGGCTCAGAGTTTATGGGAGGCCGGTGATTGGATTCACTTACCCATGCTATCATGACCTAGACCGGCGACTCCTAGAGCTACCCATAGAGCGTAGGTCCTCTCTAGTTCCTAGGGTACCCCTCCAGGAGAGTCTAGGGTTGTTTGATGTGGGGAAGGGAGCAGGGGAGACTGAGGATGAGCATCTGGATAGGTTGGTTTGGATTAGTCGGAGGAAGTTAGCGAGCGAGCCCGGGGCGCAGGCAGACTTGGACTTGCATCATTTCCTTGTCCTTTTCCTTGGTAGACTCTTGTGAAGGATCGAAGTGAAGGTGTGGAAAAGATCTAGAAGGGGGGGATGAATAGATCTAAGCCACTTTTTGCGGAAGCTTATACAATTTAAAAACACTTTTGAATCAGAGGCAATTTTATCAGTGAAAAACCACAGATCTGATGAGATTTGAGTGAGTTGGTAAAATAGACGTGAAACAAGTTGATTAAGTGAATATTAACCGATTCTATGCAAGCATCTAACGGATGAAATGATCAAACCACAATTAGACAAATGCACAAGGATTTTTAGGTGGTTCGGAAATCACCCAAGTGATTCCTACATCCACCCCTCACACCCCGTGAGGATTCACTAAAACAACTGGGTAACACACCCACTGGAGCCTGACAACTCCAACACTTGAGAGCTTACAACTCACACAACTTCTAGAGCAAGACTACTCTAGAACAACTGAGCAAGACTGCTCAACACAACCTTGAGTTAGACAACTCAAACTGAGCACAACGGCTCACAACAACCTGAGCACAATGCTCACACAACTTGAGCACGATGCTCACATAAGACTTGCTAGACACCAACTCAAGACATAGACCTTCTAGCAACAGATCTAGTCGAAAATGAGAGCACTAATGAGAGCTATGCAGAAGCACTTGCATAATCTCAAAAGATATCTCAGAAGAACAGAAGTACAATGAATTGTATTAAATAACTTCGTTCTTCAAGTGTACTCCCTTGTAGAAGCTTGGATTGGGAAGAGGCTTGCAATCTTGAAGTCCAAAACCGATGCTCTGCACTTTGGAATTGTTGGATCTTCCTTGAATTCTTCTCCAATGAAGGCTTCTACTGGATCTGCTTCCTTGGGATGCTTCAGAGGTTTCTACAGGGATCACACTCTAATTCTCACACTTGAATTGGTGAGAATTGGTCTTCTGGAAGCACACGGAGAGCAGAGGAGGGAGACGACCTCTTGTAGCCGCCAGGAAACTTTTTGGAGGCTCTAAGAGTTAGTTGCGTCTCTTCTGATGTGATGGGGGGCCGATTAGGGACCTTTTATACCCAAAAGATTCCAAAGATACCCTTTGGGTACAAGGGCACACGATTCTAGGTTGATACCCCATCGCCCTAGGCTGACACGTGGCAAACATCCATCTTAGGATGGAATCTTTCCGTAGTGTGTCGACCAGCCCTGGTGGTGGTGTCGACACACTGCCCAAATCTTGAAACAGACTGTTCTGGGAACTGATCCAGTGTCGACCTGCTTTGGTATTGTGTCGACCTACTATCCTGGTTCTGAAAACAGCTATTCTGGGAGCAGGATCCAGTGTCGACCTACTCTGGTGTTGCGTCGACCTGCTATCCCCAATTCTGAAAACTGCTGTTCTGGGAGCAGGATCCAGTGTCGACCTGCCCTGAGAGTGCGTCGACCTGGGTAGTCTGATTTTCGGAATCTGCAATTCGTGTCGACCTGCTTCTGGACTAGTGTCGACACAGTCTAGGCAATTCTTCAGCTTTTTGCCTTTGAGACTGAGGTGTTGTGTCGACACCATTGAGGGGTGTGTCGACACTTCTTTTGCAAAAAATGTTTGTACCTGAAAATTAAACACATATATCATTAGTTAAATGATTTATCATGAACATAAATGATAAATGTGATTTGAAACATGCTTTTTGAACATTGACTTCAGGTATGATGTTTTTGACATGTTTCATTTAAATTGCTTTTAAAAACACCTTTTGCCATCATCAAAATAAGAGGGAAATGATATGAATATACACTCAACTCAACATCTTGTTTTCCACGAGGGGCGACGCAGTCCACTACCGTTTCCTGCCCCTACTGGAGGACCTGAGTGAGGTGGGGGGTTATGCTTGGGGAGCAGCCTTCCTCGCGCACCAGTTTGACAGCTTGGGTGCCTCGGAGCGGCAGACGTCGACGAGCGGGTTCTTCCCCTTTCTCCAGGTGCACTCTTCTCCTTAACCGTTGCATTAAATTGAATTTTGTTTTTAAACTGCGCTCTAATTTCCCTCTTCATTTTGCAGGTCTGGGCCTATCTACACCTCCCAGCCCTGGGGAGAGGGGATCTCACACGGCCGGGCCTTGTGCCCATTGCACGCCGTTGGGATCCTCGCCAGGACTCTCGCAGCCTAGGTGACCAGCTAGAGCGCCTGCAAGAGGCCATTGACAGCTACCCTCACCTGGATGTGAGTACCCTAACCTTTTCCTTTTTTGGTTAATTGCTTAATTTCACTGCTTGATGACTGACTGACTTGTTTTGCAGGTGGTTTGGCAGCCATATCTAGGGGAGAGTGATGAGGGACAGCCTGGTTGGTGCAGACTTGCCCCTACTTCGGTAGGTCGGTGTGGGTGCATGCACTCAACTTGGTGCTACCTCTTCACCTATTCCTCAGCCAGCGCTCACTCGGCCTTCGGCAGAGTGCCATGGAGTTCCCCGTCCGAGACCGATTTTGCAGACCGGGTCGGAGTTTCCGGGGGCTTCATGACACTACCGATTGGCACGAGAGGGCGAAGGAGCAGATCAACAACTGGGAGCACCGAGAAAAGGCCGTGAGGTCGGATGCTACCACCGATGACGCGTACCTCCAGGCATATGCCTTGAGGTATGGAGGGAAGGTGTACAAGAGCGCCCGACACTAGGTAACAACCCTGAAACCACAACCCTGCGAATTTGATTTTATAGAATTGAGTTAATGATTTGAAATGTGTTGCAGGTTGATGTAGCTGGTGAGGTTGCATCGCTCCGAGCCTTACTCTACTCGGAGATGCAGGATTGGGAGGCGGCGCAGAGGCAGACTGCGGAGCTGGTAAGTGCTTACTCCAACTTCAACACTTAACAATTTTAAAAGCTGATTTTGGAGACTGACATGTGCTTTTGCGCGCAGCGGAGGGAGCTGGAGAGAGTGAGGAGCACTGGAGCAGGCGGTGCTTCCTCTTCACGAGGGGCAGGGGGCTCTCCATCGCTTTTGGAGGCTCAGCTGGCAGGAGCGGTGCTGAGGGCCGAGGAGGCACAAAGGCACCTGGAGGAGCGGGTAAGTACAATAGCACATCTAAATTGATAACTGTTTAACAGTTGATACTAACCAGATTGTTCCTTTTGCAGGAGAGGGATTTGCGGCTCACCACCGAGCACACGATGGACCTGCAGGGGCAGAGGGACCAGCTCCAGGGCCAGAGTGACGAGCTCTAGAGGGAGGTCCAGACCGTGAGAGGGGAGCGAGACTAGCTGCGCATCCGGGCGGAGGTAGCTGAGGCGCAGGTCGCGGAGGCAACGAGGGAGCTGGCGGCGCTGCGGGTGTAGAGGTCGCTAGGGGATCAGGAGGAGGTCACCCGACTACGCGCAGAGCTACTGGCGCAGCAGGCGGTGGCGCGGAGTCTACAGGAGATTATGACGGCGATAGGCCGTTCACATAGTAGGAGCAGGAGCGGGGCGAGTGCCAGCAGGGCGACGAGCGCCTCGGTAGGGTAGTATCTAGTGGGTTCCTCCAGTCGTCGGAGGAATGAGGAGGAGGAGAGACGCCGCCGGGGCGAGATGAGTGCCCAGAGCGGTAGGGGTGGCGGCGAGATGCCGCCACCACCGGACCGGCAGGAGGGATCCGGGGAGAGTGGTGGTGGTCTGTGAGGAGACTTGTGAGCCACCTCCCCATCTTTTGTACATATTGTTCATCACTTAGTGGAATTTTATTTTGTGTCAATCTGTATGGAATGAATGAATGATTTGCAATTGATACGAGTACGAGATGAGATTCAAACACGGGAGAGAGAGACGGAGAATATAGCGCTGCGTGTCCCTTAGAATTACCTGTTCCTGCACACTTAGTAAAACAGGTTAGATCTGGTCTTTGACTCAGCCCCTTGCGTTTAAATAAGTATGAATCCGACTTTGTAATTGTCAAGGGGCTGAGCCTTATTAAATAGGCAGAAAGAAAAATAAAAAATGCATGCTAAAGGAAAGCGGTATGTACACACATTCTTTTTAGACTTTTAAAGATTTTTTTTTGGATTTTTGAGATTTTCTGATTTTTTTTTAGATTTTTGAGATCTTTTGTTTTTTTTTGGATTTTGGATTTTTGGATTTTTATTTTTATATTTTTTTTGATTTTTTTGATTTTTTTATTTTTGAAAATTTCTGATTTTTTTGGATTTTTGAGATTTTCTAATTTTTTTTTTTGAGATTTTCTAAATTTTGAGATTTTTTTTTTGATTTTTGAAATTTTCTGATTTTTTTTTTTGGATTTTTGAAATTTTCGGATAACAACACCTCTTGCTTTTTGAGTAATTAGCCATGGATCTCATCCCCATCTCTTGTTTGGCGAATAATATTTATGTGCAGTGTGCATTTATCCGTGGCTTACTAAGGCTTCTTGCCCCTTGAATATTGATGTTCCAATACAGACCAGGTGTGGGGGTCCTTTGGTCTTTCAGGGAGAACAAGAAGATTAGCAATGAGACAAGACTTGGTCTTGGGGTCGGGGTTTACTGGCTTGTAAGATTTGCAATGGATATGTTACATGTGCAATCTGTCTGTTGTCCAGGGACTTTAAGGTCATTGCTCTTTTTGAATTAGGGGCATGCGTACGATCGGGCTCAAGGGCGTCCCGCGGGGAACTGTTCTGCCACTCTTTGACATGCCCCTATTTTCTTATCAATTTTCTTTCACTTTTTCATCATTTCCTTTTTTGATTTTCTTTTGAATTGACCGTCCCTCTTTGAGACTTCATACACATGATCCGTACTGCCTGCTGGTCTACATGCTAGCTTTCCCATTGCCCCTGGACCTTGTTCGAGTGAGAAGAGAATTGACCTCAGGTTCTCTATACGAGGGCTGAGCGAAAACACCATAAATGAAGGGGAATTGGCCTTAGGTCGCCGTGTTGTGTGTGTGTGGTCGGACATAGAGATTATTTACCACAATGAGGGGGGGGGTGAGGCATATGGCCAACAACATTCTTTTTTTACAAATTGGTGTTGTTATCAACATTAGGGATAATATCTTTTAAGGTACAACCCATTCCATGGGTGAGAGAGCTCCTCACCTTCGACATTAATTAGCCTATACGCATTTCCGGGGTACACTTTGACGTACGACCCTTCCCAGTTTGTTGACAATTTGGACCTTGAACCTCCATGTTTTATAAAAATGCGCTTCAAAACCATGTCTTCTTCTTGGAATTTACGCTCGATCACTTTCTTTTGAAAAGATCTTGAGAGTCTGTTTTGATATGCAAGCACATGATTGGCCGCGGCCAGACGCCGTTCGTCTAAGAGTTCTAGTTGTACCAGTAACGCCTCCCGATGTTCATCGGGATTGAGTTCTTTGTCTAGATAGACTCTTAGTGAAGGAATGAGGATCTCGTGTGGACATACCGCCTCCATCCGGTATGTGAGCGAGAAAGGAGTTTGCCCCGTGGGCGTGCAGACAGAAGTGCGGTAGGCCCACAGAGCCTCAATCAATTTCTCTGGCCAATCAGCAAATTTGCTAGACTCACAAGTTTTCTTTAGAATTTTCAAAAGCGTTTTGTTTGTGGCTTCATCCTGGCCGTTGCCTTGTGGATAGTACGGAGACGAATGATGCAATGAAATGCTAAATTTCTTACACAGATCCTGAAGCTCTTGGGATATGAACTGGGGTCCGTTGTCGGTGACGAGGCTGCTTGGCACTCCGAACCGCGCAATGATATTCTTCATGATGAATCTGCACACGGTTAAACCTTTGATTTCTGCGAATGCTTCTGCTTCGGCCCACTTGGTGAAGTACTAAGTAGCTGTGAGGATGAAAATTTTTTGTTTTATCTGAGCATTAGGATCACCAAGAGGCCCGATGATATCAAAGGCCCACATGGAGAATGGCCAAGGGGAAGATAGTGGATGTAAAGAGGAGGATGGAGCATGGATTTTGTCGGCATAGATCTAGCATTTGACATACCTATGAACGTAGGTGGCACAATCTTCTTCTAGGGTCGGCCAGTAGTAGCCTTGCCTAAGGATTTTCTTAGCCAACATTTGGCTATTCACATGCCCTCCGCACTCGTTGGAGTGAGATCCTTCCACTACCTTCCAAGCTTCTGCGTCTGACAGACATCGGAGTAGCATTCCATTTAGAGCGCGTCTATACAGCACTTCACCCACGAGGGTATATTTCAACGCTGCTCTGCGGATGGCTCGCCTATCTTACGCTTCAGCTTCTTCCGGGAAGGTACCGTCCCTGCAATATTGCTCAATCTCATGGTACCACGGCCTTTCTTCTTCCATCATTTCTCCTAACTCCACAAGCAATAACTCCTTTGCTTCTTTTCTCTCTGCCTTCAAAACTAGAGAGCTCCTAAGGTTAACGAACCAAGGATCCTGAGTGGAGGGAGCCTCTAATCTTTGAACGGTGATTGTCTCAGCGCTGCGGCTGAGAGGGAAGGAGAGAGAGGAGGCCAGGGATGCGAGGGCATCGACCAGGATATTTTGAGAGCGAGTATGAATGTAGATGAGTTGATGGAATTGCTTCGCTAGGAGTGTGACCAGATCTTGATAAGGCTTGAGTTTAGGGTTACGCGTGCGGTAAGTAGCAAGGACTTGCCGAAGGACGAGTTGAGAGTCCTCTATGATCTTGAGATGACGCGCGCCTAAGAGGTAGGAAAGCTTAAGACCGGCAAGGAGAGCCTCATACTCGGAGATATTGTTGGTGGCATAGAATTGGAGTTGATAAGCTAGAGGAATGGTGTTCCCTTCTAGGGTGAGCAAGACAGCACCTATGCCCCGTCCCCTAGAATTGAGAGCTCCATCAAAGTGGAGCGACCAAAAGGGATCGCGAGAGACGAGTGATAGGTTTTCATCGGGGAATTCCTCTTGAACCGTGTCACTGTGAGGGGGAGGGAGGTGAGCAAGGTGCTCAGCAATGGCATACCCTTTTATGGCTTTCTGAACTACAAAGGCAATGTCGAATTGAGAGAGGAAACTTTGCCAGCGTGCCAATCTGTCGGTAAGGAATGGCTTCTCTAGAAGATACCTAATAGGATCCATTCTAGAAATCAAACTCACCTTATGGGCTAGGAAGTAGTTATTCAATTTCTGCACCACCCAAACTAGCACTGCACAAGTTTTCTCTATGGTGGAAGGTTTGAGCTCGGAAGGATTGAAGAGCCTAGATAGGTAATAGACTGTCCTTTCTTTACCGGATTCATCATGTTGAGCAAGGACAGCTCCTAGGGAGTCCTCAATAGTTGACAGATACAGGATTAGGGGTTTTCCAGGGACGGGCGCCTGAAGAACGGGCGGATTCATGAGATAACTCTTGAGTTCATCGAAGGCCTCCTAGCATTTATCGTTCCATTCAAAATTTACTCCTCCTTTCAACAGTTCGTAGAAAGGATGGCACCTTTGGGAGTGCTGAGATATAAATCTCCTTATGAACTGAAGCCGACCGATCAAACCTCGAAGCTCAGATATGTTCTAGGGAGGAGGCATTTCATTGATTGCCTTGGCCTTGTGTGGGTCTATTTGAATCCCTCGTTTGCTAACTATAAACCCTAGCAATTTTCCTGAAGAAACCCCAAATAGCACGTCTTTGGATTCATCTTCAGCTGATACTCTTGTGCACGATGAAACACTTTGGAAAGCATGGAGGAGTGTTCTCTTCTGGTTCGAGACTTCACCACGATATCATCCACGTATACCTCAACATCAATATGAATCATGTCGTGGAAGATAGCTAACATTGCCCTTTGATAGGTGGCGCCAACATTCTGTTGGGTTTTCATTCTAACATCTATAACAACATGTTTTTTGATGATGAATAACTTCAATTGAGGTTTGATACATGTAACACATGAAAAGGAAACTAATGCAACACTTGATTTTTTGTGTATTCAAAATACTTAACTTTACATGTTTCATCATGTAGGTACAAATGCACAAAGTCAAGCTCTCTCAAAGCAAGTGAAAAAGATCACAAAAAGCAAAAGACAAGGTCACCTGTCGACAGACACAAAAGACCTGTCGACAGATCTCATAGTCCAGAACATCCAGACTTCTGTCGTTTGCACAAAAGAGGACATTTGTCGACAGATGGTCTTTGACTGTCGACAGATCTCACAGAGCTGAAGATCCATACTTCTGTTTGCTGCAAACTTACTATCGCCTGTCGACAGATGGCCAAGACCTGTCGACAGACGGAGTACAATTCAAACTACGGAAAGTTTCTAAGTTATCCTAGGAGGTGTTTCCAACTCTCACGTTTCTCCATGTGAGAACTCCTATATTTAAACACCTCTTTGGAGGAAATTTCGAACACAAGCAGCCACAACCAAAAACCCTAGAGCTACTCCAAGTTTCACAAGAGTTGCTGCTACCCTGCTTCAGACTGCTGCACAGAGCCCTAAAGATCCGTCGATCCAGCAGTTCCTGAAGGAAGAACGTCAAGGATTCAACCTTCTCCATCGACTCAAAGCATTCAAGTCGAAGATTGAACTTCCTCCAGGCGTTCTCAGAAGAGTTCTTCACCAGGATTCATTCTCTCACTCAGAACTCTCTCTGTTTTCGTATTTCTACCATTCGTGTGTGTGTTGTGGTGATTCAAGCGATCCTTGTGCTTGAGATCATGTGTGTGTGTTGTTATGATCATGGGTGCACATCAGAAAACAAGTGTGTGTGAGTTGTAGTCACCGAACTCGCTCATAAGCAGTTTTCTCTGCGTGTGTGTGTGTGCCGTGGACGTAGGATACACGATTTGTGTACTCCGAACCACGTAAATCTTCGTGTCCTGTGGTTTGAACGTTTTTCACGTTAGATGCTTGATAGTCACGTTGCATTCACACATTAGATAGATTGCTAACTCACCTACACATCGTCAACACATCTAAGTCTCACGTTGTTTCTACAGAAAATTCAAAAGACTTTATTGTGATTGAAAAAGGGTTGTTTTCAAACTTTTAATTGGTAGTAATCTATTCAACCCCCCCTTCTAGATTACCATATTGGGATTCCGCAAACCTTTCACATTCTTCAATCCAAACGGCATGACCACATAGCAATAAGTTTCCCATGGGGTGGTGAAGGAGGTTTTCTCTTGATCCTCCAGGGCTAGACGGATTTGATTATAGCCTGAATACCCATCCATGAATGATAGAGTTTCGAACCCTGCGGTATTATCAATTAAGACATCCAAATGAGGTAATGAGAAATCATCCTTTGGACATGCCCTATTTAAGTCTCGGAAGTCTATGCAGATGCGCACCCTTCCGTCTTTCTTCATCACCGGGACTATGTTTGCCACCCACAATGGATAGAGGACTACATGGATGAACTTGGCTTTGTGTAGTTTATCGATTTCCTCTTTCATCTTTAACGTGATGTGGGGGAGGAACCTCCTTAACTTTTGCTTAACGGCAACTACCCCTGGCTTTAAAATTAACCCGTGTTCTACCAAATCGGGGTCAATGCCGGGCATGTCATCATAGGACCAGGCAAAGGAATCCTTAAATTCCCTCAACATTTCTATGAGTGCTTCTTCTTCTTCAGGAGGGAGGCCGGAAGCTATGGTTAAAAGCCTGGGATCCTCTTCTATTCCCACGTTTACCTCTTTGGTGGGTTCGTCTACTGCCGAGGTGGGTTCATCGAATCTCCTCATGCCACTTGCATACATCTCGGCAACGTCCTCCATCTCGCAATCATTTTCATCTAATGGGTCGTCTTCGGCTAATATCTCATAAACGTCGAAACCATCGTCTAGCCCTTCCTCTAGGTGCGGATCCTCTACGTTTAGAACCATTACCTCTTGGACAAACTCTTCAACAGCTAGAAGAGCGCTACACCTTTGTACAAGGTCTAAGAGATATCTATGGGGTATGCCACCACCCTTCTTCTTCCTAGACGGGGACGGGGACTTGCTAGAACCTACCCCGGAATCTAAACTGGATTTGATATTTACAGAAGGTTCTGGAGGAGTGTCTAGAGGTTTATTGGAAAGGAAAGGAAAGGGTGCGGCAGGGTTGCAATGGTCCTTCGATGGGACTGGAGGAGGGGGCGGGCCACCCGAGCTCAGGGTGCCGACAACAGAGTCGGGGTGTAGGGGAGCAGAAGGCCCCTCACCCGGATCGCCCAAAATGGCCATGTTTGGCTAACAGGAGACGATGCAGCTGAAGTAGAAAGAGGAGAAAGAGCGGGGATCACCACTCAGGAGGAAGAGATGGTGATGGGGATCGCTGTCAGCAGGAGAGAGGGAGCGTGGTGGTGACGGGAATCGCCGCCAAAGCAGAGGAATGCAGGGGTGACGGGGTCGCCGTCAAAGCAAGGGAATGCAGGGGTGACGGGGTCGCCATCGAGAGAGGAAGGGAGTGTGGGAGTGACGGGGATCGCCGTCGGGGAACGAGGAGTACGAAGGTGACGGGGATCGCCGTCGGGAGCAAGGAAATCTGAGAGCAGGAAGCAGAGAGCGGGGAGGAGACGGGGATCGCCGTCTGAAGAAAGAGGGAAGGAAGGGGACGGGGATCGCCGTTCGAAAAGAGGGAAGGAAGAGGACGGAGATCGCCGTCCGAAGAAAGGGGGAGAGACGGATGGAGACAGACGAGGAAGGATGCACACATTTTTTTTTTTTTTATAGGAAAAGTTCTACATTATATCGGGAGGCTTCGGGAGAAGGTCAGAACCGAGCCATTAAGGAAAATAGTGAAGAGGGGTGAAGGGCGGACCAATGCTTCAACAACATCGGGAGAAACTTGGAGAATGAAAGGAGGAGACAAGGGAATGAAATCGAAATTATAAACCATGATGGATGAAATAAAGTGACTGAGGGGACGGGAAAACCCTGGCCAGAGTTCCTTTGTTTGAACGACTGAACTAACTATCTCAATTTCCTCACCAAATCCAAGCAACTGTCGCTTGGTGGTGGCTGCTGATGCTGATGGCGGTGCTACCTGAGACTGCAATGTGTCATCTTCGCTGAATAAGCGGTTGACCACTGAGATGAGATCTTCCAATTCTGGTTCCTCTGTCTCGGCTTCAGGTTAACTGAACAACAAACTAACTGCTGAAATCAAATCTTCAAAATCTGGTGCTTCTGCATCTGCCCCGGCCCTCTTCTTCTTGTTGGGTCGCTGAGCTTCTAAAGCTTGATATGCCGACCTTGGTGTTGCTTCTGCTGTAATGTTGTACCCAGGCTGTATAGGTCCTCTGACAAAGTGATCATATATGGTCCAGGTGAGTGGGCCATGGTCCGACTGTGAAGAAGATGAGAATGTAGCCCATTCTGAGTATCCTAGACCATATTTTGTAAATTTCTTTGTGCTAGGCACTGTCTTGGTCCTCCCTTGGAGATGAGCACCCAAACCTTATCCTGTTTGATAGCCTAGTTTGAACATGATATCCCAACCTTTTACATTTGTAGACATATCCTTCCTGACGGCTGCCACTAATGGGGATCCAATCGGGCGGTTAGAAGAGAAAGTATAAGCCCAAGGGTAGTTCACATCGAGCACTGAGATAATGGGCTTATTGGATGGCCAGACTGATGGCAATACCCTCTCAATAGCTTCCACTGTGTGGGTTGTGGCTACGCTCTTAACTTTGACTATCCGCCCTTGATAGGGGAATTTCAAACATTGATGTGCCGTGGAAGGTACCGCCCCTAGTGATTCGATCCACGGGCGTCCCAAGATGGCCTTGTAAGTATGATCGATGTTCAGCACATAAAATTCGACTGTCATGACTAGCGGTCCCAATTCTGCTTGTAAAGTGACTACCCCATGGCAAGCCTGCCGGGAATTGTCATAGGCAGCTATGGTGGTGGGAGTGGGCTGCAGTTGACGTTCTGAGATGTTACAGGCTCTTAGGGTGCTTAGTGGACATACATTGATAGAGGCTCCTGTATCCACTAACGCCGCGTCAATGGCCACTCTATTAATTGTGAGCGTCACACACAAGGGCATTTTCCTGGCTTCAGGGGCAGCTAATTCGCTATCAGAAAAAGTTATCATGGGTCCCCTGTTCACAATGGAAAGCACAAAAGGCAGGTTATTGTGGTTCATGTCTTCACTAACCATGACCCTTTGCAGGAAGGCCCTTAGGGCATCTTGATGAGTCTGCGACCTTTTGATTAGCTCCAATATGGAAATTTTAGCAGGAGTCTGATCTAGGTGCTTCAGAATATCATATTGGGTCCCCGGAGCCGGCTCTATGTCTTCCATATCCTGTTGTTGCTGGGTAGTGGACTGCTATGCTAGTTGACCTGGCATAGGTGCAGATGCATTAGGGTACATCCGGTGGAACATCTGCCTGCTCTGCAAGGCAAGGTTATGGTGGAGTGGAGAAGGTGAGGTGTCAAGGATAGAGGGGTTGGCTAGCAATGGTGCTGGCGTAGGGGATAAAGGGATGTTGGTGAATGAAGGGATAACGGGTGAAATGATGGGGGAATCATAAAGCAGTGCGGTGAAGGCGACAACAGTAGGTGTGAAGGAGGGAGGTATAGTGGATGTAGGTGTGGGGGTAGCGGGTGTGTTGTGGGAAATGACCAGAAGCTGGCCCACTTCGTGCTCATCATCGAAGGCCCACTGAGCTTCTGGTGGTGGGTGATGGATGACTGGGTTAACATGCGCAGGTGGAGGAGGTGGTGGAGCAGGTTAGGGATTTGGAGCTGCAGGATGCTGTGGCATGGGGTTGCGGATTATGCCAAGATCGTTCGCCGGCTGCTGCGGCTGTTGTTGTTGTTGCTGTTGCTGGTATTATTGCGGGAAGGGCTGGAATTACTGTTGCTGTTGTTGTGTCTGCTGTCTCCTTTGCTGTTGCTGCTGCTGCCTCTGACCTTGTTGGTCCCTTAGAGTCTGGATCAACCTTCTCATCTCTACCCAATTGATTTGGTTCTGCTCATGAAGATCATATATTATATCCCGAAATTGGAAGCAATCTGACACATTGTGGCCTGGATGGCGATGGTAAACACAATACTTTGTTTGGTCCGCTGCCATATTCCAGTTTGGCTTCTCAGGAGGGAGTCTAAGGGCATTGAGAGACATGAGGGCTGCAAAGACATCGGCCAAAGATTCGGGTAGAGGAGGATATTAGGCTCTCTTGGGTCCATTGGGCTTTCTAGGGGCAAAGCCATTTTGAGGTGGAGGGACCTGAGTGTACTGGCGTTGGTCTTGAGGAGGGTTTAGACCTTGAGGAGATTGCTGCTTGTTGTTGTTCCATGGCTGTTGAGGTTGCTGGGTATATGGAGGTCTGCTTACCGGGCCTTGGGGGTTGCTCACTGCACCCACCTGTTCGTTGGTTTGCATCCCTTCAGTAACTGGGCCTTGAGGCTTCTTGGCATAATGGGCTTTAGGGGTCTCAAACATAGAGTGCATAGATGAGTCTTTGAGCTGAGTCTGAATCAAATGGGCTCGGCTATAAAGCTGGTGCATGGTAGAAATGTCATTCATAGCCAATATGGCCCGATAGGTTGGGGTAGCATTGGAGATTAACAATTTGACTTTCTCCTCTTCTGGCATAGGGCAACGGACCTTGGCAGCCAATGAGCGCCACCGGTCGGCATAGGTCGAGAACTCTTCCTCAGGCTTCATCTTTTCAGCTACCAGATCAACAAAGGAGTATTCGGGTCCGACCTGATCTTGAAGCTGTTGTAAGAACCTCTCTTGAATGATTTGGAAATCCTCGGCCTCTTCAGGTGGTAGGGAATAGAACCATTCTAAGGCCGGATCATCTAAGGATTTTCTGAACAAGTACACCATGAGGTGGCGGTCGTACTTGTGCGGCGCGGACTCATAAACAAAATCCTTTAAATGAACATATGGGTCTCCTACCCCAGAGTATCGTCGGTAAACAGGGAGCTCTGACTGGGGTGGTACCCGGAGGTACTGGAATGACGGGAGCGCGATGTCGGCCACCTTCCGAGGATCAATCTGCCTTCTGAGATCGTGAAGCTCCTTTTTCATGACAACCCACTCCGCAAGGAAGTCGGAGGGGGCTTGGGCGTGGTGTGTAGAGACAATGGAGCAGGGTTGCTCGAAGGTATGAGACCTCTCACGGGCAAAGGAGGCAGGCTCAGCTGTATAGTATATTGAGGTTGGAGGAGATCGAGGTCGAGCCTCTCGCACCGGAATGTAGCTCGGTTCCAAAGAAATGGATGGCCCGAGGATGGAGGGGTGTGGGGTCTGCCCCTGAAGAAGAGAGGTGGGGTGCTGAGGCAACATGGGCGGAGGAGACCGTCGGCTGAGCTGAGTTACGAGCAGAGGGAGACAAGGGTTGTTTGCCCTTGGCGACAGCAATGAACTCTCGGACTTGATCCAGAGTTAGATGAGGAAGCAACTGACTAAATTGGGAATGTGGGTCATCTTCCCTTGGAGGAGAAGGAGGACGGGAATGACCCCCAATGACAAGAGGAGCTTGAACATGCCCTGGGGGTATGGCCGTTGAGGGTTAGACCACATCCTCGAGGAGTCCAAGAGGCAAGGCATCGTCAGCAAGGACACGGAACTGTTCCATGTCGAACAAAGGGTTATGATAGAGTACAAGGAAAGGAGGGGAATGACTCGATCTCCCTAGGCAATGACGCATGCACCCCCTAAATAACAAGGGGGTGATATTGACAACACCTAGACTCTAGCAGAAATCAAGAAAGACTGAGAGGAGGAGGGATGAACTGAAGCACCTATGTTATCATGATTAATGTGCAAATTTGTTAAAGTTCGCACTTGAACTTTAGATAAATTGATTAAGGGTGTGTCACTCGGTCAGGTGGATCCTAACAGGTATGAACTCGAGTCCTTCGGTGTCACTAAGGGTGGTATACTCACATGTAGGATGGCTCGAACTAAAGGTGCAACGGGTACAACCAGCCCGGTGAACCGCAACGTGCGTACGATCACGAGGTCTTACGGAGGTCCTCGGAAGGTGGGCCCGAGTCAGCCTACGAGTACTCGTAGGTGAGAGGACTCACTCGTCCAAGGGGGAACCTAACTAATAGGATGGAAAGTGTATGCAAAGGGGCCTAAATGCCCGAAATGTATGCAAGAGTAGTAAATAAAGGGCAAACAGAGTGACAAAACAACTCTCGGGTCGAGTCGTGGCGGCCGTGTACACCGCGACCTTATCACGACAGAACAGGCTGCCGCGATCGGAACAGAAACCCGAGAAAGCAGTAAGTCACACACATAGACTCAAAAAAACTACCCGAACAAATGATAAGGGTACAAAATCACCAAAATAGTACAAAATGGATCATGGAGCACTCAGAAACCGATCCAGGGATGAAAACAGTATCATACAAAGCGTACCTATAGACGCGACGCTTAACCCCGACGTGAACCTGTCGCGCCCCCACGCACTGCCGCGACCAGGTCCGAAAACTTACAAGGGAAAATAAACGGGAAACCCAAATCCTAACAAGATTTTAACGACCAGAAGCACAACAACAGATGGCAGATAAACATGGAACATACGTGCATGGACTCGTAGAAACCGGGTAAAGCAGATAGGGGAAAGATTGCACTAACCTGCTATCGCATCCCTCTATGCGGTCGCGATATAGTCGCGTCCCTACGATACACCGCGACAAGAACAGAATACAGAAAAATACAGAAAACAAAAAGGACAAAACCTAACAGAGCACTAAGAGGACAAATAAGGAAGAAAACATGGCAAGCAGGCAAATTAGATCTACGAGGGTAGCACTGAAGGTCCCACCGTGATCGCCAAAAGGTGTAATCACAGGGATTGTACCCCTATCAACACAGACATGAATACCAAATATGATAGCATGGAAAACAGGATGTGAGCGCCACCTAGAGAATTGCCAAATGAAGAGAATAATGCGGGCTAACTACTCTAGGAAAGGGGGGAAGAGAACGGAGGAATACCTGATATCGCGGTCGTTATTACTGACGCGGGCATCCTGATAACGCGTCCGCCATGATGGACGCGTCTCTTGTCGCGTCGTCTACTGCCGTTGCGTTCTCTTCTTGTGCGGGAGATGGTGAGTAGGACCTCCTTCCCGTCCTCCGGCTGGCCAGAGGATGAGAGCTCCTCGTAGAACTTCACTTGAATGCCTGCCAATAAAAGAGAGAGACAACAAAAGCCCTATTAGAACATGATTAGTGTAGTATTTGCTCAAAAAATGAAAGTATATGAAAAAACATGAAGGGAACGAACCTGGGGGGTAGTTTTAAACCCCTAGGGAAAGAAAAAAATGTGGGAGGAAATGGAGTGCAATCTATCTAGGAAATAAAATAACAATGCATGAAGAAATGAGGAAAAGGAGAGAGGAGAGGGTGAGCCCCGTTGGGGTGACTCCTGGCTTGATGGATGTCCCAAATATCGTCCAAAGGCTTCAAGGTGATGTTGGAGTCACCGTTCGTGCGTTCCTTGCTCCGTTCATGAAGAAATGAATGAATTTTTTGGAACAAGATGTGAAATGAAATGGTGGGGATGTGAGGGCTGTGAATCTAAGCATGGACCAGAGAGAATTTTGGCAGCCCTTCGGGGTAAAAACTGGGGTCTCCCTTCCTTCCAGAGAGGCCTTGCTTTTATAGAGCCTTTAAGAGATAATATCTCCTTAGAATGAGAATTAATTAAAATGGGAGATAAACCTCACCCAAAATCGGATGGAGAGTCCTTGGGGTCCTCAAAGAGAGTCCCTAGGGCCCAAATCTCACCCAAGGGGTTGAGATATTCCCTAAGGATAAAGTTAAACCCATGAGAGGATAAATAGGAGGTGGTTGCGGAGGCCTGCATGAGCAGCTGCTGTCGCGGCGTATCGTAGGGCCGCGTTATGGAATCGCGATAGGGCGGAGCGTCGCGACAGTATTGCCCACGTGCATGGATAATGCATCGGCTGTCGCGGCAGCCTAGTCCGTCACGACTCAGAGACGCGGCGCCACGATGCGTCGCGACTATGAAATCGAAATTTATGTGAATTATCAGCCAACCGCATGAATGGATAAGAGTTATTGATCCTTAAGGATTCTCTCAAAGTGATAATGAGCGAGATTTCAAGGTAATTTAAATTGATAATGGGCTCAAATCAAGGCTAATGATGGGCTCAAGGTGAGTGACCAATTAGGGGCCCACTGAAGTGACAAGAAATGTGGTTCAACCCATTAGTCGCAATCGGGTGTCCACAGTCATGAGGAGTTTGGCTGAGCAAGAGGATGAATATCACCTAAGCTTATTCTCCCCATGCTGAAGTGCAATGTATGGTTAGTCAGGAAAGTAAGAGAGGAGAGGTGAATTGTTATATCCAATAAAAATTCTTTTCGCCTATCATATTTACTTAGATTAAACAATCTAACTTGCACAACAGAAATAGAAGTTACTTTCAAGCAAAACCAACTATCCTAATATGTGTAGAAAGAAGGTAGAAGAGAATAATCAAATCATACAGTGCAAGCAAGTTTTTAGAGTGGTTTGGCCAACACACAAATGTGCGCCTACATCTACTACTCCACACCCCTGTGAGAATTTCCTTCATAACTTATTTCCCTGGGTACAATGTGACGGACCATGTCGTTCAAACCCGTTAACCTAATAACGAGCCTGACCCGACTCCGCCTCCCGTGAATGAGCCATAGCCTCGCAAGGGATATCACACACATGTCCATGGAAACACAAAGGAAAACACTAATATATACATAAAATTCACAATCCCACATATATTTACAATGGATTTACATAGCCAAATTTCAACAAAAGTTGAGCTAAAGTACACAAGCCTGGGGCATACCCTGAGGTACTACAGAAGAGTAGTCTACACTTTACACTGCTGGATGCGTCGGCCCAACACTGCTGCGATGGGGCTCCGAACTAGAAGACGGCAGAGAAATCTCTTGCTCTCCTTCACCTATAAGGAGTAGGGGTGAGCCTCGCAAGTCACTGGCTCAGTAGGGAAACTCCCCCAAAATTCGAGCAAACCAAACTCAAGTACAAAAATTGGGAGCTACGCTAGCAATTTATAAAGTACACTAAGCAGGATATAAAAATAGTAATTATCACTTACCGCATGCCGTTACCATAAACCAACTTTAATAAACAAATGACAAACCATAAACAGGTGTACGTGCTAAAGTAGAGACTGCCACACTTGAGGCACATAGACTGGTTCGCGACACCAGCTACTGACTCGGACAAACCTCATAGGTCTACCTCTCAGCCTCGCAGCCACGGATGAAAGGTCCAGCTGCCGCTCCACTAGAACAGGCCAAACAACTGTGGAGACCAACCAACACCACACCTGCGAACCACACTGCCGCAGGCCCATGCCTAGCACCTTTAGGGACTCCGGCCTGAGCTCCCTAGAATGAGGCACTGGAAAACAAGACTAGCTGGGGCCCAGTACGTCTACTGGTGTCCGTACCCCCAACTACGAGCGCGCTACAAGCGACAAACAACAAACTCTCACAAGTAGTTGTCCCACTATCATCTTTCCCTCAGCCAGACGTACAACTCAAGCAACGGAGTGAGGGTGTCTAGGACAGATGACACAGACCTCAATGGTACACAAGTACCGGGATAAGCCCTGAGCACAAACACAGGTGCCTGGCTTACACAGAACCTGGGGCACCCAACTGAAGAGGTAACCATGGTAGGCGTCGTACTACTCGCCACGCACACACAAACCACGTGCACACCGCACAAACCATGTGAAACCTCACGTCAACCACATGAGCACAACACACTAGTCGTGTGAACAACACACTAACCATGTAAACATCTTGCTAGCTATGTAAACAACATGCTAGCCTCGTAAACGACACGCTCCACGAACGCTACAGGTGCCCAAGCAATACTCACACAAGCCATGCACATAAAATACCGATAATCAGATATTCTTACTATTTAAAACATGCACAATAGGACCTCTTGGCTGAGGTCACGATGTGGTGTAGTGTTGCCTTCAGAATGCGACACCATGATAGGTCACGTCCATAACCTGAATGTGATAGATCGGCCTGTCGCGTTCTAAACGCGACAGGGGGCTCTGTCACCTTCACATGCAGGAACCCTAATACGGGATCCTCTCCCCAGATCACCCCCTCAAACCATGCAAACCACGCTTAATTTCCATTTTTCATGCTTTAGTGAATGCCCTAGCATGTTATCTACTATTCTCAAAGCAAATAACAACCTGTACATGCGTCACACACGATTACATGATGTAAAGCAGGAAGAATCTCCCTACCTTCGTGAAGAACGCGAAGAACGGAAAACACTCGGCGTTTCCCTCGCTCCACACAGGGTCCTTGTGGCGAGAACACGCCAAAAGCACCACCAAATAGGTGAATCGCCCCAAAAATCACCACAGCACCTTCCCCTGGCCGAGTAGAGCTCACTGCAACTCTGCTTGGCCAAACCAGCTTAAAAATGCATTGCGGTTAAGAACGTGACACACCCTCTGTCGCGACCTGAACGCGACGGTGTAGGGTGTCGCCTTCACAAGGACGACGTCAGCATACCGCCCAGTGCGCGACACACGACACGCATACACAGGACGACCACCTCACAGCGGCAAACAGAATGCGACCCCCAATACCGTCGCATTCAGAACGCGATGTCCAGGCCTGTCGCGTTCACAGACGGTGAACTAACAGGTGCCTTAGGCCCAACCTGCCTATTGCCCAGCTAGCAAGCCCAGAGGGGGGGGGTGAATGAGATTCTTAAAATATGATTATCTAAACCTGTCAACAAAAACGTTCACACAAAACACTACGTTTGACTGTTAGTGTTAGTAGTAAAGAAAACAACAATCACAAACAAACAACCGCACTACATAAGGATTTTATCCTAGTTCGGACCTCCTTTCCATAGGAGTCCTATGTTCAGTCCCTGAGCAACAACTCAGGATTCCACTACCCAATCGTACAGTCCTCCTCAAGGACACTTACACATCCAGCCGCAGTTGGCCTTCTCTTCTTCACCTGAAGAGGAATACAACACCCTGGAACCCAGGTCTTCCTTCAACACGAAGGGAATAAAACCACCTGTTTCAATAGGTCCTCTCTTCACCCCAGAAGAGGTACTACACAGGAGTGTGAATAAAGGCGAAATGCCCCTAGACCTGATTTACAACAAGTATCAGATATGAGGCTGAGACTGAGAGAGAAAGATCTACAAAAGTGAAGTCTCTCAGAACTCAAAAAAGGCTCTCTAAAAGATTTTGACAAGAACACAGAGAGCAAGAGCTACAAGGATTGGAATAGACAGAGGCTCTTCTTCTAAGATTGTTTGGCTTGAACGCTTCTCTATCAAGTTGATCGTTTTTAAAAGTTCTTGCTCAAAAGTTATCTTCCAAGAGTCTTGAGTCTTGTATTTATATTTTTTCTTGAGGAAGTAGCTGTTGATATGTCCGTTGTCTCTATGCACTGGTATACGTTAGACTGCATGGTATTGTAGAGCTTTCAGTCAACGGTTCTTTACATTCCACGCATGCAAAGAGAAGATCTTTCTTGATATCCTTCATCTTCCGTTTTGTCCAACGTTGTAAACGGTTGTGCTGTTAGAGGCCTGCACACAATAAATGCTAAATGATAGACAGCTATACTGTCTCTTGTTGTCAGTCAACGTCAGAACGAATATACATCAAAATAGAAATATCAATTTGTTTTCCAAAAAGATGTTTCTAATATAACCATAGGAATATAAGATGTCGGTGCATGCATTGTGTAGTGAAATGTTTAGTCATAATAAATGCATGGATATCGGAGAAAAGCGAGGGAAGACTTTTGACTTTCAAAATATTTGAAATATGTTTAAATATCAAGCCATTATAACTCATGAAATCGTTGTGAGTATGACTTATGAAATCGTTATGTGAATGAGTCGATGTTTATGTAAATCGTTGCACATGTATAAATAAATCGATGTGAACACAAATCATTATACAATCATAACCAAATCGTTGTAGAGACAAATCGTTATGAGAGTATAAGCAAGTCATTATAAGCAAGTCGTTATGAATGCGTTGTTATAACCAAATCGTTGTTTCACTTATCGAGTCGATGTAGTGATCAAATCATTGTTTTGCTTTATCGAATCGTTACACAGACCAAGTCGTTGTTGTGACTTATCGAATCGTTACAGCAAGCAAATCGTTGTGTAACTTATCAAGTCGTTATACTGACCAAGTCGTTGTTGTAACTTATCGAATCATTATGAGGACCAAATCGATGTGGAACTTATCGAATTGTTATGAAGGCAAATCGTTGTGAGACCAAGTCGTTGTTCTCAAATCTTTACAAGAACCAAATCGTTGTGAGAGAAAATCGTTGTGCTCACTTGGCGAATCGTTGTGAGATCGAAGTCATTATGCTCACTTAGTGAATCGTTGTGAGAGCAAATCGTTATGCTCACTTAGCGAATCATTGTGAGAGCAAATCGTTATGCTCACTTATCGAATCGTTGTGAGAGCAAATCGTTATGCTCAGTTATCGAATTGTTGTGAGATCGAAATCGTTATGAATGCTTTGTGAATCGTTGTGAGATCGAAATCATTATAAAGCCAAAATCGGTATGATACTTATTATTAAATCCTTGTGAAGATAAAATCGATAAAAATGTGGAAATCGTTATGACTATAATGAAATCGTTATAACACATAGGAAGTTGATGTGTACTTAGAAAAATTACATGCTTTGTACTTTCAAATGCTAAGAAATACTTACTTATTTGCTGATTCTCACCTGATTTATTTCCTGTGCTTAAGCTTCATAAAAACTTGTTAGATCATACTTTATTTGAGTTTTGTTAATCATCAAAATAGATATGTAATTTATTTAATTATATGAGGATGAACTGATCATCAATCTCCCCATTTTTGGTGATGACAAAACATAACATAAACACAATGGTCTTGAAATAGGTCTAAATAAAATGAGCTAATGAAATCTGAAGAATATATTTCAGAATGTGTATTTTTCTCCCCCTTTTTGTCATTTAAGCAAAAAGATATATAGATGAGACAAAGAAAGCAAGAGAAAAGATAAATGAGAGGCAAAGATGGTGTTTGTATTACTCTTGAGGGGGTACAGGAAGGTAGAAGACAGGAGGTAGAAGAGAGGCATGGTGAGAAATGATTTCTCAAGCCTTAAGTTCTTGCTCTTCAAAGAATTGCCTAAAGACCCCACAAGCTACAGAATAGGAAGGCCCCATGACATAAACCATCCTCTGGAGATGAAGGTCCCGCTGCTCTTCTAAGAATTGAGCATAGCGGTCTCTATCAAAGGAAACTTTGTAAAAGCTGGATTTCCTAAAACTGGCACAGGAGAGGAACTGATTGATTGAGATAGAATAGAAGATCTGCTTCTGCTTCAATTCTCTTCTCATGGCAACATAAATCTTGTATCGCTCAGTCCAAGTATCATAAGAAGCCCTAATAAGGTGAATGGAATTTGAATCAAGAAATTCACCAGCAGACAACAAAGGTTTATTTGATTGAGCTTGAGATACATTGATAGCCTTGAGCTGCTCAGCAGTGAGGGGGTAAGTCTTTTCCCATTCTGAAGGAGATAATCATTCATATTCAGATAAGATAGGAGCAAGAACATCAAACATGATGTAGCCCCGATGATACTCTCTGTAGACAAATCTGTGAAAGGAAAGGGAGAGGCCTTTCTCTATTGAAATCCTGGCCATAACTTGAGTAGATCTTTCAAAAATCAACGAGCCAATGGCAGACTCCATGATGAGAGAATGAAGAGGGGGCAGGAACACCACAGCTGGAATCACTAAGGTGGCAAAGTCTACCTTGATGGAGTCTGAATGAGCATCTCTTGAACCAAGAGCATCAATAGCTTGCCGAAATTGGCCAAGCTGAACCTCAGGTAGGTTGTTGAGATAAAAGAAGTCACAGTACATCTAGAAGTGCCGGATAAATTTGATTTCTTTCTGTACAAGGGCCCCCAGGTGTTCTTGTGAAGAATCTGGAACCATTCAGATAGAGATAGAGGGCGATCTCTAGGTGGATATCTGGCTGCTTGAGCTCGAAGAAACTGCCTGTAAAGAGGTTTTTGACCCTGAGCCCACTGCTCTTCTGATTTGGCTTCAGCCAAGGAGAAGATTTTGGCTTTTTTAGCCTTGGTGAGAGAAGTAAAAGGAAGAATGACATTTCAATGGTCAGTGAGGTTGAGAGTTGGAAGTCCAAGGATGGTAGCAAAGGTGGTTTTCTGGAGATATTCACGATAGAGAGGCTTGTTTTTATTTACAACAGTAAGGGAGAACCAAAGAGGTGGAAATTGAAGTTCAGAGGAAACAAGAGGGTTTGAAGAAAGTTTCCTCTTCTTAGGAACATGGCTGGAAGAGCCAGTCATATGGATATGAGTGCTGACTTGCAGGACTGATTGAAGAATTGCTTCTTCGAATTTATCTTTGATGTCCTGTATTTCAAGATGTTCAATTTGAGCACCCTCAGGAATAATGGTGACAAAGGAGGGAGGAGTAGGAGGATGTAGGAATGACTGAGGTGTAGAGGGAGGTATATCAGATGGTCCAGAGGAGGGACCAGAAGAGGAGGCCCCAGCTGATGAAGATGCTAGAGGGACCTCAACAGAAGGAGGAGGAAGAATAAATGTGGAGGTGGCAGGAGATGAGGTGGACTGAGAAGGGAAAGGTGTAAGAGATGAAATATTCCTGTGAAAAGGTTGTTTGAAGGTGGTAGGTGCAGGAGGTGCTGTAGAGGAGGATGGTGAAGAAGGGGGTGCTGGTGTAAGAAGAGGAGAAGAGCTAGGGGGCTCAGGGGCTGCAGCCTGGTCTTCTGCTCTTGCTGGAATAGCCTCAGACACCACTGGCCCTGATGGCCCAGACTCATCCAAGCTTGGCCCTGGCGGCCCTGACATTGACTGATCTTGCTCAGCTTCCATAGGCCCTGATGGCCGGACACTCTCTGCTTCAATTGGCCCTAATGGCCCTATAGTCTCTTCAGAATTTGGCCCTGTGGGCCGAACCTCTTCATTTGCTAGCCTTGGCCCTGATGGCTAAACATCTTCCTCTACTTGACTCCTGAGGAATTGAGGGAGCAGGAGTGGCATGCACGGATGATTGTGCTTTTACCACATTTGAAATATTGGACAAGATAGCCTTCATGCTTCCCATTTCATTCTTTATCCATCTCAAAACAGACTTTACCATACCCATTTCTATTGCTGAAGAGTTCTGGCTTGTGTAAATGGAGGCAACATCGGATTGCATAGAAGAAAGAATTTTGCCTTGATCATCCAATCTGCGAACTATTGGCTTCAAGTTGACCTTCAATTTCTTTTGCCTGAGCCTTCGGTGCGGGAGAGGGATCTCAGAGGCTATCTCTTTCCCTCTGTCACTTGCCCTAGCAACGGGCTCCACATTTTCAACATGTATCTCTTCTTGAAACTATGCATCAACAGGGGCATTAGCAGTGTGCTCCCTGTGAGTTTTTGCTTCTTTTTCAAGCAAGTGCTCCCCCTCAACAGGAGCATCCTTCATCAAGATATCCTCATTGTGGCCTGTTGCCACATTTTTAGCCACAACTTCTTGCTCCCCCTGAATGGGAGCATCTTCCAAGACAACATCGACAGTGTGGCTTGGCGCCACAATCTCTAGACTGACTTCCACAGAAATCTGCTCTTGCTCCCCCTGAGTGCTGGGAATGGAGTCCAGCACATTTCTAAGAATTGAAGCTACCATGGAGGTGGGGGTGGAAGCCTCTTCAACCTGCTCAACAGGCTCAATGTGCTCTAGAGGAATGTCCTCAATCCTGCTTGAGCTGATCATTGGCTCTTCGATGCGGATTTCTGCTGCATTTTCCTGAACATCTGCTGGTGTTGCTGCTTGTTCTTCCTGTATCACTGCACTTTCTGCCCTAACAACTTCTTGTTGCTCTTGGATTGCTGGTGCTGCTGCCGCTGCTTCTTCTTGGACTTCCTGGGCTTTGCCAATAATGGGCTTGCCTTCAGCTGCTGAGGTTTTTGTCCATACCCCAACTACCAATGAAAAACCACTCTTCTTTAAGTTTCTGCTTCGAATAGCTTGACCCATCTTCTCAGAAACTGCTCCAACAAGACTAATCTCATAATGCTGGAAAATCTTGGTTAGAAAATGAGCATATGGAAGGGACACATTCAATTTGCTTTTCTTGTCCCAAATCTGAGCATTTGTAAATTTCATCCTCTCCAAAATGACCTCTGCCATGTTAATACTTTGGTTCTGGATGGTCCAGAACATCATATCGGAGTCCGCCTTAGTACAAGTGGAGAAGGTGGCACTCCTGGGAACCAAGATCTCAAAAACAATGAAATGAAATATCCTATTCAAGGCATTTAACTGATTGATATCAATTTTTCCATCCTTCAGCTTGTATTCGGGACCAACTATCCCCAAACCCTTAACCTGAACATCGACAGAGTTTTCCCCGCTATGACCGGTGATAGAAATACCAAACAGAGACTCTAACAACTCATAGGTGATGCTAATCTGGATTCCTTTGACGGAGGATGTCAAGGACCCATCAGCCTCTGACTTCAGACAAACATAAAATGCTTTAACCAGGTTCGGATAACATGCCTCTGAAAGCATTGCTAACTTGGTCCACTTCATTCTTTGCATAGCTGCAACGATGCTGTGCATCTCATTCTTCTCCAGATCAGCAATATCAACTGCCTTGTTCCCGCACATCTTTGTCTTCACGGTTGTAAACCTTTCCTGCTGCTCTGTGGTGAGGAAAGCGGCCCTATAGCCCCCGACGGTGCCGAAAACTCCAGAAACGGCCATGGTTTTGAGCAAGAGAGGGTTCTGGGAGGTCGTGAAGAAGATTGGAGCAAAAGCCCTCAGGAAATTTTTCGCAGGAAGGGATGGAAGCTTTGAAATCGCACAGAGTCGATGCCAGAGTCGATAGGGCATATCGTATCAGGCAAGTTGAAAGAGATGAGAGCTGGAGGTGAATCATTATGATACAGATTGCGGGATTTATCCGATAAAGATAAAGTGACTTTTTGAGAGTATAGCGCCATAAATGCAGAAAACGACAACTAGAGATAGGTTCGAGGTAAATAAACACTTTTAAAATAGCAAACAGTCAAAGATATTTATTATGAAAACAACTTTAAGGAATTTGCTTAATTTTAGGGGAGAGAATAATTGTTATTCTGAAATTATTTTTATTTCAGTTAAATACAGATAAATCTATCACAATTTACACATGCCTAATTCCCTTCTAAGAGACGTAAATCTCTCTTCAGGTAAGGCCTTTGTGAAGATATCTGCTAACTGATTTTGGGTATCAATAAAAGAAATATCTATATTCCCATTAGCTACATGATCTCGAATAAAATGATATCTAACCTCTATATGCTTTGTCCTTGAGTGCTGAACTAGATTTTTGGTGAGATTTATTACACTGGTGTTGTCACACAGCAGGGGAATTATCTTGATGTGCAGTCCATAATCCTCAAGTTGCTGCTTAATCCATAGGAGTTGTGTACAATAGCTTCCAGCAGCCACGTACTCAGCTTTAGCTGTTGACAGTGCTACTGAATTTTGCTTCTTTGAGGACCATGAAATTAGACATCCTGTAAGAAATTGACAACATCCACTGGTGCTTTTTCTATCTATTTTGCATCCAGCGTAGTCAGCATCAGAGTATCCTACTAAATTTAATTCACATGATTTTAGATACCATAATCCTAGATCATGGGTTCTAGCTAAATATCTAAAAATCCGTTTGACACTAATTAAATGAGACTCTCTAGGGTCTGCCTGATACCTAGCACACATGCATACACTAAACAATATATCAGGTCTACTTGCTGTGAAATAAAGTAATGAGCCTATCATATCTCTGTAGAGCTTTTGGTCTACCTTCTTACCATCCTTGTCACTGTCTAGCCTTGTAGATGTGCTCATTGGTGTTGACAGTGGCTTGGCATTTTCAAACGCAAATTTCTTCAACAATTCTTTGGTGTACTTTGCTTGACAAATGTGTGTTCCTTCATTTCCTTGCTTGATTTGCAATCCGAAGAAGTAGTTGAGCTCCCCCATCATGCTCATTTTGAATTCTCCTTGCATAAGCCTCTCAAAATACTTGCAAAGAGATTCATCAGTAGAACCAAATATTATATCATCTACATACATTTGCACAAGCAATACATGTTTGATTTTAGACTTAACAAATAAAGTACTATCTACTTGACCCCTGATAAAACCATGATTCAATAAAAATGCACTGAGCCTTTCATACCAAGCTCTAGGTGCTTGCTTTAATCCATACAATGCTTTATGCAACTTGAAAACATAATTTGGAAAATCAATATCTTCAAAACTGGGAGGTTGTTCTACATAAACTTCCTCCTCTATATAACCATTTAGAAATGTTGATTTAACATCCATTTGAAAAAGTTTTAAACCCAGTGGAGATGCATAAGCAAGTAAGATCCTAATTGCCTCAAGTCTAGCCACTGGTGCATAGGTTTCACCAAAATCTATGCCTTCCTCTTGGGAATAGCCTTGAGCTACCAGTCTGACATTGTTTCTTGTGATCACATTAGCTTCATCCAATTTGTTCCTGAACACCCATTTGGTGCCAATCACAGGATGATCTGATGGTCTTGGAAATAGGGACCATACCTGGTTTCTTTTCAACTGATTAAGTTCATCTTGCATGGATAATATCCAAGATTCATCAGACAATGCTTCATTAACTGTCTTAGGCTCTATTTGAGATACAAAGGCTAAATAATCATATGGGATTACGTTACCTCTGGTTCTTACTCCAACTGATGGATCTCTAATAATGTTATCCAATGGGTGATCCTTCTTGTATCTCCATTCTTTTGGAAGATCATCATGTGATATGTCTTTTTGTTGTAGATCTTCCAAGGGTGGATGTTCCTTGTCCTCGATGGATGAGTTCTTTAATTTCTTAGATAGTTCATCTGCATCATCAACATCACTATCTACTTCCTTTCTCAAGGAAGGGTTAGTCTCATGAAAGATAATATGTACAGTTTGCTCAATTAATAAACTTTTCTTATTGAATACTTTATATCCTTTGGGTTTAGAAGCATACCCCATAAATATACCTTCAACAGACTTTGAATCCAGCTTACCAATATCTCTTTTTCCATTGTTGTGAATAAAGTATGGACATCCAAAGGTTCTGAAGTGACTGATCTTTGGCTTCTTCTGCTTGTAGAGCTCGTATGCAGTTTTCTTCAGGATTAGCCTGATCATTACTCTGTTGATTATGTAACATGCTGTGTTGATGGCTTCGGCCCAGAAATACCTTGGTAAGTTATACTCTGACATCATCGTTCTAGCCATATCCAATAAGGTTCTGTTCTTTCTCTCAACTACTCCATTTTGCTGTGGGGTCCTTGGTGCTGAGAAATTGTGCTCTATCCCTTGATCATCACAGAACTTAACGAATCTCTCGTTCTGAAACTCTCCTCTATGATCTGATCGAATGCTGACAATGGTGAACTTCTTGTCTTTCTGAACTTTCTTACTGAAGCTAACAAAGCTGTCAAACGTGTCATCTTTGTTCTCCAAGAAAGATACCCAAGTAAATCTAGAGTAGTCATCCACTATGACGAATCTAAAGTTCTTTCCACCAAGACTTGTGGTCCTCATCGGCCCAAATAGATCCATATGCAGTAGTTCTAAAGGTTTTGAGGTTGTTACCACGGTCTTTGACTTAAAGGATGATTTAGTGTGCTTTCCTTTTGCACACGGTTCACAGACACCTTCCATTTTTGTGCTTACTTTGGGCAGACCTTCCACTAAGTTTCTCTTGATTAGCTTTCTGATTCCATCCAAGCTACAATGGCCCAATCTTCGGTGCCAAAGTTCAGTTGATTGCTCTTTGTTTGCTGCAAGACATATATCCTGATTCCTTAATTCTTCTAAATGAAGCACATAGAGATTCTTCTCTCTGCAGGCTTCAAACACAGTTTTACCATCTTTTAGAATGCTGCATCTTGATTCTTGAAACTTGATTTGATGGCCTTTGTCGCACAGTTGGCTGATGCTGATTAGATTATGCTTGAGTCCTTTCACGCATAGAACATCCTCTATGAGAGTCCTGCCTTGATTGCCAACTGTTTCGGTACCAATGACTGTTCCTTTTCCATTATCTCTATATGTTACTGTGCCTTCTTCAGCTTCGAGATGGGAGAACAACTTTCTATTCCCTGTCATATGCTTTGAGCACCCACTATCCAGGTACCATTTAGATGCTCGAAGGCTTCCCTGCAGTGAAAACACTAAACTTTAGGTACCCAAGTTCTTTTGGGTCCTTGCTGGTTAGTTTCCTCATTTTTCTTCTTAGTTATCCATCTCTTATGTTTAGTTGGATATGTTATTTTAATATGACCTAATTTGTTGCAGTGGCTACAACAAGATATTTTACTTACTTTTTCAGTTGGTATATATTTAAAGTTTGACTTGTATGCAGTGTCTTGTTCGGCTACAAGTTTAGGTGTTGGATATATTTTAGGATGTACTATTGTTTCTTCATTATCAGGAGGAGTGTATCCTAAGCCATATTTCTTCTTTCCTGACCTTCTAGCTCCTTTTAGTATTAATGTTGTTTTTCCATTTGTAAATTTTTCTAATGTACTGTATAACTTTTCATTTTCTTCTGTTAGTGTGTTAATTTCTTGATTTAATTTACTTACTATTTTCTGGTTTTCCAGTCTTGCTATTTGTTTATTTTTATTTTTCAAATCTTCACCCAATAGTTCATTTCTTCTTTTTAGTTCAGTAACTTGCCTTTCTAGTTGCTCATTTTCAGATTTTAGATCTGAATTGGTGTTTTCTAAACAAGCATGATTTTTCTTGCTGACTTTTAACAATTTACACACATCTTTGTATTTACTATATAGTTCGTTAAAAGTATCTTCTAAACTATCGGATTCAGATTCATTGCATGATGAAAAGGATGAGTCAGAGGATACCTTATCATCAATGTTTACCATGAAGGCCAAGTTGGCCTTTTCTTCTTCCTCTTCGCTTGAGCTCGACTCACTGTCTAAGTCGCTGCTGTTGTCCAAAGCTGCTGCCATGGCTTTCTTCTTATATTTTCTGAAATTTCTAGCATTATCTTTCTTTCTGACTTTAGTCTTCTTTAGCTTTGGACACTCGGCCTTGATATGTCCGGACTTCTTGCATTCATAACAAATCGGTTCCGTCTTCTTTACATCCTTGACTTCAGGCTTCTTGAAGTCCTTTTCCTTTTTAAAGTACCTTCTTCCAGACTGGTATTTCTTTTTCGTGGCTAATATACGTTGTAGTCTTCTGGATAACAACGCTTCTTCATCTTCGCTACTTCTCATGCTTTCCTGGCTATCTGAATCTTCTTCTCATATACCTTCTTTGGCCTTGAGAGCGTTGGTATGTTTCTTTCTACTTGATGACTCTCCCAACCTTTCCATGTTGATCTCATGGGCCATTAGGGACCCAATGAGTTTCTCCAGTGACATTCTCTTTAGGTCATTGGCCTCTTCTATTGCTGTCACTTTTTGAGTCCACGGGGCTGGTAGGGACCTTAAGATCTTTCTGACCATATCTCCCATTTCGTAGCTTTTTCCAAGACCAACCAACCAGTTTGTGATGTCTGTAAATCTGAGTTATTGATTCCCCTGACTGCATCTGGAACCTCTCATATCGTGTCACCAAAATATCTATTCTTGTCTCTTTTACCTTATCCGTGCCTTCATAAGTGATCCTCAGTTTCTCCCACATTTCCATTGCGGATTTGCAGGCAGAGATCCTGTTGAAATCCTTCTTACTAAAAGTGCAACACAGTATGCTCTTAGCCTTGCAGTTGAGAGAGATCTTCTTCTTATCATCTTCTGTCCATTTGTCTTTCTCATTTGTAACTAGAAGATCTCCTTCTTCTATAATAGACCAAATCTGATAATCGAGCCCTTGAAGGAAAAATTCCATTCGTGTTTTCCAGTAGGTATAATCTTCACCATCGAACAATGGTGGTCTGTTGACGGAATGACCCTCGAAATGCCCTTGAGCTGCCATTGATCTTTTCTCTTCAGATCGTTAGATCTTCTTTGTCGAAGAAACTTGCTTTGATACCGCTTGTTGCCCAGCTAGCAAGCCCAGAGGGGGGGGGTGAATGAGATTCTTAAAATATGATTATCTAAACCTATCAACAAAAATGTTCACACAAAACACTACGTTTGACTGTTAGTGTTAGTAGTAGAGAAAACAACAATCACAAACAAGCAACCGCACTACACAAGGATTTTATCCTGGTTCGGACCTCCTTTCCACAGGAGTCCTACGTCCAGTCCCTGAGCAACAACTCAGGATTCCACTACCCAGGGTACAGTCCCCCTCAAGGACACTTACCCATCCAGCCGCAGTTGGCCTTCTCTTCTTCACCTGAAGAGGAATACAACACCCTGGAACCCAGGTCTTCCTTCAACACGAAGGGAATAAAACCACCTGTTTCAATAGGTCCTCTCTTCACCCCAGAAGAGGAACTACACAGGAGTGTGAATAAAGGCAAAATGCCCCTAGACCTGATTTACAACAAGTATCAGATCTGAGGCTGAGATTGAGAGAGAAAGATCTACAAAAGTGAAGTCTCTCAGAACTCAAAAAAGGCTCTCTAAAAGATTTTGACAAGAACACAGAGAGCAAGAGCTACAAGGATTGGAATGGACATAGGCTCTTCTTCTAAGACTGTTTGGCTTGAACGCTTCTCTATCAAGTTGATCATTTTTAAAAGTTCTTGCTCAAAAGTTATCTTCCAAGCGTCTTGAGTCTTGTATTTATATCTTTTCTTGAGGAAGTAGCCGTTGATATGTACGTTGTCTCTATGCTCTGGTATACGTTAGACTGCATGGTATTGTAGAGCTTTCAGTCAACGGTTCTTTACATTCCACGCATGTAAAGAGAAGATCTTTCTCGATATCCTTCATCTTCCATTTTGTCCAACATTGTAAACGGTTGTGCTGTCAGAGACCTGCACACAATAAATGCTAAATGATAGACAACTATGCTGTCTCTTGTTGTCAGTCAATGTCAGAACGAATATACATCAAAATAGAAATATCAATTTATTTTCCAAAAAGATGTTTCTAATATAACCATAGGAATAGAAGATGTCTGTGCATGCATTGTGCAGTGAAATGTTCAGTCATAATAAATGCATGGATATCAGAGAAAAGCGAGGGAAGACTTTTGACTTTCAAAATATTTGAAATATGTTTAAATATCAAGCAGTTATAACTCATGAAATCGTTGTGAGTACGACTTATGAAATCGTTATGTGAATGAGTCGATGTTTATGTAAATCGTTGCACATGTATAAACAAATTGATGTGAACATAAATCGTTATACAATCATAACCAAATCGTTGTAGAGACAAATCGTTATGAGAGTATAAGCAAGTCGTTATGAATGAGTTGTTATAACCAAATCGTTGTTTCACTTATCGAGTCGATGTAGTGATCAAATCATTGTTTTGCTTTATCGAATCGTTACACAGACCAAGTCGTTGTTGTGACTTATCGAATCGTTACAACAAGCAAATCGTTGTGTAACTTATTGAGTCGTTATACTGACCAAGTCATTGTTGTAACTTATCGAATCGTTATGAGGACTAAATCGATGTGGAACTTATCGAATCGTTATGAAGGCAAATCGTTGTGAGACCAAGTCGTTGTTCTCAAATCGTTACAAGAACCAAATCGTTGTGAGAGAAAATCATTGTGCTCACTTGGTGAATCGTTGTGAGATCGAAGTCGTTATGCTCACTTAGCGAATCGTTGTGAGAGCAAATCATTATGTTCACTTATCGAATCGTTGTGAGTGCAAATCGTTATGCTCACTTATCGAATCATTGTGAGATCGAAATCATTATGAATGCTTAGCGAATCGTTGTGAGATCGAAATCATTATAAAGCCAAAATCGGTATGATACTTATAAATCCTTGTGAAGATAAAATCGATAGAAATGTGGAAATCGTTATGACTCTAATGAAATCATTATAACACATAGGAAGTCGATGTGTACTTAGAAAAATTACATGCTCTGAACTTTCAAATGCTAAGAAATACTTACTTATTTACTGATTCTCGCCTGATTTGTTTCCTGTGCTTAAGCTTCATAAAAAGTTGTTAGATCATACTTTATTTGAGTTTTGTTAATCACCAAAATAGATATGTAATTTATTTAATTATATGGGGTTGAACTGATCATCACTGTCGGCCCACATTGCCCTAGAAACCTGCATAAAACACCTGTATCGCACCACATTGACCACACACTGGCCATCATTATGACAAAACATAGGATCCATAAGGATCCGAAAAATGCGCGACGTTATATTACTATCATCTAAAAAGAAATTTCGACCTCGAAATTCATAAAGCAACTTAAAAATTCCAAAAATTTAAACACATTAACATGTACTATCATTTAAAAAGATTTTAAAAGCTTACTCAAATAAGTAAGGATACGCTTTAGCCATTTCCACTACTAACTCCCAGGTATCCTCTCCTCCCTACCTATTCTCCCATCTGACTTTTACCAATTCAATTTCTTTATTCCTCAGCTTCTGTGTCTGGCGGCCTGTGATTTGCACTGGGTATTCTGGCATAGACATGTCGGGCTTTAAATCATCACGCTGATAACTGACTACCTCTGATGAATCTTTAATATATTTCCTCAACATAGAGACATGGAAGACATCATGAGCATCAGTAAAATCTGCTGGTAAATCAATTTTATATGCTGTCTCCCCAATTCTTTCTAACACCTTGAAGGGCCCCACATACCTTGGGCTCAATTTACCTTTCTTGCTAAATCTTAAGACACCCTTTGTAGGAGAAACTTTCAGAAAAAACAAAGTCTCCAACCTCAAACTATAATGGTCAACGTCGAGTATCTGCATAACTTTTCTGCCGGCTTTGAGCTGTCTGCAACTTTTCTTTAATAAATCTGACCATTTATGTAGTCTGCTGAATTAATTCAGGACCCATTACCTGCCTCTCTCCAACTTCATGCCAGTTCAAAGGTGTTCTGCATGACCTGCCATATAATGCTTCGTACGGTGCCATCCCAATGCTGGTGTGATAACTGTTATTATAAGCAAATTCCACCATCCCCAGATGGTGCTCCCAGCTGCCTCCCCACACTAAACAACAAGCTCGTAACATGTCTTCAATTGTTTGACTTGTCCTTTCTGTCTGACCATCAGTTTGTGGGTGATAGGCTAAACTATATCTCAATTCTGTACTAATAACTCTCTGTAGGCTTCTCTAAAAACTAGAAGTAAACCTTGGATCTCTATCAGAAACAATTGTCTTCAGAATACCATGCAATGGAACAATTCTGTCAACATAAATTCTTGCTAATTTGTCCACTGTCCAGAACATGCTCACTGCCAGTAATCTGCATACTTTGGTTAACCTATCAATAAATACCCGTATTCCATTGTGCCCTGTAGCTGTCCTCAATAGTCCTGCCACAAAATCCATAGCAATGTCGTCCCATTTCCATTGTGGAATTGGTAATGGCTGTAGTAGACCTCTGGGCTTCTGATGCTCTACCTTGATCTACTGACAAACTGAACACCTTGTAATGTATTCTGTTATTTCTCTTTTCATGTTCGGCCACCAAAAATACTTTTTCAAATCTTGATACATTTTTGTGCTGCCTGGATGAATGGTGTACCTGGATTTATGAGCTTCTTCCAGTACCCTTTGCTTTATTTTTCTTTCTGTTGGTACATATAATCTGCCTCTGAGCCTGACTACACAATTATCATCAATGGTGACATCCTCCATTTTCACGATTTCTACTAAATTTCTATCTGTCCTCTGGGCTTCAATGATCTGCCAATACAAAGATGGCTCTATAGCATTATTGGCTAGTACTGCTCGTCGCTGACTGCTTGGAACATACAATGAATTCTCTGCTATCTCTTCATATAATTTCCATTTCTTTATCATCATATGGTTTAGATATACTTTCCTACTCAATGCATCAACTACAACATTGGCCTTACCCGGGTGGTAAGCCAAACTGAAATCATAATCTTTCAAATATTCTACCCACCTATGCTGACGGAGATTCAAATCCTTCTGGGAGAAAATATACTTCAAACTTTTGTGATCTGTGAAAATTTCAAATCTCTCACCATAAAGGTAGTGCCTCCACATCTTCAGGGCAAGAACAACTGCTGCTAACTCCAAATCATGTGTTGGGTAGTTCTCCTCTGTTGGCTTCAACTGTTTGGATGCATAAGCTATCACTTTACCATGCTGTATTAATACTACTCCAAGCCCTCTTCTAGATGCATCTATGTATACAACAAAACCACCACTGCTTGCTGTTAATGTCAATATTGGTGCTGCTGTAAGCCTTTTCTCCAGTTCCATAAAACTTTTCTGGCATTCACTTGACCACATAAATGGCACACCTTTTTTGATCAACTTAGTCATGGGTGCTGCATTTCTAAAAAAATCCTGTATAAAACGCCTGTAGTAACCAGCTAAACCCAGAAAACTCCTAATCTCTGTGATTGTCTTTGGCGTTTCCCATTTCATAATTGCTTCAACCTTTGCTGGATCAACTGCAACTCCTTCTGCTGAAATAACATAACCCAGAAACTGAATTTCCTTTAACCAAAATTCACACTTGCTGAATTTAGCATATAACTGATTATCCCGCAAAGTCTGCAAGGTAAGCTGCAAATGCGCTGCATGTTCCTCTTCAGATGCTAAATAAACTGGGATATCATCTATAAAAACCACGATAAATTGATCTAGATATGGATGGAAAATTCTGTTTATCAAATTCATAAACGCTGCTGGCGCATTGGTTAGCCCAAATGGCATAACCACAAACTCATAATGCCCATACCTGGTTCTGAATGCTGTCTTGTCAATATCTTCCTCTCTGATCCTTAGTTGATGATATCTAGACCTCAAGTCAAATTTAGAAAACACCTTAGTTGATTGGAGCTGACCAAATAAATCATCAATTCTTGGCAATGGATATTTATTCTTTATGGTCACATCATTCAATTTTCTATAATCAATACACATTCTGAAGCTTCCATCCTTCTTTCTTACAAACAACACAGGAGCTCCCCATGGTGAATGGCTCGGTCTGATAAAACCTTTTTCTAGCAATTCTTGCAATCGTTTCTTCAATTCCTTAAGCTCTGCTGGTGCCATCCTATATGGTGCCTTGGATATTGGCATAGTTCCTGGCTGCAATTCTATGGTAAAATCCACCTCCTTGCGTGGAGCCAAACCTGACAAATCATCCGAAAATACATATGCAAATTCCCTAACCACTGGAATTGCTTCTACTGACTTGCCAGTCTCTACCAGACTCACCGAAGCTAAATAAGCTACACAACCCGCATTCAATAATTTTCTAGCTTTAATTGCTGAAATTATAAACTTAGAAGTATAAAAGGGCATACCTTAGAATTCAAACACTGCTCCACTAGGGTGACAAAACCTGACTCTCTTCTTTCTGCAATCTACCATTGCTCCATAGGCCTCAAGCCAATCCATACCCAGAATAATATCATAATCTCTCAACTGCAATGCATATAATCTAGCAGGCAACTGATTTCCTTGAATCACAATGGGAACCTCATCTATATAACAAGAGGTGAGCATAAACTCACCCGACGGAACCTCTACAATCAATTCACACAATTTTTCTTCTAATGGATGCACCATGGAATCCATAAATTCTTCGGAAATAAAAGAATGAGAAGCACCTAGATCAAATAGAACTCTTGCTGAAAATTCATAAATAGGTAGTATACCTTCTATCAAATTTGATGCCTCTGCCTGGGCTCGGGTGATAGCCATAACCTGGCCCCTACCTCGCTGGTGCGGTGCTCCCCTACCTCGTCCTGCTAGCTGCTGGGGCTGTTGCTGCTGCTGCTGAACTCCTCTTCCATAACCATATTCTCTGGGATAGGGGCAATTGCGGATCAAATGCCCCGGCTGATCACAGTTATAACATCTATAACCTGGTGGAAGTGTAGGCTACCTGGCTGTACTCTGCTGAGACTCCTCCACCTCTGGCCTATAGCCACGCCCATATTGAAAGATCTTCTGGTGACCTCCTCCTTGACCTTTGAATATTTTTTGTTTCAATTTTGAACCCCACTTGCTGAAACCTGAGGAAGATGGTCCCGCTGGCGCCTTTCCTTTACTAATCCCCGAAGATTGCTGTGATAACCAAAAACTACCTGAACCTGTTTCTCCTGACTGACGAGCTCGAACAGACCTCTCCAGTGTGGCTGCTCTCTGAGCTGCCTCTTCTGCAGTTCTGCACATAAGCGGTATCACTGCATTTTGTAGCTCAGTCCTCAATCCTCGAATGAAATACTCGACCATCATAGCATTATCTGATACAACATATGGCGCATATCTGCTGAGTGCCATAAACCTCATCTAGTACTCTAAAACAGAAGAATTCCCTTGCTGAAGAGTCCGGAATTGCTCCCTTTTTGCTTGCTGCACCTGTATTGGGAAGAATGTTTCATTAAACGCTTCTAAAAATTCTGGCCATGACATAGTCTCTTCTGTTCTACCTGCAAAAGTGGTCTGCATCTTTAACCTCCACCATTCTTGCGCAAATCCTCGCAACTGGTAGGTAGCCAAAACTACTCTATCCACTGGTGGACACCTCATAGTCACAAAAACCCTCTCAATTTCATGAATCCAGTGCTCAGCTGTGTCTGGATTGGGTCCCCCTGTGTAGGTAGGCGGCTGCAATCTCAAAAATCTTTCAACCTGCAGCATCGTCTCTTCCATTGCCCTCACTGGTGGTGGTGGTAGTACAAGTACCACAAGAGGTACCTCCACTCCTGGTGGTGGTGGAACTGGTGCCATTGGCACGGCCCCACCTGCATCTAGTGGTACTGCTACTGCCGGCTATACCGGTGCCTACTGGTCCATCCTCATTCGGATATCAGTGAGGCTTTCCCATATCCTCTCTATCATTCGCTGGGTAGTCTCCTCCTGCTCATCTCCACCACCTCCCCAATCTCTCCTATCAGCCATGTCAAACTCCTACACAAACAACATTCAACCCACATACATGCTAACAAATCATTACAAAACCAGGGTCAGCTACCAGCAGTAGACTCATGTAGAAATAAGGCTATGTAATTTCCCAGTTCCTTTATATTTACACGGACCTTGCTTTGATATCAACTATGATGGACCACGTCGTTCAAACCCGTTAACCTAATAACGAGCCTGACCCAACTCCGTCTCCCGCGAATGAGCCGTAGCCTCGCAAGGGATATCACACACATGTCTATGGAAACACAAAGGAACACACTGATATATACATAAGATTCACAATCCTACATATATTTACAATGGATTTACATATCCAAATTTCAAACAAAGTCGAGCTAAAGTACACAAGCCTGGGGCATACCCCGAGGTACTACAGAAGAGTAGTCTACACTTTACACTGCTAGATGCGTCAGCCCAACACCGCTGCGATGCAGCTCCGAACTAGAAGATGGCAGAGAAATCTCTTCCTCTCCTTCACCTGTAAGGAGTAGGGGTGAGCATCGCAAGTCATTGGCTCAGTAGGGAAACTCCCCCAAAACCCGAGCAAACCAAACTCAAGTACGAAAATTGGGAGCTACGCTAGCAATTTATAAAGTACACTAAGCAGGATATAAAAATAGTAATTATCACTTACCGCATGCCGTTACCATAAACCAACTATAATAAACAAACGGCAAACCACAAATAGGTGTACGTGCTAAAGTAGAGACCGCCACACTCGAGCCATGTAAACTGGTTCGCGACACCAGCTACTGACTCGAACAAACCACACAGGTCTACCTCTCAGCCTTGCAGTCACAGACAAAAGGTCTAGTTGCCGCTCCACTAAAACAGGCCAAACAACTGTGGAGACCAACCAACACCACACCTGTGGACCACACTGCCGCAGGCCCATGCCTAGCACCTTTAGGGACTCCAGCCCGAGCTCCCTAGAGTGAGGCACTGGAAAACAGAACTAGTTGGGGCCCAGTACATCTACTGGTGTTCGTACCCCCAACTACGAGCATGCTACAAGCGACAAATAACAAACTCTCACAAGTCACTGTCCCACTGTTGTCTTTCCCTCAGCTGGACTTACAATTCAAGCAACGGAGTGAGGGTGTCAAGGACAAACGACACAGACCTCAACGGTACACATGTACCGGGACAAGCCCCGAGCACAAACACACGTGTCTGGATCACACAGAACGTGGGGAACCTAACTGAAGAGGTAACCACGGTAGGTGTCGTACTACTCGCCACGCACACACAAACCATGTGCACACCGCACAAACCATGTGAAACCTCACGTCAACCACGTGAGCACAACACACTAGTCGCGTGAACAACACGCTAACCACGTAAACATCTTGCTAGCTATGTAAACACACTAGTCGCGTAAACGACACGCTCCACGAATGCTACAGTAAACACCACGTGGCCTCCGACAGCAATACTCACACAAGCCATGCACATAAAATACCGATAATCGGATATTCTTACTATTTAAAACATGCACAACAGGACCTCTCGACTGAGGTCGCTGTAATCACGGGATTGTGCTCCCCTTTGGAAAAGAATGTGGAAAGGAAAAGTATACGGACTGTGATTGCCACCAAGTAGTCGCCAAGGATGGGTGCGTATGAAGGATGGCTGACTACGTTGGAAAGGAAAGGGAAGAGAGAAAGCGTGCCTGCTAATGCGACAAGATGATTGTCGCTATGCTTGTACCTGAACGCGACAGGATGAATGGCGCCTTCTGGGTCGCGACAGCCTTGTGGTCGCTTTCTTCTTCAGTGGATGGAGATTGAAGGTTCTGATCTTCCTGCTCCTTAGCCAGCCGAGGGGCAAGAGCCTCACGCTTTCCTTGTCTTCAGGTACCTGCCAAGATCATGCAAACAGAGAAAAAACCATTAGAAATTCGTGCATGTAGTATCTATTCAAAAGAAAAACAAATAAACATGCACTATCATGAAAAGAACTCACGTGGGTGGGGTTTTTAACCCCTTTAGGTGATTAAAGAAGGTGTGTGGTGTGTGTTCTAATGCAAATCTATGAAAAGAAAGGACCTATGCATGCATGAAAGAAGAGAAAATGTAGAGAGAAGGGGAGAGAGAAAGTGCAGCCGGGAGAAAACGCCCTGGGGGGCAGTTCCTGGTCTTCTGGAGAGGGAGCTCTCTTCTTTGGAGTTCTAGCTCTCTTGCAGGGGAAGAAGCAGACGCCAGCCTTGCCTCAAAAGATGGAGTATTGAGAGACTTATAGGTGATTATTCCTGGAAGGGCTGTGAGAGGAATAACGGGCCAGAGTCCGGGTTTGGGTATGTATGGCCGTGCATGGGCGATTGGAACTCGGAAAGGAGGCTTTAAGGAAGGTCTCCATAAGTTTTGGTAGGATTTGGGCGCGATTTGGTCGACCAAAAGAGGGAATATCCATGTATGGCATGTGTCCAAGTCATGCTCGGAAAGGATTCTCTGCATGGGATCTAGAACGCGACGGCCATCTGCTCGCTATCAGGGTGGCGACGCCTCGATACGTTGCCTTCCTTACATGGAAGGTGACTTTAAGTCATTTTTAAATTAATTATATATGTATTTTGGTGATTAACAAAACCAAACAAAGTTCTATCGAAAATCTCTAACATATATTTCATAAGTTTTAAGTACAGGAAATATACCAAGGTCAAACAGTCAACGTTGGTAAGCATCACTTCTCTGAAGCTTTAATCATTTCAAACTCATATTTCTCTAAGTCCACATCGATCTCTGTTGAAAGTCCCAACGACTCCTTATGTGTGTAACGATTTCAATAAGAGCTATAACGATTTCCTTAGCGCTCATAACGATTGCTTAAGCTATCGTAATGATTTCTTTAGAACTCGTAACGACTTGCCCGTCGCAACGATTCCTTAAGTCATCGCAACGATTTCTTAAGACGTCGCAACGATTTGCTCGTCGTAACGATTCCTTAAGTCATCGCAACGATTCCTTAAGTCGTCGCAATGATTTGCTCGTCGTAATGATTCCTTAAGTCATCGCAACGATTTCTTAAGACGTCGCAACGATTTGCTCGTCGTAACGATTCCTTAAGTCATCGCAACGATTCCTTAAGACGTCGCAATGATTTGCTCGTCGTAACGATTCCTTAAGTCGGCACAACGATTTCTTTAGCGCTCATAACGATTTGCTTTGCGCAACGATTTATTTAGCACTCATAACGATTTCTTTAGCGCTCATAACGATTTGCTTTGTGCAACGATTTCTTTAGCGCTCACAACGATTTCTTTAGCGCTCACAACGATTTCTTTAGCGCTCATAACGATTTGCTTTGCGCAACGATTTCTTTAGCGCTCATAACGATTTCCTTTAGCGCTCATAACGACTTGCTTTATACAACGATTTCTTCATTGAACACAACGACTTGCTTTCTACAACGATTTGTTAAGTGTTCATATTGAATCCATCAGTCAATATAACGATTTGCTATGACTCATATCAACTTGGTTCAACTGACTTGATCATAACGATTTCATAAGTCATATGAGCAACGACTTTATGGTTTATATCGACTTGTTGCTTACATTATGCTTTGAAAGCATTGAATAGTCAAAGTCTTCTTTTATCTGTCTGACTGCTGTGCATTTAATGAAGACAGAACGTATCTCTGCATGCATGCAGGTGATATCTTTTCATTATCGTGCATATTCTGTTAACATCTTTTAGAACAAGCTATTTGACATTGCTATTTTGGTGAATATTCACATCTAAGTTCACTGACAACAAGATACAACCTAGCTGTCTACTGTTCTAGCATTTAATATGTGCAGGGTCCTGAAGACATTCTGTCATACAACGTTGGACCATATAGACGCCAGAAGACCTTATCTCTTTGCGTGCTCAAATGGATAAAAGATTGCTGACTGGAAGCTTCCAAGTGTCATTCAGTCTAACGTCTACCCAAGAGAGAGAGACAACGGATACTAAAACGACATTATTTCAAATTGGAGATATAAATACAAGACAGGGAACAGAGAAGAAAGACTACACGCGATGTACAAGCATTGCTGATCTTCTGAAAGAATCCTAGAGCCAAGAATTTCATTCCTGTGTGTCTTTAGCTCTTTGCTCTCTGTGCTGTAATAGAAATCCTAAGAGAGCCAGTGTAGTTCTAAGAGAGTGCCTTGTTTAGATCATTTTACTCTCAGTTCTGCTTGCTTCAGATTTTAGCTTGTTGAAGCTTGATGTAGGGGCTTGATTTCCAGCTCTACTTTATTTTTGCGTTTGTTCCCTTCGGGTGTGAAGGAAGACCTGGTGGGATCCAGGGTGTTAATTCCCTTCGGGTGTGAAGGAAGACCTGGTGGGATCCAGGGTGCTAATTCCCTTCGGGTGTGAAGGAAGACCTGGTGGGGTATCCAGGGTGGTGTAATTCCCTTCGTGTGAAGGAAGACCAGCTGAGCTGGGTGTTGTAGTGTCCATAGGGGGACTGTACCCTAGTTAGTGGAATCCTGAGTTGTTGCTCAGGGACTGGACGTAGGACTCCTAAGGAGAGGAGGTCCGAACTAGGATAATTCTTGTGTTGTGTGATTGTTTTCCTTGTGTGATTGTCTTTCGAACTAACAACTACTAACCTCTATCGAAGAACGTTGTTGTGTGAATGTTTTTGATTTACAGGTACTAATCAATTATTTATAAAAGACCCATTCACCCCCCCTCTGGGCTCGTCAACTGGGCAACAAGTGGTATCAAAGCTAGTCTCTTCGACAAAGAAGTAGATCCAGCGATCTGAAGAGTAAAGATCCATGGTAGCCCAAAGTCACAACGAAGGTCAGTCTATCAACCGACCACCATTGTTCGATGGAGAGGATTACATTTACTGGAAAACAAGAATGGAGTACTTTCTGCAAGGCCACGACTATCAGATATGGTCCATAGTGGAAGAAGGCGATCTTCTAGTCATAAATGAGAAAGCTCAGTGGACAGATGACGATAGGAAGAAGATCTCGCAGAATTGTAAAGCAAAGAGTATTTTGTGCTGTGCCCTTAGTAAAAAGGAGTTCAACAGAGTTTCAGCCTGCAAATCCGCAATGGAAATGTGGGAAAAGCTCAGAATCACCTATGAAGGCACATATAAGGTAAAGGAAACAAGAATAGACATTCTTGTAGCACAGTACGAAAGATTTCAAATGCAATCAGGTGAGTCCATTACCCAAATGTTCAGTAGATTTACAGATATTACAAATGGGCTAGCTGGACTAGGAAAGACCTATGAAATGGGAGATATGGTCAGAAAGATTCTTAGATCTTTACCATCCTCATGGACCCCAAAAGTAACAGCCATTGAGGAAGCTAATGATCTAAAAAGAATGTCTTGAGAAAAGCTCATCGGGTCCCTTATGGCCCATGAGATCAATATGGAAAGGCTAGGAGAGTCCTCAAGTAGAAAGAAGCATTCCAACGCTTTAAAAGCTGAAGAAGACTCACCAGAAGAAAGCTCAGACGAGAGTGAGAGAGTTGAGGACAGTGAAAATGAGGAAGCAATGCTCTCTAGAAGATTGCAGCGGATTCTAGCTAAGAAGAAGAAGTTCCAATCTGGTAGAAGGCACTTCAAAAGAAACAAGGACTTCAAGAAACTAGATGGAAAAGATCTAAAGAAAGGAGAACCCATCTGCTATGAATGCAAAAAGGCAGGACACATCAAAGCTGAGTGTCCAAAATTCAAGAAGCCAGAGCTAAGAAAGAAAGAAAGCCCCAGGAAGTTCAGAAAATACAAGAAGAAGGCGATGGCAGCAACATGAGAAAACAGTAGCGACTCAGACAGTGAGTCAAGCTCCTGCAGCGATGAAGAAGAAGCCAATTTGGCTTCCATGGCTAATACCGAAGACAAGGTAACTTCTGACTCCTCTTTTGATTCATGTAATGGTTCAGATTCTGATGGTTTAGAAGAGGCTTTGAACGAACTATATGATAAATATAGAGAAGTAACCAAACTATTAAAAGTAAGCAAGAAAAACATAGTCTGTATAGAAAATACAAACTCAGATCTAAAATCAGAAAATGAACAATTAGAAAGTCAAATAACTGAACTTAAAAGAAGAAATAAATTGTTATGTGAAGATCTAAAAGCTAAGAATGAACAAATAACTAAATTAGAAAAACAAGTAAGTTCAGATGAACTGAAAACTGAAATCAAGACACTAACAGAAGAAAATATACAATTATCTAGCACATTAGAAAAATTCACAAATGGTAAAAACTACCTCATATTAAAAGGTTCCAGAAGATCAGGTAAGAAGAAAAATGGATTAGGATATACACCTCCAGATAACGAAGAAACCATAGTTTATCCTAAAACATATCCAACACCAAAATTTGTACCCGAACAAGATATAGCATACAAAGCTAACTTCAAATATATAGAAAAAGTAACCAAATTATCCTGCTGTAGTCATTGCAACAAGTTAGGACATGTCATAACAACATGCCCAACAAAACATAAGAAATGGATAATCAAAGGTAAAATCAATGATACTAACCAATCAGGACCCAAAAGAATTTGGGTACCTAAAACTTGATGATTTTATTTCAGGGTAACACTCGAGCATCCAAATGGTATTTGGACAGTGGATGCTCAAGGCACATGTCAGGGAACCGGAAGCTATTCACCCATCTCCAAGCTGAAGAAGGAATAGTCACCTATGGAGACAACGGGAAAGGCACAGTCATTGGCAGTGGTTCTGTGAGCAACAAAGGAAAGATAGTCATTGAAGATGTACAGCTAGTCAAAGGGCTGAAGCACAATCTAATTAGCATCAGCCAGCTTTGTGACAGAGGCCATCAGATTCAGTTTCAAGAGTCAAAGTGCAACATATTAAAGGATGGAGTAGTAATTTTCGAAGCCAATAGAGAGAAGAATCTATACACACTCCATCTTGAAGAACTCAAGGATCAAAATGTCTGTCTAGCAGCAAACAAGGATCAATCTACTGAATTGTGGCACAGAAGACTAGGTCATTGCAGCATAGATGGGATGAGAAAATTACTAAAGAAAAATCTTGTGGAAAGACTGCCAAAGGTCAGTGCAAAAATGGAAGGTGTCTGTAGACCTTCTGCTAAGGGAAAGCACACCAAGAGCTCCTTCAAGTCAAAGACAGTAGTAACCACCTCAAAACCCTTAGAACTCCTTCACATTGCTCTATTTGGGCCAATGAGGACTACCAGTCTTGGAGGAAAGAACTTTGGATTTGTCATAGTTGATGATAACTCAAGATTCACATGGGTGTCATTCCTAGAGCATAAGGATGACACATTTGAAAACTTTGTCAGTTTTAGTAAGAAAGTCCAGAAGGATCAAAAGTTCAGCATTGTGTCTATCCGATCAGATCATGGTGGTGAATTTCAGAATGAAAAATTTGCTAAATTCTGTGATGATAAGGGAATTGAGCACAATTTCTCAGCACCAAGGACACCATAGCAAAATGGAATTGCTGAGAGAAAGAATAGAACTCTATTGGATATAGCAAGAACAATGCTATATGAATATGATCTGCCAAGGTATTTTTGGGCCGAGGCAATCAACACAGCAAGCTACATTATCAACAAAGTTATGATCAGGCCAATCCTGAAGAAGACAGCATATGAACTGTTCAAAGGAAAGAAGCCAAAAATCAGTCATTTCAGAACCTTTGGTTGTCCTTGCTTCATCCACAACAATGGAAAAAGGGACATTGGCAAGTTGGATGCCAAATCAGATGAAGGGATCTTCATGGGGTACACCTTTAAACCCAAAGACTACAGAGTATTTAATAAACGCACTTTATTAATTGAACAATTTGTACATATTGTTTTTGATGAAACTAACCCTTCCTTGAGAAAGGAAGAAGATAGTGATAATTATGATGCAGATGAGCTGTCCAAGAAACTAAAGAATACATCAATTGAGGACAAGGATGATCCACCTCTGGAAGACATGCAACAAAAGGAAATTACACATGAAAATCTTCCAAAGGAATGGAGATACAAGAAAGATCACCCACTCGAAAATATTATTAGTGATCCATCTGTAGGGGTAAGAACAAGAGGTAATGTAATTCCTTGTGATTACCTAGCGTTTGTTTCACAAATAGAGCCTAGGGCAGTCAATGAAGCTCTTACTGTTGAATCTTGGATTATAGCCATGCAAGATGAACTGAATCAGTTCAAGAGAAACCAAGTATGGTCACTTGTTCCTAGACCATCAGACCATCCAGTTATTGGCACCAAATGGGTGTTCAGAAACAAATTGGATGAGGCTGGTGTGATCTTAAGAAACAAGGCCAGACTGGTAGGTCAAGGCTATTCCCAAGAGGAAGGCATAGATTTCGATGAAACCTATGCACTTGTAGCTAGACTTGAGGCTATTAGAATATTACTTGCATATGCTTCAGCATTAAATTTAAAACTATTTCAAATGGATGTCAAATCTGCATTCTTAAATGGTTTTATAAAAGAGGAAGTTTATGTGGAACAACCCCCGGGTTTTGATGACACAGAATTTCCTAATCATGTTTTCAAACTTCATAAAGCTTTATATGGATTAAAGCAAGCACCTAGGGCCTGGTATGAAAGGCTTAGTTCTTTTCTTCTAAACCATGGTTTCAGTAGAGGTAAAGTAGATAGCACTTTATTTATAAAGTCAAAAGTCAAACACATACTATTAGTTCAAATTTATGTAGATGATATTATTTTTGGATCCACTGATGAATCCCTTTGCAAGTACTTTGAAAAGTTGATGCAGGGAGAATTTGAGATGAGCATGATGGGGAGCTCAACTACTTCCTTAGATTACAAATCAAGCAAGGAGGATATGGCACCCACATCTGTCAAGCTAAATACACCAAGGAACTCCTGAAGAAATTTGGATTCGAAAATTCCAAACCACTGTCAACACCAATGAGCACATCAACAAGAATGGACAGTGATAAAAATGGTAAGAAGGTAGATCAAAAGATCTATAGAGGTATGATAGGTTCTCTACTTTACTTAACTACCAGCAGACCTAATATACTATTTAGTGTATGCATGTGTGCTAGATATCAAGCAGATCCTAGAGAATCTCATTTAATTAGTGTTAAAAGAATTTTCAGATATTTGTCTAGAACTCATGATCTAGGTATTTGGTATCCAAAATCATGTGAAATAAATTTAGTAGGGTACTCTGATGCTGACTATGCTAGATGCAAATTGGATAGAAAAAGCACCAGTGGTTGTTGTCAATTCCTTGTAGGGTGTCTGATATCCTGGTCCTCCAAGAAGCATAATTCAGTAGCTCTCTCAATAGCTGAAGCTGAGTACGTGGCTGCTGGAAGTTGCTGTACACAACTCCTATGGATAAAGCAATAGCTTGAGGACTACAGAATGCACATCAAGTCTATCCCACTGTTGTGTGACAACACTAGTGCCATAAACTTAACTAAGAATCCAGTACAACACTCAAGAACCAAACACATTGAGGTTAGATATCATTTTATTCGTGATCATGTAGCTAATGGTAATATAGAAATTTCATTCATAGACACAAATAATCAGTTGGCAGATATCTTCACAAAAGCCTTGCCTGAAGGAAGATTTACATCTCTCAGAAAGGAATTAGGTATGTGTAAATTGTGAAAGAATTATCTGCTAAAATTGAAATAGCAAATTTCAGAGCTCAAATTATTTATTCTCCTTAAATCTAAGTAAATATCCCGTCTATCTCTCTTAAGCAAAAATTCCTGTCGGTTCGGCATTTTGTAAAAATTTATTCTTTCGAACCGGAGTCTTGTCGTTTTCCGCCATAAAAGTAACCCTTTTGTGAAAAAGGGGTTTTATCCTTTATTTCATTTTCCACAATTTGTGTGGCAACGATTCCTCTTCCTTTTATCCCCTTTGTCCTTCTGCCTGAGGCGATAACCTATCGACCCCGGCATCGACTTTCCTCAGATTCAAAGCCTTCAAACCTCTCCCGCCAGAAATTTCTTGAGGGGTTCTTCCTAATTACCCTTCCAGTCCTCCAGAACCTTTCCCTGTTAGATTTCATGGCCTCTACGACTGTTTCCGGCACCGTTGGGGTTACGGAGCTGCGTTCCTCACAGTAGAGCAGGAAAGTAGGTTCGCGTCTGTCAAAGCAAAGGTCTGTGGTAACAAGGCAGTGGATCTGGCGAACTTGGAGAAAAATGTTATGGGCAGTTTGGTTGAAGCTCTACAAAGGCTGAAATGGACAAAGATCGCAACCCTATCTGATGTAAGTTATCCGGATTTGGTTAAAGCTTTTTATGTGTGGTTAAAGACTGAGGAGGATGGGACCTTGACTTCCCTGGTCAAGGGTACCCAGATCAAAATCTCTAGAGATTTTTTGGCATCTCTTTTTGATGTTTCTACCACCGGTCACAGTGGCGTCCACTCAGAGGACACTAATATCAAAGGTTTAGGGATTATTGGTCCGGGGTATAAGCTGAAGGATGGGAAGCTGGATATTAACCAGCTTAGTGCTTTCAATAGATTGCTGCACTTTATTATTTGTCAGATTATTGTACCTAGAAGTGCATCATTCTCACCTGTGCCAGGGCAAACTCAGACCTGATGTACTGGGCTATCCAGAATCAGGAAATTAATACAGCAGAGTTGATAATTGAAAGGATGAAGTTTGTCAGCTCTCAGTTGTGGGACACCAAGAGCAAGTTGAATATCTCACTACCCTATGCCCATCTTCTAACAAGAGTTTTCCAGCACTTTAGGATTAGCACAATTAGTGATGTGTCTAAGAAAATGGGCCAAGCCATTAGGTCCAGAAATTTGAAAAAAAGTGGATTTTCACTAGTTAACGGTATCTGGTCAAAGGATGGAACAGTTGAGGGTGAAGCCATCGTTGGTGAAGCCCAAGAGGATCTAGAACCAGCACCAGCAGTAGCAGAGTCACCAGCAACTTCAACAGCAGTAATAGAAAGAGCACCATCATCCACTTCATCTGAACCAGCAGTTGATCCAGCAGTACCAGCAGCAGTACCATCAGTAGCAGAAGAAGAAGCAAACAGAAGAATCGAGGACATTCCTCCTGAATACATTGAGCCCTTTGGGAAATCTTCTGAGGATCCTCCTCCTTCTTCCCAAGTAGGCTCTCTACTTAGGGAGGTACTGGACTCCATTTCTCAGGGGGAGCCAGTTGCAAGTGATCCACATGAAAGGGTCATGGAAGAAGCTCCAAGCCAGCAGGAGCAAGTTTCAGCTCAAGTCAATTCTGCTTCAGTAGATGCTCCCATTCAAGGGGAGCAAGGTATTGAGCAAGAGGCAATAGTATCTCAGGGGGAGCAAACTTCAGATGCCCCTGCAAATGAAAGACCCAATCCTGATCATACTAAAGATCCCGATCATATTGAAAAAAGTCGCAAGAAAATTGCTCACAGAAGGCAGATGAAAATTCCAAAGAAAATGAACTTGAAGCCTATCTTGAAGAGGTTGGATGATCAAGGTGAGATCTTGAGTTCAGTTCAGTCAGGTGTGAGTTCTGTTATTATTCGCCAGGACTCAATTTCTGTTGATATATCTAATATAAGAAATGCAATGAAATGGTTCAATAAGGAGATGATCAGCATGCAGGCAACACTCTCTGAGATTTTGAAGGCAGTTAGATCCAAAACTCCTCCTCAACCCTCTGTCACTCAGAGCAGTTTAGGAGCTATTCCCAGGCCATCAGGGCCAGCAGTAGCAATAGAGAGTAGTGCTCAAGTACCATCTCAAGGCAGGCAACAAGAAGAAGGGGCAGTGCCATCTGGGCAGAATATGGAAGAACCTACAGGGTCAGTGATCTCCATGGAAGTACGGCATGGTGCAGTAGAGGCCTCTGTTTCGCCTGAAGCCACTGAGTCTTCAATCCTTGCAACACCAACCCCCTCTACACCACCATCCTCATCCACAGCACCTCCAGCTCCACCTTCCTTCAAACAACCCATGCCCCGCACAATTTCCTCACCAACACCATTTCCATCTCAATCTTCCTTCTCTCCTTCTTCTTCCCAAATCATTCCTCCTCCTCCTGTTATTGAAAATCCTCCAGCCTCCTCATCAGCTGGAGCCTCCTCTTCATCTAGTCATTCTACTTCAAAACTCTCTTCCTCTTTCAATTCCAAATCACTTCTTTATCCTTCTACTCCACCTTCTTCCATAACCTTCATCCCTGAAAATCCACAGCTTGACAGCGCGTTTCTCACTCAACTTGAGGATGAGTTTGAACGCTCAACTCTCACCAAAATTCTGGCAGTTGCCACTCATGTCCACAGGACTGTCTCTTCCAGTCCTCCTCAGAAGAAGAGGAAACTCTCCACCTCTCTCTCTGTACCTTCTACACCCAAATTCCCTCCTCTTTGGTTCTCCCTCACTGCTGAAATTGATAGGAGACCAATCTATCGAGAATATCTGCAGAAATGCATTCTCTCCACCATTTTTGGCATTCCATTCTTGAACCTCATTGATCACCTCACCATTGTTCTTCCCTATTTCCACTTGTCCAAAGCCAATCAATCCAAAATCTTATAATTGGCTGAGTGCAAGTCTGAAGACCAGTGGGCCAAAGGGCACAAGACTCTCTACACCAAATACCTCCAGGCCAGGGATGACAGCATTTCTAGTCGAGATTACCCACTCTCTCTCTCTCTCTGAGTGGTTTGTTTCTCACCATCAAACTGTCTGGGGTCAGTTCATCCTTAAAGAAATCAGGATAGCAAGGCACTTTCAGCTCTACAATGATTACTGCTATCTAAATAAGATTCCTGAGGTGCAGTTTGGTCAGTTCCATGAGGCTCTTGCTCTCCTTCGGACAGAGCACCATGTGAATTGTTCTTTTCAAGTGGATTTCACCTCTCTCAAAATGTCTATAAATGTGCTCCTCCCCAAGCTACACTCCTTGGTATTTGATTCTGCTGCTGGCTCTCATGCTTTTGAGCGGTTTGCTAGAATAATGGGCAGACTGTCTGCCAAGCAAGGTAGGCTCCCTTCTTTTCAGAGATTCATCTTCAGAGAATATCATCTTGGACATATCTCCTCTGCAATTCTCGCTCCTTTAATCTCTGAGTGTGAAAGGCTTTCTCCCACAGACTGGGAAAATCACTATCGGCAATCTGCTCTCCAGCTGGAATCAGTCAATAGTTCTTTGTTCAAGGCCGGAAAGCCAAGCTTATCTGCTGAAGCCTTCTTGGATCTAAACTCTATCAATCCAGTTCAGGAACTGTATGTTTAGTGGGCTTCAAGATACTCAGCTTACTTTTCTTTGAAGCAGGCCCTACTTGATCACCAGCTTTTCTATCCCATTACTCTTGATAGATTCCTTCAGCATGCTAGTTTTGGACAAAGTACTTTTTTCAGATTCTATATGGATAAGGATCAGTATGCACTATTCCTGGAGGACCAGCGGCAGCTGTACATTCAGCGCTTGCTCCCCTCCATGGGTGCTTCTTTCACTATAGCACCTGGTGTTTTCACTCAACTTTTTGAAGACCAAGAGATTAAGGCATGGGAAATTATTTCTCACCATGCCTCTCTTCTTTCTCCTCTCTTCTATCTCCCTGTACCTTCTCAACCTTAATACAATATCCTTGAATGTGTATCTCTTTCTTCTTTGTCTCAGTTTATCTTTTTGCATAATGACAAAAATGGGGAGAAATATACTGAGCATGTCTGAAATACATTTTCGGAAATATTTAGATTCTTTATTTATGATTCCTGATAAGTTTTGTCATCACCAAAAAGGGGGAGATTGATGATCAGTCTATCTCCATATAATTTTAAATTAATTATATATGTATTTTGATGATTAACAAAACCAAACAAAGTTCTATCGAAAATCTCTAACATATATTTCGTAAGTCTTAAGTACAGGAAATATACCAAGGTCAAACAGTCAACGTTGGTAAGCATCACTTCTCTGAAGCTTTAATCATTTCAAACTCATATTTCTCTAAGTCCACATCGATCTCTGTTGAAAGTCACAACGACTCCTTATGTGTGTAACGATTTCAATAAGAGCTATAACGATTTCCTTAGCACTCATAACGATTCCTTAAGCTATTGTAACGATTTCTTTAGAACTCGTAACGACTTGCCCGTCGCAACGATTCCTTAAGTCATCGCAACGATTTCTTAAGACGTCGCAATGATTTGCTCGTCGTAACGATTCCTTAAGTCATCGCAACGATTCCTTAAGTCGTCGCAATGATTTGCTCGTCGTAACGATTCCTTAAGTCATCGCAACGATTTCTTAAGACATCGCAACGATTTGCTCGTCGTAACGATTCCTTAAGTCATCGCAACGATTCCTTAAGACGTCGCAACGATTTGCTCGTCGTAACGATTCCTTAAGTCGGCACAACGATTTCTTTAGCGCTCATAACGATTTGCTTTGCTCAACGATTTCTTTAGCGCTCACAACGATTTCTTTAGCACTCATAACGATTTGCTTTGCGCAACGATTTCTTTAGCGCTCATAACGATTTGCTTTGCGCAACGATTTCTTTAGCTCTCATAACGATTTCCTTTAGCGCTCATAACGACTTGCTTTATACAACGATTTGTTAAGTGACCACAACGATTTCTTCATTGAACACAACGACTTGCTTTCTACAACGATTTGTTAAGTGTTCATATTGAATCCATCAGGCAATATAACGATTTGCTATGACTCATATCAACTTGGTTCAACTGACTTGATCATAACAATTTCATAAGTCATATGAGCAACAATTTTATGGTTTATATCGACTTGTTGCTTACATTATGCTTTGAAAGCGTTGAATAGTCAAAGTCTTCTTTTATCTGTCTGACTGCTATGCATTTAATGAAGACAGAACGTATCTCTGCATGCATGCAGATGATATCTTTTCATTATCGTGCATATTCTATCAACATCTTTTAGAACAAGCTATTTGGTATTGCTATTTTGGTGCATATTCACATCTAAGCTCACTGACAACAAGAGACAGCCTAGCTGTCTACTGTTCTAGCATTTAATATGTGCAGAGTCCTGAAGACATTCTGTCATACAACGTTGGACCATATAGAAGCCAGAAGACCTTATCTCTTTGCGTGCTCAAATGGATAAAAGATTGCTGACTGGAAGCTTCCAAGTGTCATTCAGTCTAATGTCTACCCAAGAGAGAGAGACAACGGATACTAAAATGACATTATTTCAAATTGGAGATATAAATACAAGACAGGGAATAGAGAAGAAAAACTACACGCGATTTACAAGCATTGCTGATCTTCTGAAAGAATCCTAGAGCCAAGAATTTCATTCCTGTGTGTCTTTAGCTCTTTGCTCTCTGTGCTGTAATAGAAATCCTATGAGAGCCAGTGTAGTTCTGAAAGAGTGCCTTGTTTAGATCATTTTACTCTCAGTTCTGCTTGCTTCAGATCTTAGCTTGTTGAAGCCTGATCTAGGGGCTTGATTTCCAGCTCTACTTTGTTTTGCGTTTGTTCCCTTCGGGTGTGAAGGAAGACCTGGTGGGATCCAGGGTGTTAATTCCCTTCGGGTGTGAAGGAAGACCTGGTGGGATCTAGGGTGTTAATTCCCTTCAGGTGTGAAGGAAGACCTGGTGGGGTATCCAGGGTGGTGTAATTCCCTTCGTGTGAAGGAAGACCAGCTGAGCTGGGTGTTGTAGTGTCCATAGGGGGACTGTACCCTAGTTAGTAGAATCCTGAGTTGTTGCTCAGGGACTGGACGTAGGACTCCTAAGGAGAGGAGGTCCGAACCAGGATAATTCTTGTGTTGTGTGATTGTCCTTCGAACTAACAGCTACTAACCTCTATCGAAGAACGTTGTTGTGTGAATGTTTTTGATTTACAGGTACTAATCAATTATTTATAAAAGACCCATTCACCCCCCCCTCTGGGCTCGTCAACTGGGCAACAATGTTTGGTGATTTTTCAGGGAATATAAAATGCCTATTTATGAACGCGACATATCGAGTTGTCACCTTTAGGAAAACGACAGGGAGGCTGTCGCCTTTAGGAACTTTCAGTATGCGGCCATGCGATGTGTGACGGATCGCCTCGGTCAAGCCCGTTAAACCGATAACGTACTTGATCCGAGTCCGCCTCCCGCGAACGGGCCGAAGCCTCGCAAGGGATACCAAACCACAGTCCGTGTAAACATAAAGGAACACACCACATTTCATATATATTTCACAAGTTTACATAGCCAAATTTCCACAAAAAAAACTAAAAAGAAGTACAAGAGCCTGGGGCATACCCCGAGGTACAACTGAAGAAAGTAAACAACTACAAAACTACACTGCTGGAGCTACTCTGCTAGAGGTGCTGACCCTGAACCGCTACGACGCGGACCGGAACTGGACGTCGGACGAGAAACGTCCTCCTCGCTCTCACCTGTGGGGGTAGGGGTGAGCCTCTCTAGTCACTGGCTCAGTAGGGAACTCCCCCAAAACCGAGCGAAACAAACACCACGAGTACGAATAGTAAACAACACCAACAATTAATATAACAGCTAAGCAAGTAAGTAAAGCTGTAAAAGTACTCACCGTCTGCCGACTACGAGAAACAACAGTAATAATTAAACGGCAAACCAGTACAGGTGTACAAGCTAAAGTAGAGACAGCCAACACGAGCCACGTGAACTGGTTCGCGACACCAGTAACTGACTCGGACAACTAACACAAGTCTACCTCTCAGTCTCGCAGCCACGGACGAAAGGTCCATCTGCCGCTCCACGTAAAAAGGTCAAGCAACTGTGGAGACCAACTAAACACCACCATCTGCAGACCACACGGTCACAGGCCCATGCTTGGCACCTCCAGAGACCCTGGCCTGGGCTCGCTAGAGTGAGGCACTGGAAAAGGACTAGCTGGGGTCCAGTACGTCTACTGGTGTCCGTACCCCCAACTACGAGCGCGCTACAAGTGACTAAAAACAAACTCAAGTGTCACTATCCCACTGTCGTCTTTCCCTCAGCCGGACGTACAACTCTAACACAAGAGTGACGGTGTCCAGGTCAGACGACACAGACCTTGACGGTACAGCATAAGTACCGGGACAAAGCCCCGAGCTAACAGCCTGGCTCACAAAGAACCTGGGGCACCCAACTGGAGAGGTAACCACGGTAGGCGTCATACTACTTGCCACGTACACAGAACCACGTGCACGTCACACACAAACCACGTGAAACCCCACGTAAACCACAAGTAACCACTGGTCCACTACACGTGAACCAAACTGACTCGCGTAAACAATGCACAGTCACCGAAGTAAACAACTAACAGCATACCTTGTATGCTAAACACGTAAACCAAGTGCACTTAGTGCACCTCGTGCATCAACACACATGCATCATCGATAATTATTGTACTTAGCCATTTCTGCTCAAATAGAAGTAGGCGGCCACATCGACTGCTGCTTACAGGGAGTCAACGGCAAGGGTTCTGGCCGTTAACCTCCTGGCTGAGGATCTTGGCGACAAGCGATCTTGACGCCAAGTTCTTCGGCCATAAACCCTGCAGAAACCCTAATCCGGCTCTGCGGGCTTTCCAGCCATTTTAACTACAGAAAATCATATAAAAACAATTCTTTTAACATGCAGGACCCAATATAACCCACTGGAACATGCTTCATGCATTAAACTACTCAAACCACCCATTATCCCCATATGGTGCAACATGATCCAAACATGCATTATCATGCTGGTTCAAGTAGTTATGATGTGTTTTAATGTTCCTACGGAGCTAAACGGGTTCGTCCCCTACCTCAGAACGCGTTAGAATCTCCTGCAATCCCCCGGTTCACGCCGAGCCCTCTGCGAGCTCCCACGCGAATTGCACCACGCCCTGACGTTTCCTCGCGCAATTAAGCGACGCCATGCATTCTACGATCGTCCAACTACTCCTTGGTAACTGTTGGAAGCTTTAAAGACTCGGGGGCAGCAAGCTGGGGCAAGAGGGAATGAGTGAGAGCTGAGAGAACTGCCCTCGGGTGAGCCTATAACCTGCACCATTCTCAGGTTGGCGTCAACCCCCATGCCGCCAACAGCAACCGCCACCCTCTGCGTCCACATCTACTGCCGCCAAGTTCATGCAGTAAATATCCACTAATCTGGACGCCAACAGGTCAACGACCACACCTGGCCGCCAATTCCAACAGGACAGCAGCAGGTCCTGTTTCATTTCAGGACCAACCCTACTCTTCACCTGCTCAAACCACACATTCACACCAAGCATTCCACACAACCGACTCACACTGGCCTCACAACGGCCGCCACAACCACAACACACACGATCCGCATGGATCCGAAAAGCACGCGACGTTACATTACTATCATCTAAAAAGAAAATTTCGACCTCGAAATTCATAACACAATTCAAAGTTAAACAACTCATACAAACACACCTTTACAAGTACTATCATCTAAAAAGAAAATACACAAGCTTATTCAAACAATAGGGATACCCTTTAGCCATTTCCGCGGCCAACTCCCAGTATCCTCACCACCCAACCTATTTTCTCATCTCACTTTAACTAGCTCAATTTCTTTATTCCTCAGCTTCTTTATCTTTCGATCTGTGATCTGCACCGGATACTCTGGCATAGTCATGTCCGGCCTCAGGTCACCTCCTTGATATCTGATTATTTGAGCTGGATCTTCAATACATTTTCTCAACATGGAGAATCCAGCCTATAAGCTGCTTCCCCTATTCTTTCAATCACCTGGAAAGGTCCCACATACCTTGGACTCAACTTCCCAGACTTGCCAAATCTCATAATACCTTTACTCGGGGAAACTCTCAGAAAAACAAAATCTCCCACCTCAAACTGAAGTGGTCTCCTCCGCACATCTGCATAACTTTTCTGCCTACTTTGAGCTGCCTGCAATTTTTCTTTAATAAGCTTCACTACTTCAGTGGTTTGCTGAATCAACTCAGGACCCACTAATTGCCTTTCTCCCACTTCATGCCAATTCAATGGGGTTCTACATGGCCTTCCATATAAAGCTTCATACGGTGCCATCCCAAGACTGGTATGATAACTATTATTGTAGGCAAACTCAACCATTCCCAAATGATGCTCCCAACTACCTCCCCAAACTAAACAACAAGCCCGCAACATATCTTCAATTGTCTGAATAGACCTTTCTGTCTGACCATTTGTCTGGGGATGATAAGCGGAGCTATATCTCAATTCAGAACCAATTACTTTCTGCAGACTTCTCCAAAAACCAGAAGTAAATCTTAGATCTCTATCAGATACAATAGTCTTTGGAATACCATGCAGTGGAACAATTCTTTCAACATAAATATTTGCCAACCTGTCCACTGTCCAAGACATACTCACTGCCACTAATCTGCACACCTTAGTCAATCTGTCAACAAACACCCATATTCCATTATGCCCTGAACTCGACCTTGGTAAACCTGCCACAAAGTCCATTGCGATATCATCCCATTTCCACTGTGGAATAGGCAACGGTTGCAATAGACCTCCAGGCTTTGATGCTATGCTTTAATCTGTTGACAGATAGCACATCTTGCCACAAATTCTGCTATTTCTTTCTTCATATGAGGCCACCAAAAATGCTTTCTTAAATCATGGTACATTTTAGTACTACCCGGATGAATAGTGTACCTAGATTTATGAGCCTCTTCCAGAACTCGCTGCTTCACCTCTCTCTCTGCAGGAACAAACAATCTGCCCCTAAGCCTGACCACACAATTATCGTCAATAGAAACTCCTTCCTTTTTTACAATTTCAGGTAAACCTGCATCTGCTCTCTGAGCTTTAATAATCTGCCAATATAAAGATGGCTCTACTGCATTGGCAGCTAAAATTGCCCGTCGCTGACTGCTGGGCACATACAAGGAATTCTCCGTTACTTCTTCATACAACTTCCATTCTTTAATCATCATCAAATTCATATATGCTTTTCTGCTCAAGGCATCAGCTACAACATTCGCCTTACCCGGATGGTAAGCCAAACTGAAATCATAATCTTTCAAATATTCAACCCATCTGCGCTGGCGAAGATTCAAATCTTTCTGCGAGAAGATATACTTCAAGCTTTTATGATCTGTAAAAATTTCAAATCTCTCGCCATACAGATAATGCCTCCACATTTTTAAAGCAAATACAACTGCTGCCAATTCTAAATCATGAGTGGGGTAATTCTCCTCTGCTGGCTTCAATTGTCTGGACGCATACGCTATCACTTTACCATGCTGCATAAGTACTGCTCTAAGACCTCTCCTCGAAGCATCAGTATACAGCACAAAACCACCACTCCCTGCCGGTAATGTCAATATAGGTGCTGATGTGAGTCTTTTCATCAATTCCATAAAACTTCTCTGACATTCACCGGACCACACAAAAGGCACTCCTTTCCTGGTCAGTCTAGTCATAGGTGCTGCAATCTTAGAAAAATCTTGAATAAAGCGCCTATAATAACCTGCCAACCCCAGAAAACTTCTAATCTCGGTTATTGTCTTGGGCACTTCCCACCTAGACACAGCTTCCACTTTACTCGGGTCTACTGCTACTCCTTTGGCTGAAATAACATGACCCAAAAACTGAATTTCCTTTAACCAGAATTCACACTTACTGAATTTAGCAAACAGTTGGTTATCCCTTAACAACTGCAAGGTAAACCTCAAATGAGCTGCATGCTCCTCTTCAGATGCTGAATAAATTAGAATATCATCAATAAAGACCACAATAAATTGATCTAAATATGGATGAAAAATTCTATTCATCAGATCCATAAAACCTGCAAGAGCATTAGTCAACCCAGAAGGCATTACCACAAACTCATAGTGACCATATCTGGTTCTGAACGCTGTCTTATCTATATCCTCCTCTTTAATTCTCAACTGATGGTACCCGGACCTTAAATCAATCTTAGAAAACACCTTTGCTGATTGCAACTGATCAAATAAATCATCTATCCTCGGCAACGGGTACTTATTCTTGATGGTCACATCATTCAATTTTCTATAATCAATGCACATCCGAAAACTTCCATCTTTCTTTTTCACAAATAAAACCGGCGCTCCCCACGGGGAATGACTCGGTCTAATAAAACCTTTCTGCAACAACTCTTCTAACTGCCTTTTCAATTCTTTAAGTTCTGCTGGTGCCATCCGATATGGGGCTTTTGAAATCGGCATGGTACCTGGCAGCAACTCAATAGAAAAGTCCACCTCTCTGTGTGGAGCTAAACCAGGCAAATCTTCCGGAAAAACATCAGCAAATTTCCTAACCACGGGAACTGCTTCCATTGGCTGACTGGCTTCTACCAAACTTACTGAGGCTAAATAGGCCACACACCCATCATTTATCAACTTTCTAGCTTTAATTGCAGAAATTAGAAACTTGGAGGTATAAAAAGGCATACCTTGATATTCAAACACTGCACCATTAGGATGACAAAATCTGATCCTTTTCTTTCTGCAATCTAACATTGCTCCATACATCTCAAGCCAATCCATACCCAAAATGATATCATAATCTGACAGCTGCAGGGCATACAACCGACCCGGCATCTGGTTCCCTTCAATCATAACAGGAGCTTCATCTATATAGCTCGAAGTGAGTAAGAACTCACATGAAGGAACCTCCACCACTAACTCACAAGACTTCTCTTCTAAAGGATGAGCTATGCAATCCAGAAATTCTTCGGAAATAAAAGAATGAGAGGCACCCGAATCAAATAAGACTCTTACTGAATATTCATAAAGAGGTAAAATACCTTCTATCATATTTGACGCCTCTGCCTAGGCTCGGGTGATAGCCATAACCCGGCCTCTCCCTCGCTGCTGCGGTACTCCTCTGCCACGACCTGCCTGTGGCTGCTGGAACTGCTGAGGCTGCTGCTGCTGCTGCACACCTCTGCCATACCCATACTCTCTTGCATACGGACAATTGCGGATCAAATGTCCCGGCTGATTGCAATTATAACATCTATACCCTGGAGGAACAATAGGCTGCCTGGCAGTACTCTGCTGCGACTCCTCCACCTCAGGCCTACCACGGCCCTGCTGCAACTGCTGACGACCTCCCCATCCTCTTCCTTTGCCTTTAAATGCTTGCTTTAATTTCTGGCCCCATTTCCCGAAACCAGATGAAGAAGGTCCTGCTGGTGCCTTGCCCTTGCTTGCACCTACTATCTGCTGCGGTAGCCGGAAACTACTTGAACCTGACTCGCCCACCTGACGAGTCCGAATAGACCTCTCCAAGGTAGCTGCCCTGTGCGCTGCTTCTTCCACTGTCTTACACATGAGAGGTACTATCGCATCCTGCAATTCCACTCTCAAACCTCTGATAAAATACTCAACCATCATATTATTATCTGAAACCACATATGGCGCATAACGGCTAAGTGCCATAAATCTCATCTGGTACTCTAAGACTGAAGAGTTACCTTGCTGAAGAGTTCGGAATTGCTCTCTTTTTACTTGCTGCACTTGGATCGGAAAGAATGTATGGTTAAATACATCAAGAAACTCTGGCCAAGTGATAGCTTCTTCCGTCCTGCCTGCAAAAGTGGTTTGCATCTTCAATCGCCACCATTCCAAGGCAAAACCTCTCAACTGGTAAGCAGCTAATACCACTCTATCCGCTGCCGGACACCTCATAGTCGCAAAAACTCTCTCAATTTCATGAACCCAATGCTCAGCTGTATCTGGATTCGGCCCTCCTGAATAAGTAGGCGGCTGCAATCTCAGAAAATTTTCCACCTGCATCACTGGTTCTTCTGCTAGCAACACTGGTGGTGGTGGTGGCACATGTGCTACAAAAGGCACCTCCACTCTTGGCGGAACTGGAGCTACAGGGATTGCCTCTCCATCCCCAGGTGGCGCTACAACCGGAGGTACTGGCGCCTGTTGATCCATTCTTGCCCGAATATCCGTGAGGCTCTCCCAAATTCTTTCTATCATACGCTGAGTGCTTTCCTCCAGATCATTTCCTCCACCACCCCAATCTCTCCTATCAGCCATTTCAGAAATTTCTACATACACAAAACACCAGACAAAAATCAAAACCACAAATGATAAAAAACCAGGGTCCTTACCAGCAGTGTAAAATGACCGAAATAAGGCTATGTATCTTTCTAATTCCCTTATATTAACACGGACCTTGCTCTGATACCAACTGTGACGGATCGCCTCGGTCAAGCCCGTTAAACCGATAACGTACTTGATCCGAGTCCGCCTCCCGCGAACGGGCCGAAGCCTCGCAAGGGATACCAAACCATAGTCCGTGTAAACATAAAGGAACACACCACATTTCATATATATTTCACAAGTTTACATAGCCAAATTTCCACAAAAAAAAACTAAAAAGAAGTACAAGAGCCTGGGGCATACCCCGAGGTACAACTGAAGAAAGTAAACAACTACAAAACTACACTGCTGGAGCTACTCTGCTGGAGGTGCTGACCCTGCACAGCTACGAAGCGGCCCGGAACTGGACGTCGGACGAGAAACGTCCTCCTCGCTCTCACCTGTGGGGGTAGGGGTGAGCCTCTCTAGTCACTGGCTCAGTAGGGAACTCGCCCAAAACTGAGCGAAACAAACACCACGAGTACGAATAGTAAACAGCACCAACAATTAATATAACAGCTAAGCAGGTAACTAAAGCTGTAAAAGTACTCACCGTCTGCCGACTACGAGAAACAACAGTAATAATTAAACGGCAAACCAGTACAGGTGTACAAGCTAAAGTAGAGACAGCCAACACGAGCCACGTGAACTGGTTCGCGACACCAGTAACTGACTCGGACAACTAACACAAGTCTACCTCTCAGTCTCGCAGCCACGGACGAAAGGTCCAGCTGCCGCTCCACGTAAAAAGGTCAAGCAACTGTGAAGACCAACTAAACACCACCACCTGCAGACCACACGGTCACAGGCCCATGCCTGGCACCTCCAGAGACCCTGGCCTGGGCTCGCTAGAGTGAGGCACTTGAAAAGGACTAGCTGGGGTCCAGTACGTCTACTGGTGTCCGTACCCCCAACTACGAGCGCGCTACAAGTGACTAAAAACAAACTCAAGTGTCACTGTCCCACTGTCGTCTTTCCCTCAGCTGGACGTACAACTCTAACACAAGAGTGAGGGTGTCCAGGTCAGACGACACAGACCTTGACGGTACAGCACAAGTACCGGGACAAAGCCCCGAGCTAACAGCCTGGCTCACAAAGAACCTGGGGCACCCAACTGAAGAGGTAACCACGGTAGGCGTCGTATTACTTGCCACGTACACAGAACCACGTGCACGTCACACACAAACCACGTGAAACCCCACGTAAACCACAAGTAACCACTGGTCCACTACACGTGAACCAAACTGACTCACGTACACAACGCGCAGTCACCGAAGTAAACAACTAACAGCATACCTTGTATGCTAAACACGTAAACCAAGTGCACTCAGTGCACCTCGTGCATCAACACACATGCATCATTGATAATTATTGTACTTAGCGATTTCTGCTCAAATAGAAGTAGGCGGCCACATCGACTGCCGCTTACAGGGAGTCAACGGCAAGGGTTCTGGCCGTTAACCTCCTGGCTGAGGATCTTGGCGACAAGCGATCTTGACGCCAAGTTCTTCGGCCATAAACCCTGCAGAAACCCTAATCCGGCTCTGCGGGCTTTCCAACCATTTTAACTACAGAAAATCATATAAAAACTATTCTTTTAACATGCAGGACCCAATATAACCCACTGGAACATGCTTCATGCATTAAACTACTCAAACCACCCATTATCCCCATATGGTGCAACATGATCCAAACATGCATTATCATGCTGGTTAAAGTAGTTATGATGTGTTTTAATGTTCCTACGGAGCTAAACGGGTTCGTCCCCTACCTCAGAACGCGTTAGAATCTCCTGCAATCCCCCGGTTCACGCCGAGCCCTCCGCGAGCTCCCACGCGAATTGCACCACGCCGCGACCTTTCCTCGCGCAATTAAGCGACGCCACGCGTTCTACGATCATCCAACTACTCCTCGGTAACTGTTGGAAGCTTTAAAGACTCGGGGGCAGCAAGCTGGGGCAAGAGGGAATGAGTGAGAGCTGAGAGAACTGCCCTCGGGTGAGCCTATAACCTGCACCATTCTCAGGTTGGCGTCAACCCCCATGCCGCCAACAGCAACCGCCACCCTCTGCGTCCACATCTACTGCCGCCAAGTTCATGCAGTAAACGTCCACTAATGTGGACGCCAACAGGTCAACGGCCACACCTGGCCGCCAATTCCAACAGGACAGCAGCAGGTCCTGTTTCATTTCAGGACCAACCCTACTCTTCACCTACTCAAACCACACATTCACACCAAGCATTCCACACAACCGACTCACACTGGCCTCACAACGGCCGCCACAACCACAACACACACGATCCGCATGGATCCGAAAAGCACGCGACGTTACATTACTATCATCTAAAAAGAAAATTTCGACCTCGAAATTCATAACACAATTCAAAGTTAAACAACTCATACATACACACCTTTACAAGTACTATCATCTAAAAAGAAAATACACAAGCTTATTCAAACAAATAGGGATACCCTTTAGCCATTTCCGCGGCCAACTCCCAAGTATCCTCAGCACCCAACCTATTTTCTCATCTCACTTTAACTAGCTCAATTTCTATATTCCTCAGCTTCTTTATCTTTCGATCTGTGATCTGCACCGGATACTCTGGCATAGTCATATCCGGCCTCAGGTCACCTCCTTGATATCTGATTATTTGAGCTGGATCTTCAATACATTTTCTCAAAATAGGCTGGATTTGCCAGCTGACACGTGCACGTCACACACAAACCACGTGAAACCCCACGTAAACCACAAGTAACCACTGGTCCACTACACGTGAACCAAACTGACTCGCGTACACAACGCGCAGTCACCGAAGTAAACAACTAACAGCATACCTTGTATGCTAAACACGTAAACCAAGTGCACTCAGTGCACCTCGTGCATCAACACACATGCATCATCGATAATTATTGTACTTAGCCATTTCTGCTCAAATAGAAGTAGGCGGCCACATCGACTGCTGCTTACAGGGAGTCAACGGCAAGGGTTCTGGCCGTTAACCTCCTGGCTGAGGATCTTGGCGACAAGCGATCTTGACGCCAAGTTCTTCGGCCATAAACCCTGCAGAAACCCTAATCCGGCTCTGCGGGCTTTCCAGCCATTTTAACTACAGAAAATCATATAAAAACAATTCTTTTAACATGCAGGACCCAATATAACCCACTGGAACATGCTTCATGCATTAAACTACTCAAACCACCCATTATCCCCATATGGTGCAACATGATCCAAACATGCATTATCATGCTGGTTCAAGTAGTTATGATGTGTTTTAATGTTCCTACGGAGCTAAACAGGTTCGTCCCCTACCTCAGAACGCGTTAGAATCTCCTGCAATCCCCCGGTTCACGCCGAGCCCTCCGCGAGCTCCCACGCGAATTGCACCACGCCGTGACGTTTCCTCGCGCAATTAAGTGACGCCACGCGTTCTACGATCGTCCAACTACTCCTCGGTAACTGTTGGAAGCTTTAAAGACTCGGGGGCAGCAAGCTGGGGCAAGAGGGAATGAGTGAGAGCTGAGAGAACTGCCCTCGGGTGAGCCTATAACCTGCACCATTCTCAGGTTGGCGTCAACCCCCATGCCGCCAACAGCAACCGCCACCCTCTGCGTCCACATCTACTGCCGCCAAGTTCATGCAGTAAACGTCCACTAATCTGGACGCCAACAGGTCAACGGCCACACCTGGCCGCCAATTCCAACAGGACAGCAGCAGGTCCTGTTTCATTTCAGAACCAACCCTACTCTTCACCTGCTCAAACCACACATTCACACCAAGCATTCCACACAACCGACTCACACTGGCCTCACAACGGCTGCCACAACCACAACACACACGATCCGCATGGATCCGAAAAGCACGCGACGTTACATTACTATCATCTAAAAAGAAAATTTCGACCTCGAAATTCATAACACAATTCAAAGTTAAACAACTCATACATACACACCTTTACAAGTACTATCATCTAAAAAGAAAATACACAAGCTTATTCAAACAAATAGGGATACCCTTTAGCCATTTCCGCGGCCAACTCCCAAGTATCCTCACCACCCAACCTATTTTCTCATCTCACATTAACTAGCTCAATTTCTTTATTCCTCAGCTTCTTTATCTTTCGATCTGTGATCTGCACCGGATACTCTGGCATAGTCATGTCCGGCCTCAGGTCACCTCCTTGATATCTGATTATTTGAGCTGGATCTTCAATACATTTTCTCAACATGGAGACATGGAAAATATCATGCACATCTGCAAAATCAGCTGGCATATCCAGCCTATAAGTTGCTTCCCCAATTCTTTCAATCACCTGGAAAGGTCCCACATGCCTTGGACTCAACTTCCCAGACTTGCCAAATCTCATACTACCTTTACTCGGGGAAACTCTCAGAAAAACAAAATCTCCCACCTCAAACTGAAGTGGTCTCCTCCGCACATCTGCATAACTTTTCTGCCTACTTTGAGTTGCCTGCAATTTTTCTTTAATAAGCTTCACTACTTCAGTGGTTTGCTGAATCAATTCAGGACCTACTAATTGCCTTTCTCCTACTTCATGCCAATTCAATGGGGTTCTACATGGCCTTCCATATAAAGCTTCATACGGTGCCATCCCAAGACTGGTATGATAACTATTATTGTAAGCTTCATACCCTACCCCTTTTATTTCTAGCTTTGGTTGACTGACTCTTCTTGTTTTCCTTTGCAGCGGGAGGAGTTGGATAGGGCTCAGCAGATGGTGGGAGGCGCTTCTTCCTCCCGAGAGGACCCTGGCCGCTCCGTGTTGGAGGGCCAGTTGGTGGCGGTAGTGGCCCGAGCAGAGGATACTCTCGCTCAGGTGCAGGAGCGGGTAAGTTATCAACTAGATGCCCCTTGACTGTTTGTTTCTTTTGGTGTTTTGACAAGATATTTGATGTTGCAGGAGGCGGAGCTGAGAGACTCTCTAGCGCGGACGACCACACTAGAGGCAGAGATGGCAGAGCTGCGCCTACGCCCGGAGGCAGCGGAGGTGTCGAGGTGGCGCCAGGAGGCTGAGGAGGCGACGAGGTGGCGCACCGAGGCGGGCGACCTTCGCACCCAGCTGGGAGAGGAGAGGCACCGCTGCGAGCTGCTGCGGTCCGAGATGAAGGGCCTTGAGAGGGCTCTAGCTTTGGTTGGACGCAGCCGCTCGTCGGCTAGCAGGAGCGGCATTCCGAGCGGGTCTGCCGGTCATTACTTGACTGGTTCCTCCGGACGGCGGAGGAACAAGGAGGAGGCACGACGGCGCGAGAGAGCGCCGGAGGGGAGCGAGACTAGTCCGAGGGACATGGCCCCTCCATCTCCCCGCCCGCCTGAGGGTACTGGGGAGAGTGGCTGAGGGTTTGTACTTTTCTGCCCCTTCTTTTCTTTTGCCATGATGATGTCCATGTATGATATGGTGGAATGGAATGGATCTTTTTGTTTTATGAATTGCGACTGAGTGAGGGTGACGAGTGAGGTACGCGTGTCGCTTTCTTTTGCACCCTGCACACTTAGACAAACACGAAACATGTTAGATCCGTTCTTAGGCATAGCCCCTTGCCTTAAAAATGCGACGATTGATCAACCTTGATAAATGGTCAAGGGGCTAAACCTTATTAAATAGGCAAAAAGACACAAATAAGTAGCATGGATGAGTGGAGTGTTTTGGGATTTGAACGTGTTTTGGAGTTTTTCGATTTTTTGGAGTTTTGAGATATTTGGTTTTTTTTGAGATATTTGGTTTTTTTGGAGTTTTGAAATATCTGATATTTTTTGGAGTTTTAAAATGTTTGATTTTTTGGAATTTTGAAATATTTGATTTTTTTAGAATTTTGAAATATTTGATTTTTTTAGAATTTTGAAATATTTGATTTTTTGGAGTTTTGAAGGACGCCTAAAGTCGACGTTAGCCCTTCCTGAAATAAGACGCGCAAGACGGAAGGTACTTGTCCCTTTGGGCCACAACACTTAGACCGGTTCGAGCCGCTGGTTTGGAGTCTTAATCACCTCTGGTTCTCGCCACGGACCTCACTAGGCTAGGACGTGCGTTGAGGGGTGACAATGCCTCGGGAAACTACCCTTAGTTGACGCTACGACTAGTTAAGCCATACCTAAGAGGTGATTCGGTCTTATAGGGAGAAATGGAAGATTATTTAAGGAAAGTCTTGTGTAGATTTAGGGATGTTGGGTTTGACTACTTCCTACAGCATACCCTTCAGAGATTGGGTATGTTGTGGAGGGACTTTATGGTCTTTTGCTATGGACTTGCATTATTTGGGGCATGCGTACGACCGGGCTCATGAGCGTCCCTCGGGGACTTTGCCACTCTTTGCCATGCCCCTATCATGTTATGGACTTTCGTTTCTTTTCCTTTTCTTTTGCTTCTTTGCCCCTTTTTATTTTGACCGTCCTTGTTTGAGACTTCCTCTTGTCAGGATATGCTTTAGGTTGACGACCTCGCCCTTTCGATCCTTGCCCCTACACTTCGACCGATTAGAAGAGAATGACCGACGCATCGCTAGAGTAGGACCCACATAGTTGCGACGTCCTCCAAGCATATCCACCTGGGCTTGCCGTGTGTGTATGTTAATCCTAACTTAGAGCGATGTTTGACGATTAGGGAGGGACTTCAGACTTTCAACACGGGGTTGTTCCCCCAATCTAAGTGTTGTGGCCTCACACCTATGGACCTAGGGATAGAATCTTTTGAGGTACAACCTATTCCACGGATGCGACAATTCAACGCCCTCAGCATTAGTTAAGCGATAAGCATTTCCGGGGTACAGTTCCCTCACAACGTACGAACCTTCCCAGTTAGGTTGCAATTTGGACCTAGGACCTCCGGGTTTGATAAAAATGCGTTTCAAGACCATATCACCCTCTTGGAATTTTCGCTCAATTACCTTCTTTTCGAAAGACCTTGAGATTCGCCTTTGATAAGAGAGCACATGGTCGGCTACCATAAGCCGCCTTTCATCTAAGAGTTCCAATTGGACTAGCAACGCCTCTCGACATTCGTCAAGATTAAGATCCTTATCTAATTGGACTCTTAGTGAAGGGATTAGGATCTCGTATGGAACTACCGCCTCCATCCCATAAGTGAGGGCGTACGGGGTTTGTCCCGTGGGAGTACGGACGGAGGTACGATAAGCCCATAGAGCCTCTATTAGCTTTTCTGGTCAGTCGGTGAATTTATGCGACTCACAGGTCTTCTTCAAGATTTTAAGAAGGGTTTTGTTAGTTGCTTCAGCTTGGCCATTGCCTTGTGGGTAATATGGAGATGAATGATGCAGAGTGATGTTATATTTCTTACAGAGGTCCTGAAGTTCTTGCGAGATGAACTGTGGTCCGTTGTCCGTGACGATGCTGCTTGGCACTCCGAACCGCGAGATGATATTCCTCATGATAAAGCGGCACACTGTGGATGCTTTGATTTCTGTGAATGCTTCGGCTTCTGCCCACTTGGTGTAATACTCAGTCGCTGTTAGGACAAATGATTTCTGTTTGGTTTGAGCATTAGGATCACCAAGAGGGCCAACAATATTGAAAGCCCACATGGAGAATGGCCAAGGTGTGGAGAGTGGATGAAGTGAGGAGGAAGGAGCATGAATTTTATCAGTGTGGAGTTGACACTTGACATACCTACAGACGTAGATGGTACAGTCTTCCTCTAGGGTTGGCCAGTAATAGCCCTGCCTAATGATCTTCTTTGCGAGCATTTGACTGTTGACATGCCCTCCGCATTCACTAGCATGGGTTCCTTCCACCACTCTCCAAGCTTCATCGTCGCTCAGACATCTTAAGAGAAATCCATTGAGAGCCCGCCTGTACAAGACTTCTATAACGACTGTATACCTTAAGGCGGCTCTTCTTATGGCCCTGCGATCTTCTGCGCTTGCCCCTTCGGGATATGTCCCATCCTTGCAGTATTGCTCGATCTCAAAATACCAAGGCAGCTCCTCTTCATCTAGGATTTCCTCAAGCTCAGTTAGCATGACTTGCTGCTCTCCTCTCTTCTTAGCCCTCTCTTCTAAGGTTGTCCTAAGGTTGTTGAACCAAGGATCCTGGATAGATGGAACATCGAGTCATTGGATGATGATTGTCTCGGTCCGACGACTCAGAGGGAAGGATAGAGAGGAAGCTAGTGACGCCAAAGCGTCTGCCAGGATGTTTTGCGAGCGAGGAGTATGGATATAGATAAGCTTGTGGAACTGCCTTGCCAATAGCGTGACCAGGTCTTGATATGGCTTGAGCTTTGGGTCACGGGTGCGGTAAGTTGAGAGCACCTTCCAAGCTAAGAGTCTCCGATGATTCTGAGGTGGGATGCACCTAAGATGTAAGTGTGCTTGAGGCCAGCGAGGAGAGCTTCGTACTCAGACATGTTGTTAGTGGCGGGGAAGGTGAGTTGATAGGCAATGGGGATGGTAATGCCTTCCGGGGTAAGCAGCACGGCTCCAATGCCTCGTCCCTGAGAGTTGAGTGCGCCATCGAAATGGAGGGACCAGAAGGGGTCTTTGATGATGACCGAGAGTTCCTCATCGGGGAACTCTTCTTGGACAGAGTCGCTGTGAGGGAGTGGAAGATGGGCAAGATGCTCGGCGATGGCATATCCTTTGATAGCCTTTTGGACCACGAAGGAAATGTCGAATTGGGAGAGAAAGCTCTGCCAGCGTGCGAGCCGATTAGAGAGGACAGACTTCTCTAGAAGGTATCGGATTGGGTCCATCCTTGAGATCAACTTGACCTCGTGGGCAAGGAAGTAGTGCTTGAGCTTTTGGACTACCCACACGAGCACGGCATAGGTCTTGTCCGCAGTGGTGTACTTGGATTCAGTGGTACTGTTGAAGAGCCTAGAGAGGTAGTATGCTGCCCTTTCTTTGCCAGATTCATCGTGTTGTGCAAGGACAACACCTAGGGAGTCCTCAATGACCGAGAGATATAGGATAAGCAGTTTCCCAGGTACAGGAGGCTGTAGAACTGGGGGATTCATGAGATAGCTCTTAAAATCATCGAAGGCTGCTCGACATTTATCATTCCATTCGAATTTTGCCCCTCCTTTCAATAGATCATAGAACGGGCGGCATCTTTGTGAATGCTGGGATATGAATCTTCTGATGAATTGCAAACGCCCTAGTAATCCTCTTAGCTGCGAGATGTTCTTCGGAGGTGGCATTTCTGCTATAGCCTTGGCCTTATTTGGATCGATCTCAATGCCCCGCTTGCTAACTATGAAGCCTAGCAACTTCCCTGACGATACCCCGAACACGCATTTCTTTGGGTTCATTCTCAGTTGATACTCCCTTGACCTCTGCAACATCTTGGCGAGGATTTCAAGGTGCTCTCTTCTGGTTCTTGACTTCACCAAGATGTCGTCCACGTATACTTCTACATAGACATGTATCATATCGTGGAAGATGGCCATCATCGCTCTCTGATAGGTAGCGCCGGCATTCTTTAGTCCATACGGCATGACTACATAATAGTATGTTCCACAGGGCGTGGTGAAGGATGTCTTCTCTTGATCCTCAGGAGCTAGACGGATTTGGTTGTAACCTGAGTACCCGTCCATGAATAAGAGGGTCTCGTACCCAGCAGTGTTATCAATAAGCACATCAATATGAGGAAGCGGGAAATCGTCCTTCGGACATGCCTTATTCAAGTCCCTGAAGTTGATGCAGATTTTGACTTTTCCATCCTTCTTCATGACAGGGACTATGTTTGCCACCCAGTTTGGATAAAGCACTACCCTGATGAATCTGGCCTTATGGAGTTTGTCTACTTCATCCTTCATCTTGAGGGCCATGAGTCGGTGGAATCTCCAGAGTCTCTGCTTTATGGCCTTTGCCCCTTCTTTCAACACGAGTCGGTGCTCCACTAGTGAGGGGTCTAGACCGGGCATGTCCTCATATGACCAGGCGAATGTGTCTTTGTACTCCCTTAGAATTTGCACCAATTCCTCTTCTTCATCAGGAGGGAGGTTTGCTGAAATTATCACAATCCTGGGATCTTCTTCTATTCCGAGGTTGACTTCCTTAGTAGGTTCATCCACTGCCGCGGTAGGCTCGTCGAATCTCCTTACGCCACTGGCGTACTTTTCGGCAGCGTCATCTACTTCACTATCCTCTTCATCGATTGGGTCCTCATCATTCATGATTTTGTAGACGCCAAATCCGTCATCCATGAACACCCCATCCTGCACAAATTCTTCTTCTAACACCAACGCTTCTCTTGTGAACTCCTCTATCAGCAATAATGCTTGACACCGCCGAGCTAGCTCTTGAAGGTATCTTTGGGGAATGACCTTGCCTTGTTGCTTCCTAGGGTGACGCCTGGACTTGGTGGGTGTTGGGTTGCCCTGAATCTCTAACCTAGGCCTATCTAAACTAAGACTAGACTCTTCTACTTTAGACTCTTCTAGGCTAGATGACTCTACAGGACTGGTGGAGGACATGGCATCCTCGAAGAGAATGGCTCCTAGTGAAGGAGCAGGAGGGGAAGCCCCAGTCGAGGGGTGCCCCTGATCAGAAGGGTGAAGGACATATGCCGGCTCCTCGACCTCAACGTGCATTTGAAGGTTGGCGTTTTTTTTTTGGAGATCAATGGAGAGCATGCAGCAGGAGAGAGTGACCTTGTGGTCGCCCGGATCAATGTGCAAGGCAGGATCGTAGGCGGGAGCAGGAGTGAGGAGGCTGTGTGCGGAGCCAGGAGTTGGTGAGTTAGCTGAATGAGCAGAGGAAGGAACGAGGCTGGGAAGCAGGGGTCCAGAAGCGACTGGCTAGGCAGGTGCCCATCCAAAGTTCATCTACCGTCCTTCCCTCTTTGTAGGGGATGTCCGATTCTCCTATGTCTGTGGTCTCGTTCATGAGTTGCCTCTTGGAGGTGATGGATGTGGGGGGATCGAGCAACTCGTCCGTAGCTGGCGGCCAGGTTCTTTCTTCCTCCAAGAATAGGTGGCTGAAGGCTATGGTGATGTCTTCTATGTCAAACCAGCAGTACCACTCAGCCTCTGGGTCCCCAATTTTCCTCCTTTTGTTTGGACGGAGCGCTTCTAGAGCTCTATAGGTCAGTAGAGGTGCCATGTGCCGAGAGAAGTTCCGGCCATGTACCTCATGCAGGGACAGTTCTGCCTCGACTACCACGGTGTTATATCCAGGTTGGGTAGGCCCCCTAATGAAATGACACCAAAGTGTCCATGTAAGCGGCTCGCGGTCGGCCTTGAGAGTGGATGTGTGGGATGACCACGGCTTGGATTTCTCTCTGTAACCCAGTCCCCATCGGCTCTTCTTTACAATGTTTGGGATGGGTCTGACTATGCCCTGCAGCTCTGCCCCTAACCCCTTGCCTTCTTCGTACCCCAGTTTTATCATGATTTCCCATCCCTTGGTGTTCAGTGGCTCCTTTCTCTTGACTGCATTGACTTGCGCTAGGTTGACCTCTCGTTTAGACTGTAACGAGTAGCTCCAGGGGTAGTGATGTCTAGCACGGAGACCACAGGTTTGTTGGCGGGCCACATGGCTGGGAGGTGGGTGTCGTGGATGGCATCTACGGAGTGGGCAGTGGCTATGCTCTTGACCTTAATGATTCATCCTTGGAAGGGGAACTTAAGGCATTGGTGTGCGGTGGACGGTACGGCTCCGAGTGCTTCTAGCCATGGACGCCCCAGGATAGCCTTGAACATGGGATCAATATCGAGAACATAGAAATCCACAGTGACGGCGAGCGGTCCCAGTTCAGCTTGCACAGTCACCATGCTGTGACAAGATCTTCTAGAATTGTCGTAGGCGGCTATGGTGGTTGGTGTTGGCCTTAGCATTCCTTCTGACTGGTCACAGGCTCTCAGGGTACTCAGTGGGCAGACATTGATTGACGCCCTCGTGTCGACCAGGGCTGCTCCTACTGCTACATGGTTGATGACAAGGGTTACGCAGAGTGGGAGCCTCCTGGCTTCTGGGGGTGCTAGTTCGCTTTCTGCAAAAGTTATTGCCGGCCCACGAGTCACCATGGCTAGTGCATTCGGCAGTTTGTCGGCCAGCATGTTCTCATTCACCACTACTTTCTGCAGGAAATTCCTCAAGGCCTCTTGGTGCTCTTTGGACTTCTTGATCAACTCCAGTATGGAGATCTTAGCTGGCACGTGGTCGAGGTGCTTGAGGATGTCATAGTGGGTTCCCGGTAACGGCTCGATCACCCCCTAGTCTTGTGGTTGCTGCTGAGCTTGCGGTTGCAGGACCTGCTGGGGGTTGCTCTGGCTGGTGGAGGTGGTGGAGATAGGCGGATACGGATGGCGGAAGACTCGCCCACTCCGCAGGGTGGTTGGTTGGGTGGCTGGCTACCTGGCGGATGATAGCATGGCGGCGGAAGGTTGGTCTGGCCCTGGTGGTGGTAGGATAATGGGTGAGGGAGCGGATATGATGGGTGATAGTGGTATGGAGACAGGTGGAGCGAAGGGTAGGATGATGGGTGGACTAGCGACTGGCGCAGATGTTGAACTGACGGGCAGTACGACGGCGTTGGCCACGGAAACTAAGGGAGGGATAAACTGAGGAGCCGTGTTGGCTAGTTGTATTGTTTGGGATTGGAGGGGATACCGGTGGTTAATGGCCATCATCTGCTGGACATCGAGCTCATCATCATACGTCCAGTTTGGTTGAGGAGGAGGGTGGTGGACGATGGGATTTACCTGGGCAGGTTGCTGTGGTGGGTTTGGAGCTGGTGGATGGTTTGGTAGGGGGTTGTGGACGATACCGAGGTCCTGCAATGGCTGTTGTTGTTGAGGGGGTGGTTGGCGCTGCTGCCTCTCTTTGATGTCTCCGATCACTTGCCGGAGGGCTGCCCAATCTATTATGTTCTACTCATGCAAGTCATATACCAAGTCCTTGAATGTAAAGGATTGGTCGATGGTATGATCGGGCTGCCGGTGGAAGACACAATACCGAGTTTGGTCCACACTAAGGTTCAATGGCCTTTCGGGAGGGAGTTGTAGACACCCATTTCTGACCCATAAGTCGAGCAAAATCCCTTGTCGTATCATTGATGCCCCACGTTGGCTCATCATCGTCAAGCTGGCTTTCTCCGATCATGACATCATTTCCATTAGTTCATCGCCGTGGAGGACCCTTCCTGGTCAAATCAATCTCTTTCACTATAACTCTCTGAGTTAGGAGTCCGATGTTTCAATTCTGAAGGCTGCGCATGGAGATTGGACACATTGCATGGCCAAAATGCAGAAAAGTCACTGAAGGCGACAGGCCCCATGTCGCATTCCTGAAAACGACAGCCCCCATGTCGCGATCATAAATCCACATTTTAAATCTTTGAAAAATCGTAAAATTGACTTGAAGTCACCTTCCTTATGAGGAAGGCGACGTATCGAGCCGTCGTATTCAGGAAGGCGACCAGAAGGCTGTCGCGTTCAAGACCTTAAACAGGAAACCCTTTCCGAAGCCAACTTGGACACATGCCAAAGATGGTAATTGCCTCATTTGAACGTCCAAATCACGTCCAAATCCTTTCAAATTCGGAGGAGACCTTCCTAACATGTCTCTTTCCAAGTTCCAATTGCCCATACGCAGCCATACTTAACCAGAGTCGGACTCCTTCCCATTATTCCTCTCAGACCCTAGTTGGGAATAATCGCCCATAAGTACCTCGTCTCTGCATCTTTTGGGCAAGGCCGGAGTCTGCTTCTTCCACTTCCAGAGAGCTTCATATTCCACGAAGAGAGTTTCTTCTCCAGACGACTCAGAAGAGCCCTCCAGGGCGTTTTCCCATCGGCTACACAATTCCTCTCCCCTTCTTCTCTTTACTTCATTCAATTCTTGCATGCATAGTCTTGTTTTCTTCATAGATTAACATTAGATCACGATACACACACCCATACTTAACACCCACAGGGGTTAAAAGCCCCAATCTCGTAAGTTCCCTCCATTATAGTTCATGTTTTCAAGCTTTTCATTGAATATATCTCATACACACGAATTCTAATGGGTGTTTATCTTGTTTAAATCACTTTGGCAGGTGTTTGAAGGTCAGAGCAAGGTGAGGCTCTTGCCCCTCGGCCGGATGAGGAGTAGGAAGACAAAGAACCCACATTTCCATCCACTGACGAGGAAGGCGACCAGGGACCTGTCGCGATACAGAAGGCGCCGCCGTCTACGTCGCGTTCAGATCAAAGCATAGCGACGACCACTGTGTCGCATTATCAGGTACGCCTCCTTTTCACTTTTTCCTTTCCAACGTAGTCAGCCCTCCATCTGAACATCAAGAGGCGACTGCATTGGTGGCGATCATGGTAAATTTCCAATTCCCCATATTCATATTTTCATCAAGAAAAGGGAGCACAATCCCGTGATTACACCTTTTGGCGATCACGGTGGGACCTCTAGTGCCTATCACGCTTGCTCTATCTTTTCCATGCCGTTCTTATTCTTTGATGGGTGTGTCGGGTTCTTAGTTTTCTTTTTTAGTTCCTTTCCTTTGAGTTCTTGGTGCTCTGCGGTTCTGGGTGAGAAGGCGACACGAGCAGCGTCGCAATCAAAATTGCGACATACAGCACGTCGCGATCAGGTCAGTACACAACATCTTCTTCGTCTGTTTCTGTATTCAGCGTGCTGTGAGGAAGGCGACGTTGTTTGCGTCGCGATAAGGGAAGGCGACATCAGCAGCGTCGCTAAAAGGTACGTACTCTGCCCGTACACTTGCTTGGATTATTTAAGAGTTGTTGTGCCTGCGGGGAACGCGACGCTGCTATTGTCGCGATAAAGGAGGCGACGGGGGGTTCTGTCGCAATCAGGTCAGTACCCTGGTCTTTTGAGTTTCCTTGCAAATTTGGGTTCATTTGTTACATACTCCATCCATAGTCCATCATATCATGTTTATTCCATACTCTTGAGAGATTGATTAGTCTTGTATGTTATAGGATTGTTTGATTTTTCGTGCATAATTAGGGCCTAATTGCCCTCTGTCCACTGTGAGAAGGAACGCGACAGTCTGATTGTCGCGACCCCGTCGCGACAGCTTCATTGTCGCCTTCTGCCTCTGAGAGCATTTAGCCCTAATCCTTGTTGTGTTAGTACTAGGTTAGGATTTTGCATGCACTCCGGTGCACATAGGGTTTGCATACATCTTCCATACTTGTAGTATAGGTTTCCTCCTCAGCGACGCCCGCTCTCTCGGCCACATACTCCTTGTGTCCGACTAGAGCACTCACTTGAGGGCCTCCGTAAGTCCCCGCTGACCGTGGATTCCCACACGGCCGCCGGCCTGGTTGTACCCGTCGCCACCTAGGATTGAGTCTAACCCATTTTGGCAAGATAGAGAGAATCCTAGTCATACCCACAGTTGGAAGCCTTCTCCCATTTAGGAAACCCTTCCTTATTTGGAGAGAACTTGCTAAAAGTCAAATCATTAAAAGGCAAAACTTGAACCAATTAAAAGAAACCATCATCATTGCCAACTGCTTGCTTTGGGTGAGACGTTTTCTCTTTTGTCTGCATAGGATTATTTGTTTTAGGAAACTAAGAGTCTGTCTAGGTTAGGTTGTCTCTCTCAAAGTCTGTAAAGGCTTTCCCCGTCTCTGGGTGCTCACATGTCAAGTATGGAGTCATATCTGAACCCGGTCTACGATGAGAACCAGGACCCTGCCCTCTACACCTCCCAAGACTACGAGGACTCCCTTCCTCACGATCTCTTCGGGGAGTCGACCCCGCCTTGGGTCGCTACTGTCCATGCCTCTGACGGTCACCATCATAACAAGGGCAGCCTGTCTCAGAACATCCATCCTCCTCAGTCGGATGATCAGGCCACTCAACTCCTGCACTTAATTCCCCAGCTTGATCAGTCCCAGATCCAAACCCTCATGATGGCCCTCAAAGGAAAGGCTGCTTCCTCACCCTCACCCAGAGCGGGCGCGCCACGCCCCGCAGCAGCTACATCCGGCCCCCATGTCGCCGTGGGACAAGCCGACAACACCCCCATCCGACCGCGGACCATCCGATTTACGCCATTTGAGTCTGAGCACTACATTCCCCGTGAGTCGAGGCCGCGGTCTCCACCATATCAGCCATGTTACTCCCCTCATCATCCTGAGCCACGCGCCAGGCCCGCCTCTCATGCCTCGTCCATGCACGCTTAGCCATCCACCGCACCGGACATGATGTCCGAGTGGGCATCCATCAAGAAGGAGCTCCAAGAGCTCCGAAAGCAAGTCGATCCTAGGCAGCACCACAATGTGCACATGCCAAATTTCAATGGCCTATGGGTCCCCTCTCCATCCGAGATGCCGAAGTACCGCAAATACAACGGCTCAGGCAATCCCTATACCCATATCAAAGATTTCATCTATGAGTCCGCCTCCTACCAGCATGATCGCCGCCTCATGGCATATCTCTTCCGCCGGTCGCTGGACGGGCACGCCCTAGATTGGTTCTACTCCATGCTACCTGAGGACGTTGAGGACTTCGCTGTTGTGAAGGCCAAGTTCCTCGAACAATTCCAAGACAGGGTCGGGCCTGAATACTCCCTTACAGATCTCATGGCTGAGAAGATGAAGTCGGACGAGGACTTTGCCTCGTATGCCGATAGGTGGAGGCAAATGGCCACCAGGGTTCCAGGGTACCTTCCAGAAGGGGAGAAGGTGGAAATCATCATCGCCAACGCAACACCTGCTTATAGGAACATCCTGGCGATGAATGACAACACCACCATGCATCAACTCTACAGCCGGGCCCGGTTCATCCAGACCCAGCTCAAAGATTCTCCCATCCACTCTATGTTCGAACCCCAAAAGTCCCGGTTCCAAAGAAAGCCTCAGGGGCCAGTCACTGATGGCGTCCAAGTGAACGAGCAAGTGAGCGCGTTCAACCCTGCTGGCCAGAGCCAAAATCGTCAACCTTACAATGCCCAGGGTCAGAACCCTACCCATCCGCCACAAGGGCAACCACCACGCCAATACAACCAAGTGCCACCTCCCGATGGCTCTCAGCAAAGGCGTCCCATGGGTCCTAGAAGAACTCACTACCCGCCATTGCCGGAGACACTCTCCGACATATTCTTGGCCTTTCTCTCCACAGACGCCATTAGGCTCCCTCCTGAGAGACCCTTGAACCCTAGTGTGGACCAAACCCGGTACTGCGTCTTCCACCGGCAACCTGGTCACACCATCGACCAGTGCTTTACATTCAAGGATTTGGTGTATGACTTGCATGAGTAGCACAAGATAGATTGGACAGCCCTCCGGCAAGTGATCGGAGATATCAAGGAGAGGTAGAGGCAACAACAGCAGTAGAGGCAGCAACGCCAACCACCCCCTCAACAACAACAGCAGCAGCAACATCAACATCAACAGCCGTTGCAGGACCTCGGGATCGTCCACAATCCCTTACCCAACCATCCACCAGCTCCAAACCCACCACCACAGCAACCTGCCCAGGTAAACCCCATCGTCCACCACCCTCCTCCTCATGCGAACTGGACGTACGATGATGAACTAGACGTTCAGCAGATGATGGCCATTAACCAATATTCCCTTCAGTCCCAAACAATACAACCAGCCTACACGACTCCCCAGTCAATCCCTCCTTTAGTTTCTATCGCCAACGCCGTCATACTGTCCGTCGGTTCAGCACCCGCGCCAGTCGCCAGTCCACCCATCATCTTACCTTTCGCTCCACCTGTCTCCCTACCTCTACCCCCTATCATATCTACTCCCTCACCCATCATCCTACCCCCACCTGGGCCGGACCAACCCTCCGCCGCTACATATCCTCCGCCAGACAACCACCTACTCATCCAACCACCCTACGGAGCGGGCGAGTCTTTCGCCGCCCGTACCCGCCTATCTCCACTACCTCCACTTCCACAAACCCCCAGCAGGTCCTACAACCGCCACAACAACAACAAGCTCAGCAACAAATGCAAGATGAGGGGTTGATTGAGCCGCTGCCTAGAACCCACTATGACATCCTCAAGCACCTAGATCACGTGCCAGCTAAAATCTCCATTTTGGAGCTAATAAAGAAGTCCAAGGAGCACCAGGAAGCCCTGAGGAATTTCCTGTAGAAGGTGGTAGTGAATGAAGACATGCTGGCTGACAAGCTACCTAGTGTCCTGACCATGGTGACTCGCAGGCCGATGATCACATTTGCGGAAAGCGAACTAGCACCCCCGGAAGCCAGGAGGCTCCCCCTCTGCGTCACTCTGGTCATCAATCATGTAGCAGTGGGAGCGGCACTGGTTGACACGGGGGCATCCATAAACGTCTGCCCGCTGAGCACCTTGAGAGCCTGCGACCTATCAGAGGGGACGCTAAGGCCGACACCCACCACCATCACCGCATATGACAACTCTAGAAGATCCTGCCATGGCATGGTGACTGTGCAAGCCGAACTGGGACCCCTCGCTGTCACGGTGGACTTCTACGTCCTCGATATCGATCCCATGTTCAAAGCTATCCTAGGGCATCCGTGGTTGGAAGCACTCGGGGATATACCGTCCACTGCACACTAGTGTCTGAAATTCCCCTTTCAAGGACGGATCATCAAAGTCAAGAGCATAGCCACTACCCACTCAGTAGATGCCCTCCACGATACCCACCTACCAGCCGTATGGCCAGCCAACAAACCCATAGTCTCAGTGCTAGATATCAACTACCCATGGAGCTACACGTTCCAGTCCAAGAGAGAGACCAATCTGGCACAAGTCAATGCGGTCAAGAGAAAAGAGCCACTGAGCACCAAGGGGTGGCAAATCATGATGAAGCTGGGATGCGAAGAAGGCAAGGGGCTAGGGGCAGAGCTACAGGGCATAGTCAAACCCATCCCTGACATTGTCATGAAAAGCCGATGGGGCTTAGGGTACAAGGAAAAGTCCAAACCATGGTCATCTAGCACATCCACTCTTAAGGCCGACCGTGAACCACTCACTTGGACACTCTGGTGTCACTTCATTAGGGGGCCTACCCAATCGGGGTACAACACCATGGTAATTGAAGCAGAACTCTCATAGCACGAGGTGCATGGCCAGAACTTCTCTCGGCACATGGCCCCGTTGCTGACCTATAGAGCCCTAGAAACCCTTCGTCCAAACAAGAGGAGAAAGACAGGGGACCCAGAGGCTGAGTGGTACAGATGGTTTGACATAGAGGATATCACCATTGCCTTCAGCCGACTGTTTTGGGAGGAAGAGAGAACATGGCCGCCAGCTGCGGAGGAGTTACTAGATCCACCCACTGCCATCACATCTAAGAGGCAGCTTATGAGCGATGCCTCAGACATAGGAGAGCCAGACATCCCCTATGAAGAGGGGAAAACCATAGATGAACTCTGAAAGGGCACTTGCTTAGCCATCCACCCGTCCCTTCTAGATTCCCTCCTGCCCAGTCTGGTCCCGTCCTCTCCTCCCTTGCTCATTCAGCTGACCCCTCAGCTCCTGACGGCGGCACGCAGCCTCCTCACACCAGACCTTCCACCTGCAATCCTCACTGCCTTGCAATCCAATCCAAGTGACCACGAGGTCACCCTCTCCTGTTGCATGCTCTCCACTGATCTCCAAAAAAAAACGCCCATTTTCAAATGCGCGTTGAGGTCGAGGAGCCGGCATTCCTCCTTCACTCTCCTGATCAGGGGCACCCCTCGACTGGGGTTTCCCCTCCTGCTCCTTCACTAGGAGCCATTCTCTTCGAGGACACCATGTCCTCCCCCAGTCCTGTAGAGTCGTCTAGTCTAGGAGAGTCCAGGGTAGGTGAGTCTAGCATTAGGATAGATAGGCCTAGGGTAGAGAGTCAGGTCAGCCTGGTATCCACCAAAACCAAGCAGCGTCCTAGGAAGCAGCGGGGAAAAGCTATCCCCGGAGATATCTTCAAGAGCTAGCTCGGCGGTGTCAAGCACTGCGATTAATAGAGGAGTTTACAAGGGAAGTGCTAGCGTTTGAAGAAGTTTTCGAGCAGGATGGGGAGTTCTTAGACGACGGATTCGGCGTCTACGAGATAATGAATAATGAGGACCCAATAGAGGAAGAGGATAGCGAAGTAGATGACGCTGCTGAAAAATATGTCAGTGGAGTAAGAAGATTTGATGAGCCCACAACGGCAGTGGATGAACCTACTAAGGAAGTCAACCTTGGAACAGAAGAAGATCCCAGGATTGTGATTATCTCAGCAAATCTCCCTCCTGTTGAAGAAGATGAACTGGTGCAAATCCTGAGGGAGTACAAGGACACATTCGCTTGGTCTTACGAGGACATGCCCGGTCTAGACCCCTCACTAGTGGAGCACCGACTGGTACTGAAAGAAGGGGCAAAGGCAATCAAGCAGAAACTTAGAAGGTTCCACCCACTCATGGCCCTGAAGATGAAGGACGAAGTAGATAAACTCCATAAGGCTAGGTTCATCAGGGTAGTGCTTTATCCGAACTGGGTGGCCAATATAGTCCCCGTCATGAAGAAAGATGGAAAAGTCAGATTCTGCATCGACTTCAGGGATTTGAATAAGGCATGTCCGAAAGACGACTTCCCGCTTCCTCACATTGATGTGCTGATCGACAATAGTGCTGGGTATGAGACCCTCTCATTCATGGATGGATATTCAGGATACAACCAAAGCCGTCTATCTCCTGAGGATCAAGAGAAAACATCCTTCACCATGCCTTGGGGAACGTACTGCTATGTAGTCATGCCCTTCGGGCTAAAGAATGTTGGGGCTACTTATCAAAGGGCTATGATGGCCATCTTCCACGACATGATACATGTTTATGTAGAAGTATACGTGGATGACATCTTGGTGAAGTCGAGAACCAGGAGGGAACACCCTGAAATCCTAGCCAAGGTGTTGCAGAGGTCGAGAAAATATCAGCTGAGAATGAATCCGAAGAAATGCGTGTTCGGGGTATCATCAGGAAAGCTGCTAGGTTTCATAGTTAGCAAGCGGGGCATTGAGATCGATCCGAACAAGGCTAAGGCTATAGCAGAAATGCCACCTCCAAAGAACATCTCACAATTAAGAGGGCTAATAGGGCGTTTGCAGTTTATCAGAAGATTCATCTCCCAGCATTCGCAAAGATGCCGCCCGTTCTATGATCTCTTGAAAGGAGGGGCAAAATTCGAATGGAATGACAAATGCCAAGCAGCCTTCGATAAGATGAAAAGTTATCTCATGAATCCCCCAGTCTTGCAGCCTCCTGTACCCAGAAAGCCGCTAATCCTATATCTCTCAGTCATTGAGGACTCCCTAGGAGCTGTCCTGGTACAACATGATGAATCTGGGAAAGAAAGGGCTGCGTACTATCTCTCTAGGCTCTTCAACACCGCCGAATCCAAGTTCACCACCGCGGACAAAACTTGTGCCGCACTCGTGTCGGTGGTCCAAAAGCTCAAGCACTATTTCCTTGCCCACAAGGTCAAGTTGATCTCGAGGATGGATCCGCTCTGATATCTTCTCGAAAAGCCCGTCCTCTCTGATCGGCTGGCACGCTGGCAGAGCTTCCTCTCTCAGTTTGACATCTCCTTTGTGGTCCAAAAGGCCGTCAAGGGTTATGCCATCGCTGAGCATCTAGCCCATCTCCCTCTCCCTCACAGTGACTCCCTCCGAGAAGAGTTCCCCGATGAGGAACTCTCGGTCATCCTCAAAGACCCCTTCTGGTCCCTCCATTCCGATGGCGCACTCAACTCTCAGGGACGGGGCATTGGAGCCGTGTTGCTCACCCCGGAAGGCATTACCATCCCCTTTGCATATCAATTCACCTTCCCCGCTACTAATAACATGTTCGAGTATGAAGCTCTCCTTGTTGGCCTCAAGCATGCTTACTTGCTGGGGGCATCACACCTCAGAATCATAGGAGACTCTCAGCTCGTCTTGCGGCAGGTGCTCTCAACTTACCGCACTCGTGACCCGAAGCTCAAGCCGTATCAGGACCTGGTCACGCTATTGGCAAGACAGTTCCGCAAGCTTATCTATATCCACACTCCTCGTTCCCAAAATATCCTGGCCGACGCTCTGGCATCGTTGGCCTCATCCCTATCCTTCCCTCTGAGTCACCAGACTGAGACAATCGTTGTCCAGCGTCTCGATGTTCCATCTACCCCGGACCCTTGGTTTAGAGACCTTAGGGCAACCTTAGAAGAGAGGGCTAGGAAGAGAGGAGCGCAGCAAGTCATGTTAACTGAGCTCGAGGAGATCCTGAATGAAGAGGAACTGCCATGGTACTTTGAGCTAGAACAATATTGCAGGGATGGAACATATCCTGAAGGGGCAAGTGCAGAAGACCGCAGGGTCGTCAGAAGAGCCGCCTTAAGGTACACAGTTGTCGGAGAAGTTTTGTACAGGTGAGCCCTTAATGGAGTCCTTTTAAGATGCCTTACCGACGACGAGGCTTGGAAAGTGGTGGAAGGGGCCCATGCTAGTGAGTGCGGAGGGCACGTTAACAGTCAAATGCTTGCAAAGAAGATCATTAGGCAGGGCTATTACTGGCCAACCCTAGAGGAAGACTATACCATCTACGTCCGTAGGTGTGTCAAGTGTCAACTCCATGCTGATAAAATCCATGCCCCTTCCTCCTCACTACACCCACTCTCCACACCTTGGCCATTCTCCATGTGGGCTTTCGACATTGTTGGCCCTCTTGGTGATTCTAATGCTCAAACCAAACAAAAATCATTCATCCTAACAGCGACTGAGTATTACACCAAGTGGGCAGAAGCCGAAGCTTTCACATAAATCAAAGCATCCACGGTGTGCCGCTTTATCATGAGGAACATCATCTCGCGGTTCGGAGTGCCAAGCAGTATCGGCACGGATAACAGGCCGCAGTTCATCGCGCAAGAGCTCCAGGACCTCTGTAAGAAATACAACATCACGCTGCATCATTCATCGCCGTATTACCCGCAAGGCAATGGCCAAGCTGAAGCAACTAACAAACCCTTCTTAAAATCCTGAAAAAGACCTGTGAGTCGCATAAATTCGCCGGCTGGCCAGAAAAGCTAATAGAGGCTCTATGTGCCTACCGTACCTCCGTCCGCACTCCCACGGGGCAAACCCCGTACGCTCTCACTCACGGGATTGAGGCGGTAGTTCCATACGAGATCTTAATCCCTTCACTAAGAGTCCAATTAGACAAGGAACTTAATCTTGATGAACGTCGAGAGGCGTTGCTAGTCCAATTGTAACTCTTAGATGAAAGACGGCTTATGGCAGCCGACCATGTGCTTTCATATCAAAGGTGAATCTCAAGGTCTTTCGAAAAGAAGGTAATTGAACGTAAATTCCAAGAGGGTGATATGGTCTTGAAACGCATTTTCATCAAACTCGGAGGTCCTAGGTCCAAACTGCAACCTAACTGGGAGGGTCCGTACGTTGTGAGGGAAGTCTACCCCGGAAATGCTTATCGCTTAGTCAATGCTGAGGGCGTCGAATTGTCGCATCCGTGGAACGGGTTATACCTCAAACGTTTCTATCCGTAGGCCTATAGGTGTGAGGCCACAACACCTAGATTGGGGAATAACCCCGTGTTGAAAGTCTAAAATCCCTCCCTAATCGTCAATGATCGCTCTAAGTTAGGATTAACACACACCCACGGCAAGCCCGAATAACTGCACTTGGTGGATGCTACAACTGTGCGGGCTCTACTCTAGCGATGCATCGATCATTCTCTCCTAATCGGTCGAAGTGTAGGGGCAAAGGGGTTGTAAGGGTGAGGTCGTCAACCTACAGCATACCCCGACGAGAGGGAGTCTCAAACGGGGACGGTCAAAATAACAAAGGGCAAAGAAGCAAAGAAACGAAAAGAAAAGAAAATCCATGATACAACAGGGGCATGGCAAAGAGTGGCAAAGTCCCCGCGGGACGCTCATGAGCCCGGTCGTACGCATGCCCCAAATAGTGCAAGTCCATAGCAAAAGACCATAAAGTCCCTCCACAACAGGCCTAATCTTTGAAGGGTATGCTGTAGGAAGTAGTCGAACCCAACATCCCTAAACCCACGCAAGACTTTCCTTAAATAATCTTCTGTTTCTCCCTATAAGGCTGAGTCAACTCTCGGGTACGGCTTAACTAGGCGTAGCATCAATTAAGGGTAGTTTCCCGAGGCATTATCACCCCTCAACGCACATCCTAGCCTAGTAAGGTCTGTGGCAAAACTCGGAGGTGATCAAGACTCTAAAACCAGTGGCTCGAACCGGTCTAAGTGTTGTGGTCCGAAGGTGCAAGTACCTTCCGTCTCGCGCGTCTTATTTTAGGAAGGGCTAACGTCGGCCTTAGGCGCTCACCAAAAACTCAAAAAAAAAAATCTAATATCTTTCAAAAACTCCAAAAAATCAAATATTTCAAAACTCTAAAAAAGTCAAATATCTTTCAAAAACTCCAAAAAAATCAAATATTTCAAAACTCTAAAAAATCAAATATCTTTCAAAATTCCAAAAAAATAAAATATCTTTCAAAACTCCAAAAATCAAATATTTTCAAAACTCCAAAAAAATCAAATATTTCAAAAACCTCAAAAAAAAAACATCAAATAATTCAAAACTCCAAAACAATGTTTCATAATTCCAAGCCATTTGCATCCACGCATCTCATTTGCTTTATTCGCATCTTTTGCCTATTTAATAAGGCTTAGCCCCTTGACTAATCATCAAGGTCGGTCACTCGTCGCATTTTAAAGCAAGGGGCTAAGCCTAAGAACGGATCTAACTTGTCTTGTGGTTGTCTAAATGTGTAGGACGCGAAAGAAAGAAGGCGGCACTCACATCTCACCCGTCGCTCTCACCCGTCACTCAGTCGCAGACCATAAGATAAAAGTCCATTCCATTCAGTTCATATCATATACATCGTCATAACAAAAGGGGCAAACAAAAAGTACAAGCCCTCAACCGCTCTCCCCCGTACCCTCAGGCGGGCGGGGAGACGGAGGGGCCATCGCCCTCGGCCCTGTCTCACTACCCTCCGGCGCTCTATCCTGCCGCCGTGCCTCCTCCTCGTTCCTCCGTCGTCCGGAGGAACCGGTCAAATAATGTCCAGTGGACCCGCTCGGGATACCGCTCCTGCTGGCTGCTGAACGGCTGCGTCCGACCAAGGCTAGGGCCCTCTCCAGGCCCTTCATCTCGGACCGCAGCATGTCGCAGCGATGTCTCTCCTCCCCCAGCTGGGTGCGGAGGTCTCCGGCCTCGGTGCGCAGTCGCGTCGCCTCCTCCGCCTCCTGCTGCCAGCGCGCCGCCGCCTCTGCCTCCTGGCACCACCGCGACGCCTCCTCCGCTGCCTCACACCACCGGGTCACCTCCGCTGCCTCGGGGCGTAGGCGTAGCTCCGCCATCTCCGCCTCTAGTGTGGTCGTCTGCGCCAGGGCGGTCCTCAGCTCCTGCTCCTACAATATCAAACGTCTTGTTAGAACTCACAAAAGAAACAAAGCCCAGAGGCATCTAAGCAAGCAACTTACCCGCTCCCGCAGCTGGGCGAGGGCGTCCTCCGCTCGGGCCGCCGCCGACGCTAGCTGGCCCTCCAAAACGGAGCGGCCAGGATCCTCTCGGGAAGAGGAGGCACCTCCCACCATTTGCTGGGCCCTGTCCAACTCTGCCCGCTGCAAAAGAAACAATAGGGGTCAGTCAACCGAAACTAGAAATAGAAGGGTAGGGTGCAAAATACTCACCAGCTGGTCCACCACCACCTGAAGATCATCTCGCTGCTGGATGGTGGAGTGGAGGATACCCTCGAGCGAGGAGATCCGCTCCTCAGGGTCAAGCTGCAAACACAAGCCAAGTCAGTCACACAATTAATTAAGAACTCAAAACAGACTGAAAGCAGTAGAAACTCACTAGTCGTCGGGTCCCCTTGTACACCTGGGCCCCGTACCTCCGAGCATAGGCCCGAAAGTAGTCCTCGTCGCTCGTGGCCTCAGAGGCCACCTCCCTGCCCCGCTGCTCCCAGTCGTCCAGCTGCTCCCAGACCCGGACCGTCCAGTCCGTGACCTACTGGATCCCTCGAAAGCTGCGACCTGGCCTCTCCCATGGCCTCTGTCGGGTCGGGAACTCCACCACCGCCTGGTGGAGTCCCAGAGTCCACGCCACTAGCCGGTGGTGGAGCGGGACCACTGTGTTGAAACAATGGAGCCAAATGTCCCTACCGAAGTAGGGACGGTCCCGCTCCACCCACGGTTGGGCGGCGTCGCTCTCCCCAACATAGGAGGTCCACCGTACCTACACACCACAAGAAAAGACCCGTCAGTCAACTGTCAAAATAAGCAAAGCAAGGAAAAGGGCTAAGGTTAGAACTACTCACATGGCCGAATGGGATGGTGTCCAGAATGTCGTGGATCAGGGTCACCTGTCGCCGCAGGGACCGCTCGTCATGACAAAATCACCAGCGCTGCAGGAGAGGTACAGCGCTGCGTCGCCTCGCCACCCCGCGACCCGGGGAGGGGAGGTGGTAGTATGCCCACACCTGCAAGAGTAACACAAGTCAGTACCACAGCTAATCCAGTTAATAAGCAGGAAAAGCAGCAAAGGGTAAGGATAGAAACGTACCTGTAGCAGTGGGAAGAACCCCGCGACACCTGTCTCCCTGCTGGAGGTGCCCAAGCTGTCAAAGAGGTGGGCCAGGAGGGCCGCACCCCATGCGTAGTTGCCCACGCTGGACAGATCCTCCAACAAGGGCAGGCATCGGCAGCCGACCGGGTCCGCTCTGGTCCCCAGGATCAGCTTCCCGATCACGAGGGTCAGGAACCACCGCAAGTCCCTGTTCGCTGCATCTCCCTCCTCCTCCGCCAGCGCCGCTCTGGCGTCCTCCGTCAACCGAGTCATATACTCCGCCTATCCCTCTCCCATCTGATGGCGCGCACTCGCCACCCCCAAACTCGCCTGCAGCGCTGTCCGCCGCACCAGCGAAGATCTCTCGCCCCTCACCTCCAAGCCAAGCAACCTCTCCACCGGCTCCTGATAACTGGTAGAGGTGGTCCCGGTCACCGCCTGGCCACCCACGCGCAGGCCGGTGATCCGTACCACGGCCTCTAACGTGGGGATCATGTGTCCCCACGGAAAGAGGAACGCGTGGCACTCCGGGTCCCACCTCTCTTTCAGCGCCTGGATGAGTGCCACATCCGGCGCCAACTCCTCTAGCCGCAAGAAGGGCCCAAAACCTATCCCTTCCAGACGGCGCCTCTGGAAGTCCGACAAGCCGTCATAAATCGCCCGGACGACTGCCCATCCGATCCGGGATCTCAGCTCACTCTGCAAAACAAACATCAAAAGGATCAGAAGTCAGTAATGAAAGCCAGCAAACCACTCTCTGTTCTGATAAGGCGACAAGGGGTCTATCACCTTCTGAAGGCGACAGCACCCTCGTCGCATTAATCATCTTGGTTGCGACACCCACCCTGTCGCCTTCTAAAAGGCGACAGGAGGGCTGTCGCCTTCCCTCTGGTAAGGCGACAGGCCCCCTGTCGCATTACCAGGGCCGCCCCGAAACAGAATTTTTCCTGCTTTCCGGTCGTTCCCATTGGGCAAATCGCCTTACATTTTGGTACTCCGCACCCCCATACCGGGCATTCAAGGTTTAGAGTTCGATATCCTACCTTCTTGGGCCCGACAGGCTCATCCTCGTCACCCACCGCCGGGGTGCTCTCCTCCTCCATCGGCTCAACTGGAGGGAGCTCCGGGGCCGCCGTTGATGGCCCCTCGCCCGTTTGACGTCGTCGGGTTGACTTCTTGCGACGCCGGCCGCTGCCATCACCGCCTTGGCCCTCTCCGTGCTCGTCCTCCATCACCGGGTCTCAAGGGGAAAGGGGGAGAAAGAGAGGAAGAAGAAGAAGGGAAGGAGGGAAGGGGTCCGTCGCTGGCGATCGCCGGACAGAGATGGGCTCGCCGGAGTTGGGAGGAGGCTAGAAAAGAGAAAGTGAGGGATCGGTCTTGACGGAGAGGGAGAAGAGAGAGAAGGAGAAGAAGGTTTGAAAGGAGAAGGAGAGAGAAGGGCGCTCGGCCCAAAATTCAAATCACCTCGGGACTTGTGAATGCGACATAGATCATGTCGCCTTCTGTTCAGGTGGCGACCACACCCATGTCGCCTTCACATTACTGAAGGCGACCGTTGACCAGTCGCCTTTAAGATAGCGACAGGCTCTATGTCGCCTTCTCAGCCCAGTGTACAAAAGCCCATCCAAATTAATTCTCATTGCATCAACTCAATGTTTACATCAAAGTCATGAAAGAAAATATATATAATAAGAGCAACATGTCCCCCATTACATCAAGCCCACTCCCACTAACATCAAGCCCACATCAAGTCTCTCAAAAGCTCAAAAAGTACAATCAAGTCTCTCCCTCCGGCTCATGGTCCGCAAGCGGCCGAAGTTTCTCATGCTCTCGGAGGTACGCCTGGTACGTCTCCCGGTCCTCATCAAGTCTTGGTGGAAGTGCATGGGTAGCGCACGCCCTCCACAAGGCCAAAGCACTCCGTACGGCCTGCTCGTCCTCCGGGTTCCCCAAGCACCGCTTCTTCACGGGAGGCAAGTGTGACGGCGGAAGCACCCGAGTCCTCGGCTTCCCGATCTGTAGGTAGCACAGCTGTGGGTTGTAGAGTACGGTCGCCATATTCCCTATCAATTGCAAATCCAACCCGCGTCCAAGTGGTAGCCGGATCTCCGCTCCGCGTAGTGTCGCTACACCCAAAGCGAAGTGCTCCACCGGTATGGTACTGAAGTAGAGGCGCCATGCGTTCCTCGTCTTTTTGTCCGCCGTCCTGCATAAAGCCTTGTCGGGGAATTTGGCTGCCCCGCCAATAAAGTTCAATGGATGGCACCCGAAGATCCGACTGTCAGTGGTAGGATTGTCAACAGGTTTAAATTTTATCCTCACACCTAACCAACACTCTAGAAGGATCATGGAGCCATAAAGGAAACCCCCCGTGGAAGCCGAGGTAAGGCCCGAGTAAAGGTACGCCAAGACGACGTGAGAGAGTGAAAGTCCCCGCCATGCCCCACTAATAGCACTAAGGTTCGCGTAGTCTATGAGGTGATCCCCGGACGGGAAGAGGACCACCCCACACAAACATATGGCCACGACCTTTGCTATCTCCCGGTGGTCCGTGCTCTTGTTCTTACATTGGGAGATGACCCACTTAGACAACGGAGCTAAATGGATGAATTGTGGGCTAATCATGGTGTATACATCCCCCGGATCGGTCATGAACTCCCCTAGGATAAGCTTTGGGTTAATGGGCTCAACAGTATAGCTTATACTTTGCTCATCTCCCGGCTTGGTTTTAGGAAGAGCTAGGAAGGCCTCGACCTCCTCTAGAAGGATAGTCTCCTCGAACTTGGGAAAGATGAATGTATGGGTTTGTGGGTGCCATAATTCTATGAGGGCCGTGATACTGTGCCAATCAAATGAAATTTTATGGTAATTATGGGCCGCTATCAAAACCCCACCCAAACCCCACTCTCTCAAAAACCGGATGACAAATATGGGTAAGGCTTTGATCATGGGGGTGATCCATGTAAGTTTAGAATAGCGGCGGGAGCCCGGGAAGAGCTAGAAGAAGAGAAAAAGAAGAAAAGTGAGGAAGAAGAAGAACAAAATTAATGAAGAAATTCGTAGCAAAAATTCATTGAAAATTGAAAACAACAAAAACTTACCTCTCTCACTTCCTTGCTCTGGCTCAAGTGGTTGGGAACGTCCGTCAACCTCATGAGAGCCTCGTAGGTCACCCGAGCACGCTTGGGACCCTCATAAGCTGCCTCCCCATCCATGGAAGCAAGATGAGCTCTCTTCATGGCCATGAGAGCTTGCAACACTTGAAGAAAAGAGGAGAGAGGAGAGAGCTACGAATTTGGCCTCTCATCCCCCTTATTTATAGAGCCATAACACTCCTATTCCTGCTTGGAGAGGGTAGAGAAGACCCATTAGGAGTGGGACTTTGAGTGGAGAGCCATTGGAGTCCAAATGGGAGTCAAACTCAAGCTTGGGGCTGAAAGCTTTTGAACTCGGGTTGAGAAACCTGTGAAAGCGACAAATCGAACCGTCGCCTTCAGGGTGGCGACGTGGTGCCTGTCGCCTTCTTCAGTCAAGGGTCTCGACATGCCCCATGTCGCCTTCTGATCAGTTTGCACTGTCATGCCTATTTCTCTGTGATTGCTCAGAAAGCTTGCACATATGTCTTCATGTCCATCATTTGGTGCATTGTATCATATCTATCTTTATTGCTTTGATCATGGAAAATCCACAAAAACAAGGATGATCTAGGTGCACGCTGCTAATCGCTGGATAGGCCGTTGGGTGATATGACTCGGGGACGACGGATTCTATCGCACGTCAGGGATGCGAAGTGTCTTGACCCTTGCTTATATTGTCTAGCAATATTATCCTTGGATATTTGTTATTTTCTCCCTTTCTTTGCATTCGTTTTATGATTTCTTTTTATTTTTAGCCCAACATGCATCATGTAGGAATTTTGAGCTTCATGAATGATGATTTGTCAAAGTCAGCTTCCCAATGATGTCCCAACCCAGATCCTCATTTTCAGACAAGAATTCCATTCCAAGTTTGAAGGTTTTCCCTCGAGCTTGTAGCTTGATTCAGTTTGCCAGTATGGTTCCTATTCAGGATTCCCCTCATCCCCATTCATTAAAACAGTCATTCCTTAAACTCCGATCCGCTCATTAGTCGTGAACCGCTCAAAGGCCAGAGTCGAATCGACCAGCCGGGCAGCACCTATCCCCTAATGAACGAAATCTGCACGCTAAAGATAGCCAGGGTACCTCTTGAATCAGGAGGTTGATCACTTCTTTTCTTTGATTTTTATTCGTCCCAAATAGGAACCATCACCGCATTCTGTTCCAAACATGTTTTAAGGTCAGCCAGATAATTCTCACTGCTTATCTGTCCAGAATGGGTGTCTCTTTACCTTGATGCCCGCTTTTCAGCTCATTCCGTTTCATTCCGCTACATCGCCATTTCACGCCATTTTCGCTCCATCACCGCTCCACTCCCTTGCAAAGCAGGCATCAAGGAGGGACAATCTGTAGACACCCATTTCTGACCCATAAGTCGAGCAAAATCCCTTGTCGTATCATTGATGCCCCACCTTGTCTCATCATCGTCAAGCTGGCTTTCTCCGATCATGACATCATTTCCATTATTTCATCACCCTGGAGGACCCTTCCTGGTCAAATCAATCTCTTTCACTATAACTCTCTGAGTTAGGAGTCCGATGTTTCAATTCTGAAGGCTGCGCATGGAGATTGGACACATTGCATGGCCAAAATGCAGAAAAGTCACTGAAGGCGACAGGCCCTATGTCGCATTCCTGAAAACGACAGCCCCCATGTCGCGATCATAAATCCACATTTTAAATCTTTGAAAAATCACAAAATTGACTTGAAGTCACCTTCCTTATGAGGAAGGCGACGTATCGAGCCGTCGTATTCAGGAAGGCGACCAGAAGGCTGTCGCGTTCAGGACCTTAAACAGGAAACCCTTTCCGAAGCCAACTTGGACACATGCCAAAGATGGTAATTGCCTCATTTGAACGTCCAAATCACGTCCAAATCCTTTCAAATTCGGAGGAGACCTTCCTAACATGTCCCTTTCCAAGTTCCAATTGCCCATACGCAGTCATACTTAACCAGAGTCGGACTCCTTCCCATTATTCCTCTCAGACCCGAGTTGGGAATAATCGCCCATAAGTACCTCGTCTCTGCATCTTTTGGGCAAGGCCGGAGTCTGCTTCTTCCTCTTCCAGAGAGCTTCATCTTCCACGAAGAGAGTTTCTTCTCCAGACGACTCAGAAGAGCCCTCCAGGGTGTTTTCCCATCGGCTACATAATTCCTCTCCCCTTCTTCTCTTTACTTCATTCAATTCTTGCATGCATAGTCTTGTTTTCTTCATAGATTAACATTAGATCACGATACACACACCCATACTTAACACCCACAGGGGTTAAAAGCCCCAATCTCGTGAGTTCCCTCCATTATAGTTCATGTTTTCAAGCTTTTCATTGAATAGATCTCATACACACGAATTCTAATGGGTGTTTATCTTGTTTAAATCACTTTGGCAGGTGTTTGAAGGTCAGAGCAAGGTGAGGCTCTTGCCCCTCGGCCGGATGAGGAGCAGGAAGACAAAGAACCCACGTTTCCATCCACTTACGAGGAAGGCGACTAGGGACCTGTCGCGATACAGAAGGCGCTGCCGTCTACATCGCGTTCAGATCAAAGCATAGCGACGACCACTGTGTCGCATTATCAGGTATGCCTCCTTTTAACTTTTTCCTTTCCAACGTAGTCAGCCCTCCATCTGAACATCAAGAGGCGACTGCATTGGTGGCGATCACGGTAAATTTCCAATTCCCCATATTCATATTTTCATCAAGAAAAGGGAGCACATTCCCGTGATTACAGGAGTCTAATGGCTTCTGTGGAGAGCAAGGCCAAGAATATGTCGAAGATTGTCTCCAGGAGTGGCAGGTAGTGAGTTCTTCTTGGTCCTAAATGTTGAACCACTCTCTATTTGTTCTTGTATTTTGGTGATAATAAAATTTATGATGTAACTTAAATTGAATATTTTGTTTCATCTGTGTCGCATCAATCTCATAGCAAAATGCTGAGTCTCACATTGATGCAATATGGCGCACTAAAATGATAAAATCGATGTTCAATCAATATACATCGATTTTAGTTTAAGTGCCAAATTAATAAGCGCTACAACGATTTGATTTTAATTGATTTTTTAAAGCGCTACAACGACTTCGCTAAGTGGCCATAACGATTTGTTAAGAAATCGATCTCAGAACGATTCGCTAAGTGGCCATAACGATTTCAGAATGATTCCTTTTATAGCCACAATGATTTGCCCACATATCGATTTCGGTCTCATAACGATTTGATAAGTGAGAAACAACGATTTGCTTCTCACATCGATTTGTTAAGGCTCATAACGATTTGGTAAGTGAGTGCAACGATTTTCCCTCACATCGATTTGCCTTCGCAACGATTTGATAAGAAATTGATCGCATAACGATTTCATAAGTGATCACATCGATTTCTTAAGTGAGACAACGATTTGCTCTCACAACGATTTATTTACAACTGAGCAACGACTCTTCACATAATGATTTCATAAGTCATGCTCATAACGATTTCTTCATGGATTCTGATCAAACACAGATTGCCTTTATATTTCAAATATGCTTGGCGCTTAAATGAAAAGTCAAATATCTTTTGACAAAAAGCTGCATGCATATTTCAGAGTCTTGTCACATAGATATGAACTACTATTTTCAGTATGTTAGCAGAAGCACAGTACTATGCTTCGTTTATCATAAACACTCTTTTATGCTAACACTTTCTTCTATGTGTACAGACCTCGAAGACCATCAGAGTCTGATTAAGACAAATAAAGAAGAGATGACCAACGACTAGAACTCCAACGGATCTCTTCAACGGATCCATTCAAGCTGCTCATATAAAAGATAGAGCATTGCTGAAGAACAAAAGAGAGCTTTCCTGAAAATCCTTCAAGGAGTGTACATATGTGAGAAGAACCTTCACGCCACAAACACTCAGAGAAAGAGAGAAGAGCTCGAGCCAAAAATCTACAGAAGCTTTCAAAGCAGAAGTCTTCATCGCCTTCAAGCCTTCTTCTCTTCCATTCTCCCTGTGCTCATTGTAATCTTGGGGGAGAGTCTGTGACTGTGAGCTAAGTCCTGAGTGTTCATCTTGTAATAGCTCTCAGTCTGATCTTTCTTTTCTAAGAAAGATTTCTGTCCAGCTGTAGGACTGTATACAGTGTGTAACCTAGCTAGAGGTTAGTGTCTAGCAGAACCGTGTTGGGGTTTGTACCAACAGGACCTAGCTGGGGGTTTAAGTCTAGCAGAACCACACTGGGGTTTGTTCCAGGAGGTTTACTTCTGAACTTGTAAAAGAAGTAGGTTTGCTTCAGAGCCTAGAAAAGAAGTGGGCTGCCTTCTTGCCCGGGAAAGAGAAGAAGACCTGGTGGGGTATCCAGGGTGTTGTAGTGTCCTTGAAGGGGACTGTACCTTCGGTTAGTGAAATCCCAAGAGTTTGCTTGGGGACTGGACGTAGGACTTCCATGTGGGAAGGGCCGAACCAGGATAAATTTCCTGTGTCCTTTTGTGTGATTGTTCTTTTGCTTCCGCACTGCCACTCTTCATCACACTAACACTAACCTAACTTTTAAGTGTTCACGTTTTGATTTCAGATTTCAGAAAAGCCTATTCACCCCCCCCTCTAGGTTACCTTGCTGCCGTACATAAAGGGCCAACAAGTGGTATCAGAGCGGGTCTCTGAACTTTCAAGAAGATCCAACGATCTTAGAGCAAATATCCATGGCAGCTCAAGGATATGTTGAAGGCCAATCAGTCACCAGACCTCCATTCTTTGATGGAGAGGACTACCAATACTGGAAGATGAGAATGGAATGCTTCATTCGAGGCACAGACTTTGATCTGTGGTAGGTAATTGAGGTAGGTGATTTCATTATTATTCCAGCTGAAGGCACTACTGCCATTACAGCAGCTGATAAGAGTAAGCTATCTCTAAACTTTAAGGCTAAAAACTATCTATGTTGTGCTCTATCTAAAAGAGAGTTCAGTAGAGTTTCTGCATGTAAATCTGCTAAAGAAATATGGGATAAATTGCAGATAACCTATGAAGGAACAGATAAAGTAAAACAAACTAGGATAGATATTCTTATCTCTCAATATGAGCAATTTAAAATGCTTCCAAATGAAAATATTACTACTATGTATAATAGATTTTCAAGTATAGTAGTAGGTTTAAATTCTCTTGGAAAAATTCTTTCTAATGAAGAAACCGTTAGAAAAATACTTAGGTCCTTAACTATTTCATGGACACCTAAGGTAACCGCTATTGAAGAGGCCCATGATTTAACTAAATTATCAATTGATAATTGAATAGGTTCTCTCATGGCACATGAAATAAATATGGAGCGATTATCTGAAAGCTCATATAAGAAGAAATGTACTAATGCTCTTAAAGTTGTAGCTGCTCCTTCCACCTCTTCTTCTAGTTCCCAGGATGCAGATTCTGAAGACTGTAATATGGATGAAGTATTGTCCAAGCTTCAGAAGATTTTGAAGAAGAAGAAAAACGAATGAAGAAGGATCCAAAGAAAAGAGAAAAAGGAGAAAGAACCAGTATGCTATGAATGCAGAAAACCTGGACATCTGAGACCAGATTGTCCAAGGCTCAAGAAGACTGGTCAAACCGAAAAGGCCAAGAAGCAGCACAAGAAATTTAAAAGAAAAGCTATGGCGGCTGCTTGGGAAAATGATGAGGCCACAAGCTCAGAATCATCAAGCTCATTAAGCTCAGATTCCGAAAAGGAGCAGGTAAATCTAGCCCTCATAGTGGGACTAGATGAGGTACATTCTGACTCATTTTTTAATTCTTGCACAGATTCAGGGTCAGAATCAGAAGACTTAGAAGAATTCTTTAATGAACTGTATGAAAAACATAAGGGGGTTGTAAAAGAACTAAAAAATCTGAAAAACAACACTATTTGCTTAGAAAACACCAATTCTGATCTTAAATTCGAACTAGAGCAACTAGAAAAACAATTAGAGGACAATAAAGATAATATTTATCTTTTGAATGAAAATTTAAAAAATAAGGACAATGAAAAGTTAGAGTTAGAAGAAAAAATAAAAACTCTAACTGAAGAAAATCTCTACCTAAAAGAATCAGTTAGAAAATTAACAAAAGGAAAAACTTCTTTAGCTCTATGTTTAAAAGGGTCAAAATCTGGAAATAACAAACAAGGGCTTGGATACATACCTCCAGAAAAAGGAAAAGAAGCCATGATTCCAGAAAAATATCCCCTACCAAAATTTGTAAAAGAAACCAAGATGCCCCAGAAAAAGGCTCCTGTAAAAGAAAAAATTTACAGAAATCACGTTCTAAAAACTCAGCACAAAGAAAATAAGAACAACAAAACAATCTATATTCATTGTTGTTCTCATTGCAATAAACTAGGACACACTGTAAACACCTGCACAACAAGGCACTTAGTTTGGATCCCTAAAGGATATTTTCATGCTTCAAACCATCAGGGACCCAAAAGGATTTGGGTACCTACCTTTCAGTAATTTTCTTGCAGGTTAGCCTTGGAGCATCAAAAACCAAGGATGCTCAAGGCAGGAGTGACTACTGACTCTTCATTCAAATCTCATCTGAAGAAAGAGTAGTCACAAAAATTGAATTGGTCTTTATTACTAACAATTATTTGCAAGTTTCATTCAGGTGGAGTCTCTCATTCAGGGGGAGCACAGATTAAGGGGGAGTTATTCATTAAATATTATTGTTGAACCCCTCTATGGTAAGAAATTCTCTCAAAGGGGGAGAGAAATCCATGGTAAGATCCTTCCTTTTTGGTTAGTGACAAAAAGGGGGAGAGTTTGTATGAATTTTCTGAAACCTCTATGCTTTATATATATTCTTGTCAGAAAATTCTCATAAATTTTGTCATCACCAAAAAGGGGGAGATTGTTGAACCACTCTCTATTTGTTCTTGTATTTTGGTGATAATAAAATTTATGATGTAACCTAAATTGAATATTTGTTTCATCTGAAGAGTTATGCGGAAGTACACAATACGGTAATCTAGAAGGGGGGGGGGTTGAATAGATTACGGCAATTTTAAACTATCGATGGCTTCTTTTAGATGCTACAGCGATCTTAATGAAATTTGATTCAAATTCAATTAAGTGTGAGACCGCTTGAGTTGATTTAAGTGAGAACAGAAAATCAAACGTGCGTATGAACACCGTGCCTACCAATCATCTATCGCAAAACGCGAACAAACCACAGAACACGATGATTTAAGGTGGTTCGGAGTACACAACTCGTGTATCCTACATCCACCGTCCACACACACACGCAGAAACGACTGCTTATGAGCGAGTTCAACACTACAACTCAACCACACACACGTTGTCTGATGAACCACGATCAGAACAACCACAAATACGTGAATCAAGCACAAGGGATGCTCGAAACACAACCACACACACACACGATGGAATGGAAATTATGAAATGGAGAAGAATTGGGAATTAGGGAACAAATCCGGTTGGAATTCTTCTCGTGGATCGTCCAAACACTCTTCAAACTTCGATTGGATGTAGATTGATCGATGTAGAAGGTTGAATTGATGACGATCCGGCTTCAGCTCCGCATAGATGGTGATTCCACGTCGATCTGGGCGGAAAGTTGAAGCAGAGCAGCAATTTGGGGCTTTTCCTCTTGGTCCCTTGGAGGCTCTTGGATGGGAGGCTGCTCTCTGCGAAATTGGCTCCAAAAGGATGCTTATATAGTGTTAGGTAAAGGTGGGGGTCGTGGAGGAAGGAAACACCCAAGTGGGGCCGGATTTGGAAACCCAAAATCTGAAGTTTCCGTCGGCTGTCGACAGGTGCACTTGCATCTGTCGACAGGCAGACTCAGGCTGAGAACTGGGTTTCAGGAAAATGAGTTTCTGAGTGTATCTGTCGACAGGCAGTTTGCATCTGTCGACAGATGCACTCAGGAATTGAAAACCTGAGCTCTGTCCTGGGTTGTCTGTGTGTATCTGTCGACAGGTACATTGCATCTGTCGACAGATACACTCAGAGATGCAAACCTGAGTTCTGTCTTGGAATGACTGTATGCATCTGTCGACAGGTAGAGTTCATCTGTCGACAGATACACCTTTTTGACAGATTTTTGTGCTTTATGCTCATCTCTTCAATGCTCCATGTTTCATGCTTGTGCACCTACATGCAAATACATTGTTAGTGATATACATTGTATGATTTAGCAATGTTTAACTCAATCACTTTCATGGTGTTTTTCATGTTAGTTAGCACATCAATTTTGCATTAAATCAATGTTCAAGGGTGTTAATGTGATCATCAAAAACATGATATATGAAAAACCCAACAATCTCCCCCTTTTTGATGATGACAAAAACATTCAATTGATGCATATATTGATGTTCTCCCCCTTTTTGACAACATGCAAAAGGTCAAGTCAAGCACAAATAAACATGAACTGAGTTTTCATTGATTGATCATTGAAATTTCACAGTACATTTGATAATCATTGCATGACTCAATAAAAAGAAAGGGAAATAACATGAACAAGCAAAAGATGATAAGACAAGTGAGACTAATTCCCATCTAAGACTCTTAGTGACCTCTAATGACCCTGAGACCCTCTATTCATTGTCATGTCCAGCAGAAGGAGGGTGACGGGATCCATCTCTCTCGGAGTAGAGGTGGTCAAGCCGGTCATCCAGAGTGTTGAGGCGAGCATCCACTTGATCAAATCTTGAAGTCATCTGAGCAAATCCTGAGATCATTTCTTGATGGATTTGTGCCAAGTAATCATGAACGGATTGTTGTGGAGGCACAGGTACATCATCAAACTCTTGAGCTTGGTCAGGCATTTGCTCATCTTCAGGTTCTTCATCACTGCCTTCATTTGCTTCATCGCCTTCATTGTCTTCTTCACCAGTTGACACGTCAGCTCCTTGTGGTTCCTGTCCCTTGAGAGTCCTAGTGACGACGCCGTCTACAATCTTGTAGCCCATGCGGTTGGCGGCAGTGAGGTCAAAGGCACTTCGGGATTTTAGTGAGATGAGCTCACTTGGAGGGATAGGAATGCCAAGGAAAATAAGAAGAGAAGTGATGGGGCAAGCATATGGCATTGATCTTTTGGTGTTAGAGAAACACCGACGGATGAGGCTTATCATGAGTTCAGGAAGATTGATTTCTTGACACTTGAGGAAAAAGATGAACAAGGATTTGTGGACCTCGGTGACTAACTCTCGACTTCCATCCTTCGGGACGATCAAGGTAGTGAAGATGTGATGGATCATCCGGATCAAGGGAGGAAAGGAGTTGGCGTTGAGACGAGCAATCTCCTTGGTAGTGTCATAAGGTTCCAACGTGAGAAGCTCATAGTACTCAGAAGCAGAGGGATTGTAGTTGAAGATTTCAACTCCTGAGTTTGGAATTTCAAGGGCTGTGGAGAGAAGATTTGCGGTGAGGCGAAAACGAGTGCCTTTCACCGAAGAGTAGATATCTCCCTGATCGGAAAGCCCTAAGTTATTGTAGAACTCGGATACGGCAGTTGGAGAGTATTGCAAGTGGGAGTATAAGAAGGATGTCCACCCTTGAGTGTCAAAATAAGGTAGGAGTGAGGGGAACATCGGTGCTAAGGACTCGAAGTCCACATACCGGGATTGGACAATCTTCTTGAAGGTGCCGTTGGGTCGGATAAGACGGAGACCTTGAGGAACGATGAGTTCCGGTAACCGATCCTCACGATGCTTGCTGCGGCGTTCAGAAGGACCCTGGAGCTTTCTCCGGCGTCCGTCGGAGCGCGACGACGGCGAGCGAGAAGCTTCGATTTGGGTGCCATCGCAGGAGGAAGGATGAGAATGGTGTGAAGGCAGAGTGGAGGGATCCCAGACGAGGAGCAGGATCGTCGGAGACGGAGCCCTGAAGGGGGAAAGAGAGGGGGTTTGGAGAGGAGGAGGAGGGAACAAGAGAGGAGGGGTGAAAAAGGGTCGTGGGTGGCCTTAGAATGGACTTGGAGGGTTTTAAAAGGAAGGCCCCACAAAAAGGAGGTGAACCGGCGCGAGGGTTTTCTGAAAAAACGGATCTGGGCCGTCGTCTGTCGACAGATGCCAGTCTATCTGTCGACAGATAGCTCCTTTTTGGTGAAAACTTGATTTTTGTCAAAATTTTCAAAGGGACAAGTGTTCATTTGTTGTTTTAAGGCAAAATGGGTGTATGTGCAAGACAAAAATCCATATCCATTAAGATGAAGACATGACACAAATCTAAAAAGATTTTGAATTAAAAATGATAAGATCTTTAATTAGATCATGAGGAACACATTTCACAAAAGCCAGTGAAAATTAAATAACTCTTTTGATTAAGGCCGTTGAAGACAAACATGCATTTAAATAGAGATGATAGTCAGATGACAATTGAATTAAATGCCCACAAGAATGTCTTACCGAAGAAACACATTGGACTTGACAAAAAATTTCGGAGGCTTCACTCTATTTCTGGTATGATCTTGGAAGATTTAAGCAACGAAGATGGAAAAGAGTGGCAATGAGGAGCACTTTCACTTTTTCATGTGAAGGTAGACATTTGTGATGCCAATACCCCCAGTTACTCAATGTGAGTGTCCATCAAGCCATTGTATAGAGATAATGAAACAACCTTTTGACGCGAAGACTGACATTTGTGATGCCCATGTCCCCGGTTACTTAGTGATTTTCATCATTGCTCTACCTCCATCCCACAAATGAAAAACAAATTTGTTGATTGAACTGAAGAAATAGGTAGCTTTTCTCCTTTTTTTTTTTTTTTATTTTTGCTTTTTGTCAAGTACATGAGATTTCTTTAGGCAAGTTGTAATGTGGAACATTAAATTCAAGAGTTTTCTGATTTTTCAAATCATTTTAGATTCATGTTTAACGACAAGGGAGTTATTCAAAGGAGATGTTTAAAAATCATTTGGTTTGCTCATTATGTTCAAAATGATCTAAAAAGACCTTAATCAGGTCATGCATCAAACAACATTTAGACTTGGTTCATGACTTCGACATGAAGTGGATATGAAGGGTTATATTGCACACAAACAAACCAAGGTTTACCTTTAAATCAATTAAGGAACACTTTTCTTGAAAAGTATGAAGAAGGATTTGAAAAATAAAGAAGAATGGGTGTATCTGTCGACAGAAGAAGTCTGTCTGTCGACAGATGCACACAGACTGAGGAATTGAAGTTTCTGCCAGAACAAGACTGATTGAATCTGTCGACAGATGGAATGTGTCTGTCGACAGATAGGAACAGAGTGGATTTTTCTTGTTTCAGATTGATTGCACTTTTGAGTTCAAGGAAGTGAGAATTCAACAAGTAGATGTATGAGGAGTTTCCTCAATAAGATACTCATCTATCCTTAACTCACTCCCCCATAGTGTGTGCACGTGTTGACACAACATCTAAGCAAGGATTCACACAAGCACTTGATACAAGACAAACATGTTCATGAAAGGAAGGTCATACACAAGCACATGGTCACAGAAAAAACATTGTCTCATGGAGTTAACATGATAAAATGTAAGGAAACTAAAAATCCTATGTGAAGTACAGGACCTTTATATGTAATGGGACTATGGATACTTGGCGGAGAATGTTTTCTCACGCATGATGATAGTTTCCAAACAAGCCGAACTTGTTCTTCCACAGTTCACCATTTGATATACCACATAGTCATTCACACATAAAGAGCATGTATTCCAAAATGGATAGTCAGTTTCATTGCATTTTACACAAACCCAATTCTCTTCTTAAGGATGTGAATCTATCTTCAGACAAGGGTTTGGTGAAAATATCAGCCAATTGTTTTTCTGTGGGAATGAAAATGAGTTCCAAGGTTTTATTGGCAACTTCATCTCTCAAGAAATGATGACGGATTTCTATGTGTTTAGTCCGTGAGTGTTGGACAGGGTTTTTTGAAAGATTGATAGCACTTGTGTTGTCACATAGGATAGGTGTGCATCCAATTTGAACATTATAGTCAGCTAACTGACTTTTGATCCACAACACTTGAGCTGCACAACTTCCTGCAGCGACATATTCTGCCTCTGCAGTGGAGAGTGCAACCGAGTGTTGTTTCTTGGATGCCCACGAAACCATGCAACCGCCAAGGAATTGGCAATATCCACTAGTGCTTTTTCTATCGATTTTACATCCAGCATAGTCAGCATCAGAATATGAAATCAAATCAAAGCTACTGCCTGCTGGGTACCAAAAACCCAAATTGCATGTTCCGGAGAGATATCGGAAAATTCTCTTGACTGCAATTAAATGGCTTTCCTTTGGACTAGATTGATATCTAGCACAAAGGCAAACACTAAATTGAATATCCGGTCTACTTGCAGTAAGATAAAGGAGTGAGCCAATCATACCTCGGAAGTGCTTTGCATCTACCGGTTTACCTTTCTCATCATTTTCCAATTTGATGCTTGTGCTCATTGGGGTGGAGGCCGGTTTAGCTTGCTCAAATTGAAATCGTTTGAGAAGCTCTTTGACATACTTTTCTTGATTTATGAAGAATCCGTCTTTATGTTGTTTCACCTGCAAACCAAGAAAGAATTGAAGCTCCCCCATTAGACTCATCTCAAATTCACTGTGCATGTGTTTAGAAAATTCTTCACACAGTGAAGGGTTAGTAGAACCAAATATGATATCGTCCACATAAACTTGAACAACAATTATGTGATTGCGAACTTTCTTAGTGAAGAGTGTTTGGTCTACTTTACCTCTTGAGTAGCTCTTGCTTACCAGATAATTGCTTAGTCTATCATACCAAGCTCGAGGTGCCTGTTTCAAACCATAAAGAGCTTTGTGCAATTTATACACATGGTTAGGCATTTCAGAATTTTCAAAACCTGGTGGTTGAGAGACATAGACTTCTTCTTTGATATAGCCATTTAAGAAAGCAGTTTTAACATCCATTTGATAGAGTTTAAACTTATGGGAGCATGCATATGCCAATAAAATTCTGACTGCTTCTAACCTGGCTACAGGAGCAAAGGACTCTTCAAAGTCTACACCAAATTCTTGACTATATCCTTTTGCTACGAGTCTTGCTTTATTTCTTATCACTTTTCCTTCTTCATTAAGTTTATTCCTAAACACCCATCTAGTTCCTATGATAGAGATTTCAGGGGTTTTAGGAACTAAACTCCATACATTATTTCTTTGAAATTGACCAAGTTCCTCATGCATAGCATCAATCCATGAGTTGTCTTTTAAGGCTTCTTCAACATTTTTGGGTTCCACTTGAGAGACAAAGGCAAAAAGATCATGTTCAATTATTTTTCTTACTTGAGACCTCGTTTGAACAGAATCATTTAAACTACCTATCACATCATCAAGTGGGTGATCTTTGGAATACCTCACATTTGTGATTGTTGAAGGGCCGGGAGTATCTTGTCCTTGAGGAATTTGATCTTGTGAATGTTGTTCTTCAGGAGGATCACTTTCTGGTGGATTCTCTTCAAGTGTTTCATCTTGTTTTCTGAATGCTATTTCATCATCTTCATCGTAGTCCCGGTGAAGATATCCACCTTTGGTCTTGGAGTCTACTTCAGATTTGTCTTTTGCTTTGACTTGTAGATCCTTAAGCGATGTTCCTTCATCCTCTTCTTCAATCCTGTTAACATTCAATCTGTTAGACTTGGCATAAGTCTCATCAAAAATGACATGTGGAGTTTCTTCCACAGTTCGTGTTTTATTGTTAAACACCCTATATGCCCTAGAGTGTTCTGAGTAGCCTAGAAAAACACCTTGATCACTTTTGGCTTCAAATTTATCTAAATCAGATTTATCATTGTTGTGAATAAATACCTTTGAGCCAAAAACTCGGAAGTACCCAAGGTTGGGTTTCTTACCTTTCAATAACTGGTAGGGGGTTTTCTTTATCACAGGTCTTACCATGGCTCTGTTTAGAATGTAGCACGAAGTGTTCACTGCTTCTGCCCAAAATCTTTTGGAGAGTTGGCCTTCAACCAGAAGAGTGCGAGCCATTTCCACCAATGTTCTGTTTTTCCTCTCCACTACTCCGTTTTGTTCTGGAGTCCTTGGGGAAGAGAACAGATGTTCAATCCCTTGGTGCCTGCAAAAATCAGAAAATGCATTGTTATCAAATTCTCCCCCGTGATCGGTGCGGATTGAGCATATTTTATTCACATTGCCATGCTCAATCTTGTTAAAGAATTCTTGAAAGATTGTGAGTGTTTCACTTTTGTGTGCCAAGAATTTGACCCATGTGAACCTAGAGAAATCATCTACAATGACAAAACCAAAACGTTTGCCATTGAGACTTAGAGTTCTAGTTGGTCCAAACAGGTCCATGTGCAACAGTTCAAATGGTTTAGATGTGCTTACCGGTGCTTTAGATTTGAAAGACTTCCGGGTTTGTTTTCCTTGTGCACATGCATCACAAAAACTTTCGTTGTTGCTAAAAGAGATGTCAGGAAGTCCACTTACCAATTTGAGCTTCATGATCTTGTGCAACACGTTGTAGCTCGCATGGCCAAGCCTACGATGCCACAAGGTCAATTCATCCTGTCTATTTGCAACAAGACACAAGTTGTCATTTTCTGGATCATCTAAATCAACTAAGTAAATGTTATTCACTCTTTTTCCAGAAAATTTTACACTTCCTGTTTCTTTATCAACAATTTGACATGAATTTGATTCAAAAATGACGTTGTGACCTCTATCACATAATTGACTTATGCTAAGCAAATTGTGATTAAGGCCATCAACCAACAGTACATTTTCAATTGAATTGGAGGAACACTTACCAACATTACCTGTGCCAATGATTTGGCCTTTGTTGTTACCTCCAAAAATGACTTGTCCTCCGTCTTTCTCCACTAGGAAACAGAATTTACCTTTGTCGCCCGTCATGTGCCTCGAACAGCCGCTATCCAAGTACCATTTGTTTTGATGTTGGGCTGCTAGGCATTCCTGCAAATGTGGATCAGACAAGAGGTTTTGGTACCCAAATTACTTTGGGTCCCAAAATTTCATTCATGCAACAAAGTAGATGTTTAGGAATCCAAACTTGTTTGACTTTTTGTTTCTTTGGATTATTCCAACATTGTTTTTCATGATGACCAATCTTTTTACACACATTGCATGAAGGAATTTTCTTTTCAATTTTCTGTTGCTTGATAGACTGTTTATTCATTGAAATTGTTCTTGTCTGTCGACAGGCACCGTTGTATCTGTCGACAGGTGGCTTTTTCTTTTGTTTGTTGGGAACATTTTGTTTGTGTAGTAGTGGCTTGGTCTGAGACTTTCTTGAATTATGCTTTGTGGGAGCATGCTTGGTTGTGCTTGGGCTAGGATCAACAAATGAAGTTATCAATGACTCTCCTATTTTCTTTTGTTTGACAGGTTGATATCCTAATCCATGCTTGGTTACATGTATTTTGGCGCCCAAAACCGCATCTAGATTTTGCTTCCCTTTTACAAATTTCATTAAGTCCTCAGATTTTTCTTTCAATTCCTTTTCAGTTTGTTCCAACTTTTTCTTGGTTTCCAATTGTTCTTCTTGAAGGAATTCAATAGAATGTCTTAAACAGTCTTTTTCTTTTTGTGTTTCTTGCAATTTCATTTTCAAGCAATCCATTTCTTCATTATGAGTCTTTTCATCAACTTTCATCATTTCTAATTCTTTTGTCAGGAATGCAATTCGTTCATCATTGTTCTTATCATGCACAAGGGAGTTGCATTTCTTTTTTAATGCTCTATTCTCAGATCTATATTCACGAAATTTTTCAAATAAAGTAGTGTATGCTTCCTCCCATTCACTTGCAGTGAAATCATCAAATGAGAAATTTACCTCGCTGGAGTCATCACTCCTGGCCATCAAGCATTTCACTTCTTCATCATCGGATGTTTCTTGTGCATCTTCATCTTCATCTTCATCACTCCAGGTGGCCAACATTGCTTTGGCCTTTTTGGAGGTGAATTTGTCTTTCTTCAGCTTCTTCTTGAGTTCCGGGCATTCTCCTCTCATATGCCCCTGTTTCTTGCATTCATAACAAACAATGTCAGATTTTTTGTTTGACTCATATTTCTGTGAAAAATTTTTCTTAGGAAAGGATTTGGAATTACCTGTTTCTCTCCTCTTGAACTTCAAAAATTTCTTGAATTGTCTAGTGAGCATTGCCATTTCACCATCATCACTCTCACTAGATGTTTCTTGCTCATCACTATCTTGTTGAATAGATTTCTTGGAGCTTGTTGATGTTTTATTGGATGCTTTTAAAGCAATTGACTTTCTAGGATTTTCTTCTAATTCTTTTCTTTTGATGTTGATTTCATATGTCATTAGAGAGCCAATTAGTTCATCCAATTTCATTTTGGAAAGGTCTTTGGAATCCTCAATGACAGTGGCCTTAGTATTCCAAGATGAAGTAAGAGATCGAAGGATCTTTCTCACTAAGTCACTTTCAGAGTATTCCTTCTTAAGACCTTTTAGCCCGTTAACTATTAGCATGAATCTTGCAAACATGTCTGATATGGTTTCATCAGTTTTCATCTTGAACATTTCATATTCAGACACTAACATGCTAACTTTAGTTTCCCTTACCTCGGACGTACCTTCGTAGATAAGTTCAAGCTTGTCCCACATCTCTTTTGCTGTTGAGCATGTGGAGACTCTTGAGAACTCCTTTGGATGCACCGCACATTGCATCATGTTTAGTGCACTCCAGTTGAGAGTTCCCTTGGCTATTTGGTCTTTCGTCCAGGTGTCTTCGTCCTCGGGCAATACATATGGTCCTTTGCTGACTATCTTCCACAGCTCGTAGTTTTGAGCTCTCAAAAATACCTGCATACGATTTTTCCAATAGGAATAGTCAGTGCCATCAAAATAGGGTGGCCTGGTTACTGAATGTCCCTCGGCCATATACCCTTTGCTAGAATCCATAAGATCGAAAATCTCCTGATCGCTAGATCAAATTACGAAAAGCTGTAAATCGGAGAAACCCGCTCTGATACCAATTGAAGAGTTATGCGGAAGTACACAATACGGTAATCTAGAAGGGGGGGGGGGGTTGAATAGATTACGGCAATTTTAAACTATCGATGGCTTCTTTTAGATGCTACAGCGATCTTAATGAAATTTGATTCAAATTCAATTAAGTGTGAGACCGCTTGAGTTGATTTAAGTGAGAACAGAAAATCAAACGTGCGTATGAACACCGTGCCTACCAATCATCTATCGCAAAACGCGAACAAACCACAGAACACGATGATTTAAGGTGGTTCGGAGTACACAACTCGTGTATCCTACATCCACCGTCCACACACACACGCAGAAACGACTGCTTATGAGCGAGTTCAACACTACAACTCAACCACACACACGTTGTCTGATGAACCACGATCAGAACAACCACAAATACGTGAATCAAGCACAAGGGATGCTCGAAACACAACCACACACACACACGATGGAATGGAAATTATGAAATGGAGAAGAATTGGGAATTAGGGAACAAATCCGGTTGGAATTCTTCTCGTGGATCGTCCAAACACTCTTCAAACTTCGATTGGATGTAGATTGATCGATGTAGAAGGTTGAATTGATGACGATCCGGCTTCAGCTCCGCATAGATGGTGATTCCACGTCGATCTGGGCGGAAAGTTGAAGCAGAGCAGCAATTTGGGGCTTTTCCTCTTGGTCCCTTGGAGGCTCTTGGATGGGAGGCTGCTCTCTGCGAAATTGGCTCCAAAAGGATGCTTATATAGTGTTAGGTAAAGGTGGGGGTCGTGGAGGAAGGAAACACCCAAGTGGGGCCGGATTTGGAAACCCAAAATCTGAAGTTTCCGTCGGCTGTCGACAGGTGCACTTGCATCTGTCGACAGGCAGACTCAGGCTGAGAACTGGGTTTCAGGAAAATGAGTTTCTGAGTGTATCTGTCGACAGGCAGTTTGCATCTGTCGACAGATGCACTCAGGAATTGAAAACTGAGCTCTGTCCTGGGTTGTCTGTGTGTATCTGTCGACAGGTACATTGCATCTGTCGACAGATACACTCAGAGATGCAAACCTGAGTTCTGTCTTGGAATGACTGTATGCATCTGTCGACAGGTAGAGTTCATCTGTCGACAGATACACCTTTTTGACAGATTTTTGTGCTTTATGCTCATCTCTTCAATGCTCCATGTTTCATGCTTGTGCACCTACATGCAAATACATTGTTAGTGATATACATTGTATGATTTAGCAATGTTTAACTCAATCACTTTCATGGTGTTTTTCATGTTAGTTAGCACATCAATTTTGCATTAAATCAATGTTCAAGGGTGTTAATGTGATCATCAAAAACATGATATATGAAAAACCCAACATCATCTGTGTCGCATCAATCTCATAGCAAAATGCTGAGTCTTACATTGATGCAATATGGCACACTAAAATGATAAAATCGATGTTCAATCAATATACATCGATTTCAGTTTAAGTGCCAAATTAATAAGCGCTACAACGATTTGGTTTTAATTGATTTTTTAAAGCGCTACAACGACTTCGCTAAGTGGCCATAACGATTTGTTAAGAAATCGATCTCAGAACGATTCGCTAAGTGGCCATAACGATTTCAGAACGATTCCTTTTATAGCCACAACGATTTGCCCTCATATCGATTTTGGTCTCATAACGATTTGATAAGTGAGAAACAACGATTTGCTTCTCACATCGATTTTTTAAGACTCATAACGATTTGGTAAGTGAGTGCAACGATTTGCCCTCTCATCGATTTGCCTTCGCAACGATTTGATAAGAAATTGATCGCATAATGATTTCATAAGTGATCACATCGATTTCTTAAGTAAGACAACGATTTGCTCTCACAACGATTTATTTACAAATGAGCAACGACTCTTCACATAATGATTTCATAAGTCATGCTGATAACGATTTCTTCATGGATTCTGATCAAACACAGATTGCCTTTATATTTCAAATATGCTTGGCGCTTAAATGAAAAGTCTAATATCTTCTGACAAAAAGCTGCATGCATATTTCAGAGTCTTGTCAAATAGATATGAACTACTATTTTCAGTATGTTAGCAGAAGCACAGTACTATGCTTCGTTTATCATAAACACTTTTTTATGCTAACACTTTCTTCTATGTGTACAGACCTCGAAGACCATCAGAGTCTGATTAAGACAAATGAAGAAGAGATGAGCAACGGCTAGAACTCCAACAGATCTTTTCAACTGATCCATTCAAGCTGCTCATATAAAAGATAGAGCATTGCTGAAGAACAAAAGAGAGCTTTCCTGAAAATCCTTCAAGGAGTGTACATCTGTGAGAAGAACCTTCACGCCACAAACACTCAGAGAAAGAGAGAAGAGCTCGAGCCAAAAATCTACAGAAGCTTTCAAAACAGACGTCTTCATCGCCTTCAAGCCTTCTTCTCTTCCATTCTCCCTGTGCTCATTGTAATCTTGGGGGAGAGTCTGTGACTGTGAGCTAAGTCCTGAGTGTTCATCTTGTAATAGCTCTCAGTCTGATCTTTCTTTACTAAGAAAGATTTCTGTCTAGCTGTAGGACTATATGCAGTGTGTAACCTAGCTAGAGGTTAGTGTCTAGCAGAACCGTGTTGGGGTTTGTACCAACAGGACCTAGCTGGGGGTTTAAGTCTAGCAGAACCGCACTGGGGTTTGTTCCAGGAGGTTTACTTCTGAACTTGTAAAAGAAGTAGGTTTGCTTCTGAGCCTAGAAAAGAAGTGGGCTGCCTTCTTGCCTGGGAAAGAGAAGAAGACCTGGTGGGGTATCCAGGGTGTTGTAGTGTCCTTGAAGGGGACTGTACCTTCGGTTTGTGAAATCTCAAGAGTTTGCTTGGGGACTGGACATAGGACTTCTATGTGGGAAGGGCCGAACCAGGATAAATTTCCTGTGTCCTTTTGTGTGATTGTTCTTTTGCTTCCGCACTGCCACTCTTCATCACACTAACACTAACCAAACTTTTAAGTGTTCACGTTTTGATTTCAGATTTCAGAAAAGCCTATTCACCCCCCCCTCTAGGTTACCTTGCTGCCGTACATAAAGGGCCAACACTAAAGGACGCCTTTGTTGAGAGCCATCGGGAGGTGGCACTTGGTTGTACTGGCGCTGTTGTTGCCCTTGTGGTGGATTGGTAGGGTTCTGACCCTGGGTAGTGTAAGGTTGGCAGTTTTGGTTCTGGCCAGCAGGGTTGAACGCGCTCACTTGTTCGTTCACTTGGACTCCTTCGGTGACTGGCCCCTGAGGCTTTCTCTGGAACCGGGACTTCTGGGGTTCGAACATAGAATGGATGGGAGAATCTTTGAGCTGAGTCTGGATAAACCGGACCTGGCTGTAAAGTTGATGCATGGTGGTGATGTCATTCATCGCCAGGATATTCTTATAGGTAGGGGTTGCATTGGCAATGATGATTTTCACCTTCTCCCCCTCTGGAAGGTACTCCGGGACCCATGTGGCCATTTGCCTCCACCTATCGGCGTATGTGGCAAAGTCCTCATCTGACTTCATTTTTTCGGCCATGAGATCCGTGAGAGAGTATTCGGGCCCAACCCTGTCTTGGAATTGTTCGAGGAATTTGGCCTTCACAATAGCGAAGTCCTCCGCATCCTCGGGTAACAGGGAGTGGAACCAATCCAAAGTGTGCTCGTCCAGCGACCGGCGGAATAGGTAGGCCATTAGGCGGCGATCATGCTGGTAGGGTGTGGACTCATAGATGAAGTCTTTAACATGGATATATGGATTGCTCGAGCCATTGTACTTGCGATACTTTGGCAGTTCGGATGTGGAGGGGACCCATAGGCCATTGAAATTTGGCATGTGCACGTCGTGGTGCTGCCTAGGGTCGACTTGCTTGCAAAGTTCTTGGAGCTCCTTCTTGATGGATGCCCATTCGGACATCATGTCCGGAGCGGCAGACGGTTGAGCATATAAAGAGGAGGCATGTGACGCCGGCCTGGCGCGTGGCTCAGGAGGATGGGGTGAGTAGCATGGATGGTATGTAGGAGACCGGGGCTTCGGCTCACGTGGATGGTAGTGATCAGATTCGAAGGGAGTGAACCGAATGGCCCGTGGTCGGATGGGGGTGTTGTCGGCTTGTCCTATGATGACATGGAGGCCGGAGGTAGCTGCTACGGGGCGTGATGCGCCTGCTCTGGGTGAGGGTGAAGAAGAGGCCTTTCCTTTGAGGGCCGTCATGAGGGTTTGGATCTGGGACTGATCAAGCTGGGGAATTAAGTGGAGGATTTGAGTGGCTTGATCGTCCGACTGAGGGGGATGGATGGTTTGAGATGGGCCACCATCGTCGGGATGGTGATTCTCGGTAGCGTGGACTGCGGCGACCCAGGGGCGGGTCGACTCCCCAAAGAGATCATGAGGAAGGGATTCCTCGTAGTCCTGGGAGGTGTAGAAGGCAGGGTCCTGATTCTCATCATAGATTGGGTTCAGATATGCTTCCATATTTGGCAGGTGGGTATGCCAAAATAAGGAAAGCCTGTCCAAACTTAAGAGACAAACCTAACTTAGATAGATGCCTAGTTTCCTAAACAGACAATCCTATGCAAACAAAAGGAAAGAGAAAACGTCTCACCCAAAGCAAGCAATTGGCAATGATGATGGTTTCTTTTATTCGGTTCAAGTTTGCCTTTTAATGAGTTGATTCCCTTAGCAAGTTCTCTCCAGAAGGAAGGTTTCCTAATGGGAGAAGGCTTCCAACTTTGGGTGTGACTAGGATTTCTCAATCTTGCCAAATGAATGAGCCTAGAGTCTAGGTGGCGATAGGTACAACCAGCCCGACGGCCGTGTGGGAATCCACGGTCAGCAGGGACTTACGGAGGCCCTCAAGCGAGTGCTCTAGTCAGACACAAGGAATATGTGGCCGAGAGAGCGGGCGTCGCTGAGGAGGACAACCTATACTACGAACATGGAAACGTGTATGCAGATCCTATGTGCACCGGGGTGCATGCAAATTCTAACCTAACGCTAACAAAACAGAAATTAGGCTGACTTGCTCTCAGAAGCAGAAGGCGACCGGTAACCTGTCGTGACCAAGATCGCGACCGGAGGCCAGTCGCGTTCCTCTTCGCAGTGGACAGAGAGCAGGACAGGCTTAATTATGCACGGAAATCAAAGCAAACCTATAGCAAACAAGACTGACGGACTCTCAAGAGCATGGAGCAGGCATGATATGACTTGAAACACAGATGGAGTATGTAAAATGAACCCAAATTTCAAAGAAGAGCAAAAATCAGGAATACTGACCTGGTCGCGACGCCCGCCCTGTCGCCTCCTTTATCGCGACAATAGCCGCGTCACTCTCCCAACAGACACACAGGAATAATGAAAACAAGTGTACGGGTGGAGGACGCACCTGGTCGCGATGCGTTTCCCGTCGTCTCCTTTATCGCGACACTTTCGACGTCGCTTTTCCTCACAGCACCACAGAACGCAAGAAAGGAACGAGGAGGGCACTGTGTACTAACCTGATCGCGACTTACTCCTCGTCGCTACTTTGATCGCGACTCCTTGATTGTCGCCTTCTCACGCAGAGCAGCAGAACTCAAAAACTCAAAGAAAGTGAATGAAAAGAGAAAACTAAAAGAACACCACACACATAAATGAAGAGGAAAGGCAGGGAAAGAGCAGAACAAGCGTGATGGGCACTAGAAGTCCCACCGTGATCACCAAAAGGTGTAATCACGGGATTGTGCTCCCCTTTGGAAAAGAATGTGGAAAGGAAAAGTATACGGACCGTGATCGCCACCAAGTAGTCGCCAAGGATGGGTGCGTATGAAGGACGGCTGACTACGTTGGAAAGGAAAGGGAAGAGAGAAAGCGTACCTGCTAACGCGACAAGATGATTGTCTCTATGCTTGTACCTGAACGCGACAGGATGAACGGCGCCTTCTGGGTCGCGACAGCCTTGTGGTCGCTTTCTTCTTCAGTGGATGGAGATTGAAGGTTATGATCTTCCTGCTCCTCAGCCGGCCTAGGGGCAAGAGCCTCACGCTTTCCTTGTCTTCAGGTACCTGCCAAGATCATGCAAATAGAGAAAAAACCATTAGAAATTCGTGCATGTATTTTCTATTCAAAAGAAAAACAAGTAAACATGCACTATCATGAAAAGAACTCACGTGAGTGGGGTTTTTAACCCGTTTGGGTGATTAAAGAAGGTGTGTGGTGTGTGTTCTAATGCAAATCTACGAAAAGAAAGGACCTATGCATGCATGAAAGAAGAGAAAACGTAGAGAGAAGGGGAGAGAGAAAGTGCAGCCGGGGAGAAAACGCCCTGGGGGGCAGTTCTTGGTCGTCTGGAGAGGGAGCTCTCTTCTTCGGAGTTCGAGCTCTCTTGCAGGGGAAGAAGCAGATGCCAGCCTTGCCTCAAAAGATGGAGTATTGAGAGACTTATAGGTGATTATTTCTGGAAGGGCTGTGAGAGGAATAACAGGCAAGAGTCCGGGTTTGGGTATGTATGGCCGTGCATGGGCGATTGGAACTCAGAAAGGAGGCTTTAAGGAAGGTCTCCACGAGTTTTGGTAGGATTTGGACGCGATTTGGTCGACCAAAAGAGGGAATATCCATGTATGGCATGTGTCCAAGTCATGCTCAGAAAGGATTCCCTACATGGGATCCAGAACGCGACGGCCATCTGGTCGCTATCAAGGTGGCGACTCCTCGATACGTCGCCTTCCTTACATGGAAGGTGACTTTAAGTCATTTTTGGCAATTTTTCAGGGAATATAAAATGCCTATTTATGAACACGACATATCGAGGTGTCGTCTTTAGGAAAACGACAGGGAGGCTGTCGCCTTCAGGAACTTTCAGTATGCGGCCATGCGATGTGTCCGATCCCCAGGCGCGGCCATCGGAATGACATACGGTTCAAAACGCCGAACTCTTGACTCAGAGAGCTACATGATGATGATGAAGAGGATTGACTTTGACCAGGAAGACCCCACCAGGGCGATGAACTAATGAAAAGGATGTCATGATCGGAGAAAGCCAGCTTGACGATGATGAGCCAACGTGGGGCATCGATGATATGACAAGGAATTTGCTTGACTTATGGGTCAGAAATGGGTGTCTACAGTCATGACGTGGTGTAGTGTCGCCTTCAGAATGCGACACCACGATAGGTCACGTCCATAACCTAAACGCGACAGATCGGCCTGTCGTGTTCTAAATGTGACAGGGGGCTCCGTTGCCTTCGCAGGTAGGAACCCTAATCTGGGATCCTCTCCCTAGATCACCCCCTCAAACCGTGCAAACCATGCTTAATTTCCATTTTTCATGCTTTAGTGAATGCCCTAGCATGATATCTACTGTTCTCAAAGCAAATAACAACCTGTACTTGCGTCACACATGATTACACGATGTAAAGCAGGAAGAATCTCCCTACCTTCGTGAAGAACGACAAACACTCGGTGTTTCCCCCACTCCACACAGGGTCCTTGCGGCGAGAACAAGCCAAAAGCACCACCAAACAGGTGAATCGCCTCGAAAATTGCCACAGCACCTTCCCCTGGCCGAGCAGAGCTCACTGCAACTCTGCTTAGACTAACCAGCTTAAAAACGCATTGCGGTTAAGAACGCGACACACCCCTCTGTCGCGACCTGAACGCGACGGTGTTGGGTGTCGCCTTCACAAGTACGACGTCAACATGCCACCTAGCGTGCGACACGCGGCGCACATGCACATGACGACCGCCTCACAGCGGAAAACAGAATGCGACCCCCAGTACCGTCACATTCAGAACGCGACGTCCAGTCCTATCGTGTTCACAGACAGTGAACTAACAGGTGCCTTAGGCCCAACCTGCCGGCACACATTGCCCTAGAAACCTATGTAAAACACCTGTATCGCACCACATTGACCACACACTGGCCATCATTATCAAAAAACATAGGATCCACAAGGATCCGAAAAATGCGCGATGTTACATACAAGCTGATAAACCCCTGTCACACACACTATTTGTAGCGTTACGGCCATTCGGATTCGAGTTTAATAGTTGTAGTGTGGTGCTCTTGGCCAATGTGTGGTCATTGAGCCTTGGTTGTGATTCCCGCGCGTAGCGTGGATGCTGTGGGCTAGAAATTCGGACCCAAACAGCCCACAAGTTCATTGGTTGTGAATGTGACGAGATGGGGCGTTGTGTTTTGAAAGCGACAGTCTCCTACGTTGTGTTTTTCGCACCGCCTTTTTGACGCGTGGCATGTCGAAGTTTGTGAAGGCGACGGTCAGTCTTTCGTATTTTGAAGGCGACGGTTACCTATGTCGTGTTCTTATATCCCATTGGTTAAATAGTGGTTTGGTGGCTAGACAGAGAGGAGAGCTCTATCCGGCCATGGGAGGGTTGTTGTGGTGATTTTCTGGCGATTTTGACCTTGGAGCATGTGCTTTGGCGTGATTTTGGTGCGTCGAAGTGGGTCGGAGCGTGGAGAACGCCAATCGAGCCTCGTTCTTTGAGTTCTTCTTGTTGGTAGGAACTTTTCCCTCTCTTTCTTGCATTCTTTAAATGGTTTAAAGCATGTTTGGCATGAATTGATGTATAAAGGTATTTATGGTACGATTTAGTTCGTTTGTAGAAGCTTGGTTTGCATGGAAATGAGATTCTGAAGTGATTTATGTGTGAAAACTGTAGAATAGGGTTTTTGTCTGTGAAGGCGACGGGTCGAGCATCGCGTCCTTGTTACGACGATAGACCCCATCGCGTTCCTCTTTGTGAACGAGGTTTGTCGGGTCATCATGTTCTTAATGCGACGGTAGGCTCCGCTGCGTTTCTATGTGTGATTGCGGTCTATCGAGCTGTCACATTATTAATGTGACAGTAGACCCTGTCGCGTTCTTTTGTCCGAGGTGTGCTGTGAGGCTTTCAGTAATGAGGGTCCTATATGGACCTAGGCATAGATATTTAATGTTGTTTTTGTTGGATCAAAATGTCACTAATGATGTCCTAGAGGGGGGGGGTGAATAGGACTTCTTGTGCTTTTAAAATTTTTATCTAAAATTAAACAACACTAAATAGAACTGGTAGAATTTAGTGTAGTGTGTGATTCAAGTGTAAGTTGGCAGAAACAATCACACAATTGCACAAAGAATTTTGTTCTGGTTCGGCCCTTCCTGCATGGAAGTCCTACGTCCAGTCCTCAAGCTAACCACTTGAGATTTCACTAACTGCCAAGAGAACTTGGCCTTCTCTCACCCTTGAGAGGAATTACAAGCCCATTTGCTCCCACGCAAGTCTTCCCTCAACAGGGGTACAAAGCCACCTTTTATAAGGTCTTCCCTACACAGGAGGGGAACAACATGAACAAATCTCATGGTGAAATTACACAGAGAAAATTATATAGACACTTGTGTGTTTGCCCCAAGAATGAGAAAACACACCTAATTCAGAAAGGAGAAAATAATAGGAGTTGCAACAAAGATCCTTTTTGAACTAAAGAGGGTGGATCAAAGAATATCAATAACAATTGCCACCCAGTACAAGACTTCTGTGAAGAGGAGAGCTTGGGAGTTTTTTGAATGATGAGGCTCTCAATCTTACAGCTCAGGAGAAGGCTTAAAAAATCTCTGCTAGCAGAAGACAGTAGTGAATTGAGGAAGTTGCTAGCTGGTCTCCAAAAACTCTAAGTGTGTTTCTTTTCAAACTTCGACTTTTTTTTATATCCTTCAGAAGAAAGTATTCGTTTGAAAATGGCCGTTAGGGATCTAGCCGTTGAGGAGAGATCTTGGATCCTTTGGATTCTAGTTGAGATTGTTAACCAAAAGTGTGACGGCCCTCGATACACCGGTACGGTCATACCGACCCACGTCGGTATAGCGAGTGCTGCCACAGTGGGACATTTACCCAAACGATACAAACAGCTGAGATACACGCGAATATACAACATAGTAGCGGAAGTAAAAGACCAATGTGTTCATTCATTCATCATCCACATTAAACATACATGCAGTTCGCAATTAATATAAAAGAACTAAAAATCCACATGATTTAAATTGCTGAAATTAAATACAAATGTCCACACTTAAACATCATTTTCATGATACTTCTAGTACAATGTTCCAAATTTACATACTATGAAATACACAAACTCAAAGAACTCCAACAACTAGCTAGTCTCCGCGCTCGGAGTCTGTCTCCACCGTCTCCTCAAGCGGTGTCGTGTCACCAACTATACCTGTACGCCGAAGCAAGGAGTGAGTCAAAGGACTCAGCAAGCAACACTACTCATGATATACACTTATAAGTCCTAGTGGTTTCTACATGCACATTACAATTAGCCACACATAGCATGTTAGTCAATCCAAGTTTTCAACCTATCATGAAAATTCTACAATTTTATACATAACTCATGCTTTCAGATTTCTAAAATAAAATTCACCTATCACATGGTCTCTATTCAATTTACTCATGAAACTTTAATCTTTAAAGAATAAAACATGAGAGCTATCAACATGAACTTTTACATACATGGAAGGGAAACACAACTAGCATGGATTTCGCACATTTTTAAACACGTACATGAACCTTTTCACATGCTTTAGGTTGCTGATTTCATATGGTTTCATGGCTGAAAACCTATGCATGAGAGTACAACAATCCATAAAACATATCACGTCAACAACCATTCATGCAGTCTTGTGCCCGTGTTCACTAATTATCCCTAATATGGATTCTAAGCATCTTTGCACATTAAACATAATGATAATAACATGAATTTACTGAATTCACATGGTTTCAGATTTGTATCACATGGGTTTCAATAACACATTTCCACATCCTTAGTTTCACATTTTTATTTGCACAAGTTTTCTCTTTCACATGGTTCACTTTACACATACACATTCACATGTCACTTACACATTTACACATGGTCACATACACTTTACACATTTCACATTACACATTTTAGGTGCCGTGACACATAGTCCAAACCACCAAAGAAGGACATATACACATCACATTACACATAGACGCCATCTAGGCATTCCAATGGCGACTCTTGGACTGCGCAGACCGGGAGAACAAGTCTCCACCCTAACCAGTGGTACTTGTCCACCTCCAGGATTTCCCCCTAATGCCCTTAGGGTCACTTAACACATTGAACTTTCTCAGGGGGACTTTTCCCTGATATAGCTCCACTGTCCTCTACGGAAGCAGTGTCACATTGGCACAGTTACACATTTACATATTTACCGTTTTACACTTGGTTTTACACATAACACTTCATCTCATTCACTTTCTCACTCACATGAATACCTCTTTTTTTCCTAACATGGTACTACAGAATTTCAAGGTTTAACATACAGTAAACACACTAATCATGCTGGGTTTAAACAAAATCTAATCACATTACGATCATATGCACGAATTATCACATTTCACATGAAAAACACATAACTTTTTATTTACTGATCCAAAAGACCTGAAATTTTAACCACATGCTGTTTTCGGGTTCAAGGTCATACCCTCAATTTGTCAGATTTTTCTGAGCTAAATAGGATTTACAGAAAATAAAACGCCTAATTAGCATGATATTAACAACTTAAGTTAACATGGGTCTAACACATTCTGCAAATTAGCCACTTGCTGTTTAAGCATGAGCTATTAACATATGCATGAATTGAGAATACAAAATTTCCCTAATTCATACATCTATGGATTGAACACTACACATCATTATTGCATGCTTTCATTTCATCGAACCGAGCTTATTTACAAATTTCACAAGCATGGATAATTTACCAAAATTTGCAAACACATATGCTGACCCACTAATCATCATGATCAGACCAAAACCAAGGCATTCATACACATTCTAATCGGGAAAACTAAATTTGTAAAATCAACAATTCATGCTCACAAGTTTAAGGAACACCATTTCCCACATCCACCAACACACACCACATTCATCCACACACCACAATGCACAATATACATAGAGTATAAGGTTTACCATATATCCTCATCACGTAAAACATACCGAAATTAATGTATAAGAGGGACAGAGCTGTTCTGTCCAGAAGAACTCGGCGGCGGTCTCTGGCCGCTGACTCAGGGTCAGCGGCATGGTCGATGGACGCCAAGCATGAACTGGACGTCCAAGGACCTTGCCGTCGAACCAGGTCTGTGCAGAAACACAGACCCGAGCTCTGAATCTTGGGTGAATTGGAGGGTCTAGGACTCGAGGAAAAATCCATAAAAATCACAAAACCAACCTAGACTCATAAGGGAACATCAGGGATAGGTCACTTGCCTTTCTAAAATTCCTCCAAGGGATTTATGGCTCGGTGAAGACCTCCTTGGGCAGTCCCAAGAAGTTGCAGAAACGCCCTCTAGATCGCCTTCCTCCGGGCTCCTGGGTGATCTCCACGCCGAGGGGACGATGGGGATGCCTTCTCCCTTGCTCCAGCTTTCTCCTTGTCGCAGTAGATCTCCAGACCAAGCTCCAAGGGGTCGGATTTGGGGGTGCTAAGATGGGGTTTTTCTTACAGACTTTCTCTAGGGTTTTCCTTCCTCTATTTCTCCTCTTGCAAGGTGAAGTGAGGAGTGGGAGAGACCAAATTCAGGTTCAGACCTAAGGAGAGCCCCTCACCCACTCACCATACCGATTTGACAACCTGAGAGCCGTTGGGGGACATCCCCCAATGGTGGCCATACCTTGCTCCCGGATTTTCTGGCTCTACAACGCATGCAGGTCAGAGAAATTGGCGTCCATATCGCTGGACGCCGGGATGAGTATTGGCATCCAGGTCTGGACGCTGACACCAGCTAAACGGCCTGGGCTTGACGCCAAGGTGGCCTTCGGCCAGAACTTTAAATTATGCAGAAAACCATGCATACCATGCATATATACATGCAATATGTATACGGTATTGTATCCATACTATCATCATGCAATACATACATTATTTATGTTTAATATAAACACATGTACACGTAATTATACTAATTAATGCGTACGTAAACATGTACATACATACACAAATACAAACATACACACATAAATGCAAATAATGCGACGGAAATTAGAGGGCCTTACAAAAAGTCCTTCTGCCTTTTTAGCTTTTCAACGGCTTCAGACAAGGCTTGTAGCTTCACAGCTTAGAGGTGAAACTCCAATTAATGTTCTGTGAAGGCTCCATGCTCAAAACATGCTCAATAAATGTTCTGCATCAAAGACAAGACAAACAGAGAGAATACCTCCATGCTTTTGAGGTAGGTGAGTCAGAGAAGACATGTAAAATATAGAATCCTCGGACAGACAAGCTTTTAGGCCAATAAAAGAGAGACAGATAGTTGCACCAAAAAGTAAGGTGTGGGTCTGACAGTAGTAGGTGAACCTCTGTCAGATACCCATGCGTCTGAAATCAATAAATGCATGATATTTTCTGAAGGGAATGAAGATCTGTTCTTCTGTCATGAGGCAAGAGACTTATTTGAATAAATGTTTCAAATATAATCACAAACAAGTTTAGAAGATTATTTAAAGTATAATATGTCTCATCTTGTCAGAATATATTAAAATAATAATTACATGATAGAATATTAATATTCAACAATCATACAGGTACCACAAGTTCTGATAAAGATCATTAAGCAGATGAATCACCACAAAAACAAAAATATCCTGTCAACACAACAAAAGTATAAGTACATAGACTGTCAGAGAAGTCAGATTCAAAAGAAGGTGTAATTCGACTCTAGGAGTCGGAGTTAGAATCATGAAGACACCCCGTGACATTCGATTCTCAGAAGTTGCAGTGAAACAAATAAGATTGGACTATAAGAAGTCGGATATATGTGCATTCGACTTCCATACACTTTGACAGAAATAAGATAGATACTTCGACTTTTAGGAGTCGGAGAGTGGCATTCGACTTCAGAACTCAAGACTCAGAAAAATTTGACTCTATAAAGTCGGAGTCAACAGTCAGATTCAGTATGATACACATAGAGTAGTTTGTGGACTTAGAAAAAATTTCGAGGTAAACTTGCATACTGTAATTCGACTTCTGAAAGTCAAAGACTAAATTCGAAGTATGATACATATAGTAGTCTGTGGACTTAGAAAAATTTTCGAGATGAAGTTGTTCAAAAATATTTTATGTGGTATATGTATTAGTGTATTTAATTTATAAAGAGTCTTTTAAAAGGTTTTGTCATAGAAAAATCACAAAGTTATAAGAATTTAAAATATTAAATGATTTTCTTAGGGGTAGTTGCTCAACAATTCTCCCCATTTTTTTTAATGACACAAACTTTTAAATAGACAATGAAAAAGCAAATTAATATGCAAACATATGATCTTCTGGAAATTTTTAGTTATTTCTTTCTCACTTCTTTCTCACTTCTTTCTCCCCCTTTGTGGCATTAACAGAAAAGGTAACATAATGAAGGAGAAAATGAGTTGAATCTATTTCCAGAAATAGAAATAGGAAACAAATATTGTATTCATAAATTGAAATACCCAAGTACATAAGAGTGTTTAGGACTTGGATAAGGAGCTAAGTACAGGGAACGAGGGACTTGATCTAAGAAAGGCTGGAGAAGATCCCATAGCTTCTTCTCATTGTCAGGGAAGAAGTTTTCAAAGAGACTGGCATCAATCTTATAGGTGGGGCCTATCTTAGGGAGTTTCCTATAAGATTTTAGATGGCGGTTGTGGAACCAGGTGAGTCTCTTATAATAGTGACTACGACCTAGAAGAGTTTTGAGAGGGACAAATTTCCTATGGGCTGCTAAATGAAGAAAGTCATGCGTAGTGATATTCCAATGTAGTCCTTGATGAATTGCAGCTTCCTTGGCTTGATAATATATTAAGTACCTCTGCTTCCATTTATGAGCAATAGACTTCCAAAGAGTCTCATATCCTTTGCAGAGATACTCAGCCACTGAGATCTTCAACTTTTCACAATCGGAATGGTCTTAAGAATATGCAGCTGCCCATTGATCCTCTGTGAATCTCTCAGACTTAGCAAAACAAATCTGAAAGTCTAACATGTGCTAGGAATTCTCAGGTTCTTGCATGAGGGCAAACCTATGAAAAGATAATTTCATATTATACTTGATCCTCAACCTAGTAGCTATTCGGATGTGTCTGTTGAAAATAAGCTGAGTAAAATCGTTTCTTGTAGAAATGACACCAACTAATCTCGGGTACAAGCCAGAAGATAATCCAACAGTCATGGAGGGGGAAATATGTCTCTGACCTTTGATAATGTTTTCCCATTGACCTTTGTTGACATCAGGCAGTCCCAATCTGAATCTGGCAAGGTTGAATTCCTTCATCTTAGTGTACTTGGCCTGAGAGTCTCTAATGAGGTTACCAAACATATCATAGAACCTAAGATTCAGGTGAAGATGAAGATCCATGAATTGGTTCCTGGATTGGGTTTTCTGGTATTTGGTGGCTTTACCAGGATAGATTTCAAGAAATTCTTTGGAATTCAGACTGTGGCTTTTCTGAGAGATCAGTTAGAGATCAGCCACAAAGGTGAAACCTGGCATTTCATGGACTTCAAGGAATGCCTTGATGGACAGGAATTTCCTGAATAGGTTCATGTGATGTTCTGAATGGTAGATAAATGCATACCAAAAAGGAGGAAGTAATTTGACAGGGTTCTCTTTTAGCATGTGCCCACCTTTAGATGAAAGTAGTACACTAGGTACTATTTATGACAGTGAAAGGGTGGATCTGCCTACTAGAGGAGTGGATGCAGTAGGAAGAGAAGAAAAGAAACTAGGGTTGGGTTTGGAGAGTGCGTCTGGTTGCCTGAGATGGTTTGAAATAGTATTTCAGAGGATAGATGGAAAACTTGACATTATCAAAGGCAATTGGCTGATCCTCTGGAAGAGATGTAGAGGGAGGAGGATCAGATGAGGTAGGAGGTGGAGGTTGTTGTTGTTGTGGTGCATCAACAGAAGGAGCTGGAGGAGTGAGAGCAGTGGGGGCAGTAGGTTGAGATGAGGATGTAGGTGGTTGTTCTGGTTCCAGAGGAGCAGGAGCAGAGGAAATAGTAGGAGTAGGAGGAGTTGGTCCAGGTGGAGGAGGAGAGGAAATGGTCAAGGGGTTGGAGGACACAGGATGAACATTCTTATGGAGTCTTCTTCTAACCTTCCTCTTAAAGGTCTTGTCCTTGGACCTGGCATCTTCCTCTAAACCTAGAGACTCTAGGGGCCTCTTAAGCCTAGACTCCTACTACTACTGCTACTCTGACTCAACTGTTACTGAAGATTGTTGTTGCTGCTCCAGCGTCTGCTGATCTTCCACAATTGCTACTGAGGGCTACTTTGGCTCTTGCTGCTGCTGCTGCTGTTCCAATGGCTGCTCTTGCTCAGGCTGCTGCTGCTTCTCTTGCTCTTGCTGCTGCTCTTGGTCATGTTGCTGTTGCACTTGAGCTTCTTGTGCTTCATGTTGCTGCTGAGCTGGTGGTTGCTGCTCTTCTGGATGAGAAGATGGTGGTCTAGAGGGCTGCTTGGTGCCCTGTTGGCACACTAACTAAAGCAATAGGTCCTTCATCTGCTGGACCTCCTCAGTTATAGCATCAAATTTGGCATCAATAAATTCAACTTACATATGTAGGACTGACAAGCTCTCTTGTTGCTTTGTCAGTAGATCCATGATAATATTCATATGATTACTACTCTCCCCCTAAGACCTTGGCCGGGTCTCAAAATGAGAAGGGGAGGAATGATGCTGCACTTCTTCAAATTCTGGAAAAACTAGAGTGGAACTGGGAAAAACTTCTTGTTCTTGTGCTACTCCTTTTCCTCTTAGATCTCTAAGTACCTGATTGATGGTCTCTCTAGGTGTATCATGCCCTAGAGATGAGGCAAGAACTTGTTCTTGATGGAATTGCTCTTGTTCTTGCTGAATCCCTTGTTGCTCTTCTTGCTGTTGCTGTACTTGATGATCTTGAGTAGAGGCTTCTCCTCTATCTTCTCTAACTTCAGCTTCTTGCTGACTGGATGGAATGGAAGAGGAATCTTGTGCTTCATCAGGAAAAATCTCATGGGTGCACTGGGGCACAGAATCGTTAACCCAAAAATTCTGACTTCTTTTCTCCAAAGAGTAGTGGCTTCTTCTCAATGTAGACAAGCCAATCTTTTCCTTTACTCCCACAGAAATTTCACCACTCAGATCAACTAAATATCTCTTAAAAATCAAGGTAAGCAGTGGTCCATTAGGAAGGGACTCCTACAAATTCTTAGAGGCTATCATCTTTTCCAAAATAACTGCTGGCAGGTTGACCCTATGTCTTTGAATAGCCCAAAACAATAAACTACCATCCCTGGCAGTTATGGAGGAATGGGTCCCGACCCTTGGTGTGATGATATTTGTAATGACTGAATGGATGATTCTCTTCTCTGCAGACAACTCATTGACTAACAGACCTTTCTTGCTTACTGTCCCCAGACATCCAATGATGCCCATTTTCTATTTATCCATAGGGACTATCTCACTAAGCTTATGCCTGGAGTTGGGACAGTCCAAAAGTTCCACTAGAAGATCTTCAGAAACTGTAACTTTGGTGCCTTTCACATAGCATGTAACTGAACTCTCTGAGGAGACTTGAAGGGTGACAAAGAAAGCCTTAAGGGCATTCTCAACCGTGGGCTCAAAAATCTGACATAGTCTAGTCCAACCCACCGCAGCTAGGGTTTCTTCTACCCATACTAAGCTACCATACAACTAATAAATGTCTACAACTTTCTCTGGACAGATAGAGAACTTGGCAGAGGATAGGCACTGAAGCTGTTCAGGAGTGAACTGCAAAGTTGTTCAGGAGTGAACTGAGTTCCTTCCGGAGCCCTAGATGATGCCATCTAGACAGAAGAAAATGGAGAAGACTTAGGAGACTATCAAAGGAGTGAAAGAAATGCAGTTTAGAATTCAAAGATCTTACCTTTATTCAGAGAAAATGAGAGCTTTGGAGTTGCTCTGAAGACGGTTGCCGGAGAAGATGAACAATGTACGTGGGAAGAGGAAGAAGACGACAGGAGAGTCGGAGAGAGAGTTTTGAAAGAGTGCTTTGGAAAAGGGAATGGATGTTCTAATATAGAAGTTAGAGTCGTAACTGCCCAAGGATGAGGAGATGAACGGTGGGGATTAAAGAGAAGTACCGTTATGTAATAAATACTCTTTTAAATTTAAAAATTATTACCATTTATTATATTAATTTAATGAGAGCATTTATACAGACTCCGACTGTAAACAGTCGAATTTTTACATCCGACTTATAAAAGTCGCAGAGCACACTTCCCTCATCAAGAGTCATGGTAGACTCCGACTTTGAGAAGTCGTAGTCTCCACTCCGACTTCATGAATCGCAGTATTGGGACTTAGAGAATTTCACAGTGAGTTCTTAACATACAATTCAAACATGCAATTTTCACAATGATTTAATCAGGATTACACATACTTATTTCTTTTCTAATAGATGTAAATCTATCTTTAGGAAGAAGTTTGGTAAAAATATTAGCAAGTTGATTTTCTGTAGAGACATACTCAAGTAAAATATCACCATTACTTACATGGTCCCTGATGAAGTGATGTCTAATCTCAATATGTTTTGTCCTTGAATGCTGGATAGGATTTTTGGTCAGATTAATTACGCTTGTATTGTCACATAGCATTGAAATTTCTTGAAGTGTGTGACCATAGTCTTCCAATTGGTGTTTGATCCACAGCAGTTGAGTGCAGCAACTTCCAGCTACAGTGAATTCTGCTTCTGTTGTGGATAATGCCACTGAATTTTGCTTTATGGAAGACCAAGAAATTAAGCAACCTGCAAGTATTTGGCAAGTACCACTGGTGCTTTTTCTATCTATTTTGCATCCAGCATAGTCAGCATCACTATATCCAATTAATTTGAAATCAGAACATCTGGGATACCATAAACCTAATTTACTTGTGTTTATAAGATTTCTAATGATTCTTTTAACAACATGAACATGTGATTTTTTAGGATCAGCTTGAAATCTTGCACACAAACATACACTGAATATTATATCTGGTCTACTAGTAGTAAGATAGAGTAGTGATCCTATCATGCCTCTATAGACTTTTTGATCTATCTTCTTGCCAAGTGGATCACTATCTAACTTAATTCCTGAGCTCATGGGTGTTCCTAAGGGCTTACACTTGTCAAAACCATATTTAGAAAGTAGATCTGAAATATATTTGGTTTGACAAATGTGAGTGCCTTCCTTGGTCTGCTTGATTTGCAAGCCAAGAAAGTAAATAAGCTCACTCATCATGCTCATTTCAAACTTACTTTGCATAAGATTCTCAAAGAATTTACAAAGTGATTCATTAGTAGACCCCAAAATAATATCATCAACATATATTTGAACTATTAAGATTCCTTCTGAAAATTTCTTAATGAATAGTGTGCTATCTACTTTACCTCTTGTGAAATCATGTGATATAAGATAAGTACTTAATCTTTCATACCACGCTCTTGGAGCTTGTTTCAGACCATATAGTGCTTTCTTTAAACGGAAAACATGATTTGGATATTTAGTATCTTCAAAACCTGGTGGTTGCTCAACATAAACTTCTTCTTTTATAAAACCATTCAAAAAAGCACTTTTAACATCCATTTGAAATAAATTGATGTTGGGGGAGCATGCATATGCTAATAAAATTCTAATTGCCTCTAATCTAGCTACTGGTGCATAAGTTTCATCAAAATCAATGTCTTCCTCTTGGGAATATCCTTGTGCTACAAGTCTGGCCTTGTTCCTGGTGATTACTCCTGATTCATCCATTTTGTTTCTGAAGACTCATCTGGTCCCAATAACTGGATGGTCAAAAGGTCTAGGGACAAGAGTCCAAACCTGGCTACGTTGGAACTGATTAAGTTCCTCTTGCATAGAAAGAATCCAAGATTCATCAGCTAGTGCATCATTGATTGTCCTAGGCTCAATTTGAGAGACAAAAATAGAAAAATCACAAGAAATATTCATACCTCTTGTTCTTACCCTATCTTGAAGATCACCTATAATGTTTTCTCTTGGATGATCTCTGTGATACCTCAATTCTCTAGGCAATCCTTCTTGTTGTTCTTCTTGTTGTTGAAGTTCTTCTAGTGGAGGATCTTCTTTTTCTTCTCCTTTTTGTTCTTCAAGAGATGTTTTCTCTAGATCCCTGCAGAGATCTTCAACACAGTCTTCTTCTTCTTCTATTCTCTTAATAGAATGGTTAGTCTCATCAAATAATATATGCAGTATTTGTTCTATGGTTAAAGTTCTTCTATTAAATACTTTGTATCCTCTAGGTTTTGAAATATATCCTAACAAAAATCATTCATCACTTTTAGCATCTAACTTTCCTAAATTATCTTTACCATTATTCAAAATGAAACACTTACAACCAAAAGGTCAAAGATGACTGATGTTGGGCTTCTTTTCATTGTAAAGCTCATATAGGGTCTTCTTTAGAATTGGTCTGATCATGCACCTGTTGATGATGTAGCAGGCTGTGTTGACTGCTTCTGCCTAGAAATACCTTGGGAAATTGTACTCTGTGAGCATAGTTCTGGCCATGTCTAGCAGTGTTCTATTCTTTCTTTCTGCTACTCCATTCTGTTGAGGTGTTCTTGGTGCAGAAAAATTATGTTCAATTCCATTTTCTTCACAGAACTTCATAAATTCTTCATTCTTGAATTCTCCACCATGATCAGATCTGATACTGATAATTTAAAACTTCTGATTCTTTTGTACTACTTTGCTAAACTTCAGAAAGGCTGAAAAAGTTTCTGATTTGGCTTCTAAGAAAGACACCCAAGTATATCTTGAGTAGTCATCCACTATTACATAGCCATATACCTTTCCTCTAAGACTGACTGTTCTTATAGGTCCAAATAAATCTATATGAATTAGTTCTAAAGGCTTGGAAGTTATGACCACTATTTTGAACTGAAATGATGTCTTGGTTTGCTTCCCTTTCGCACAGGCTGTACATATTCCAAACTTCTTCAATTTCATCTTCGGAAGACCTTCAACCAAATCATGCTTAATCAATTTTTTGATTACTGAAGTGCTTGCATGACCCAATCTTATGTGCCAAAATTCAGATTCTTCACTCTTAGTGGTTGCAATACATAAATTCACTTCTGTTAATTCTGCTAACTGTAAGGTATATAAATTCTTTACTCTTTGAGCTTCGGACACTGTTTTTCCATCCTTTTGAATAATGCACTTGTCATTCTGAAATCTTACTAAATGACCCTTATCACATAGTTGACTAATGCTAATGAGGTTGTGCTTCAATCCTTCTACATACATGACATCTTAAATCAAATTCTTTTCTCCTGATCCTACTGTCCCACATCCTAAGACTTTTTCTTTACCATTATCTCCATAAGTGATCTGATCACTTTCATCTCTAAAGCTTGTAAACAACTTCCTATCACCTTTCATATGCCTTGAGCACCCACTATCCAAATACCATTTGGATGCTCTCAGGCGACCCTGCAAATAAATTTAAGTTGTAACTTTTGGTACCCAAATTTTCTTGGGTCCTTGATGATTAGTCTTAGGAATCCAGTGCAAGTGTCTGGTAGTGCATGTGCTGACAATGTGTCCTAATTGATTATAGTGACTACAACATAAATCAAAGGCATTCTTAATGTGTGTAGTGTTATTAAATTTCTGTTTTTTTATAAACATACTGGTTAACCTTTTTAGGATTCTTAATTCTTTTTTCTTTAACAAATTGGGGAGTTGGATATATTTTAGGATGCACAATATCTTTTTCATTTGGTGGAGGTGTGTATCCTACTCCATACTTCTTCTTACCCGTCCTAGAGCCTTTTAAGCTAACAAACAAGGATGTTTTACAGGTATATATTTTCTCTATAGTAGCTCTTAGGTAGTTATTTTCTTCTTGTAATTTTTCTTCATCTTTTAGTTCTTTTAAATTTTATTCTATTTGCATAATTTTACTGTTTTTATTTTTCAAGTCTTCACTCAATAATTCATTTGCTCTTTTAGTTTCATTTAAGCTTTGTTCTAACCTTTCTGCTTCATTTTTCAGAAAGGTGTTAGCCTTTTCTTGGTTTAGCAAATTTAATTTAATGATTTTCATTTGCTTGACTATTGTTTTATATTTTCCATATAATTCATTGAAGGCATCTTCAAGACTATCAGAATCAGATTCAGAACAAGAAGTAAAAGATGTTTCGGAATTTACCTGATTTAGTCTTGCCATGAGGGCTAGATTTGCCTTTTCTTCTTCTTCAGATTCTGAACTTGAAGAGTCTGAACTCGTGGCTTCTTCATTATCCCATGCTACTGCCATTGCCTTTTTCTTGTATTTTCTGAACTTCTTTTCTTTTCCTTTCTTCATGTCGGATCTTTCTACTTGATCCTTCTTCTTTAGCTTAGGACATTCAAATTTGTAATGTCCTGGTTGATTGCATTCGTAGCAGGTTGGTTCCTTCTTCTTGTCCTTCTTGAAGAATCTTTTGGAGCCAAATTTCTTCTTCTTGGCAAGGATCCTTTGTAGTTTTCTTGACAACATGGCTTCATCATCACTATCATCTGATTTCTCCTTTGAATCTTTAGAGGAGGAAGAATTTGCAACCTTCAAAGCATTTGACATTTTCTTTTTCGAAGAATTTTCAGAAAATCTTTCCATATTAATTTCATGAGCCATTAAGGATCCGATTAATTTATCAATGGAAAGCTGAGTTAGATCATGTGCTTCCTCAATGGCAGTGACCTTAGGGGTCCAAACATTTGTTAATGATCTTAAGATTTTACTTACTATTTCTTCATTTGTAAGAACCTTTCCTAGAGAACTCAGTCCTACTATTATGTTTGAAAATCGATTGTACATCTGAGTTATGTTTTCATTTGGAAGCATTTTGAATTGTTCATATTGAGATACGAGAATGTCTATTCTAGTTTGTTTAACTCTATCAGTTCCTTCATATGTAACTTGTAGTTTATCCTACATTTCTTTAGCAGTTCTACAAGCAGATAATCTATTAAATTCTCTTTTAGAGAGGGCACATCATAGAAAATTTTTATCCTTATAATTTAAAGACATGTTCCTTTTATCAGCTATGGAGAGAGCAGAAGAGGACTCACGAAGGATTTCAAAATCACCTTGTTCTATTACCTGCCATAGATCAAAATCTGTGCCTTTGATGAAGCACTCCATCCGCATCTTCCAATACTGATAATCTTCACCATCAAAGAATGGTGGTCTTGTAACAGACTGACCTTCATAGTTGTGAGCTTCAGCTGCCATTTCTTCTCAAATCTTTTGATTCTTCTGAGAAGACCTCGCTCTAATACCACTTATTGGATGGAAATGGCACTAATGATGTCCTAGAGGGGGGGTGAATAGGACTTCTTGTGCTTTTAAAATTTTTATCTAAAATTAAACAACACTAAATAGAACTATTAGAATTTAGTGTAGTGTGTGATTCAAGTGTAAGTTGGCGGAAACAATCACACAATTGCACAAAGAATTTTATCCTAGTTCGGCCCTTCCCACATGGAAGTCCTACGTCCAGTCCTCAAGCTAACCACTTGAGATTTCACTAACTGCCAAGAGAACTTGGCCTTCTCTCACCCTTGAGAGGAATTACAAGTCCACTTGCTCTCACGCAAGTCTTCCCTCAACAAGGGTACAAAGCCACCTTTTACAAGGTCTTCCCTACACAGGAGGGGAACAACATGAACAAATCTCCTGCTGAAATTACACAGAGAAAATTATAGACACTTGTGTGTTTGCCCCAAGAATGAGCAAACACACCTAATTCAGAAAGGAGAAAATAATAGGAGTTGCAACTAAGATCCTTTCTGAACTAAAGAGGGTGGATCAAAGAATATCAATAACAATTACCACCTAGTACAAGACTTCTGTGAAGAGGAGTGTAGCATATCGACTGTTTGGATCATCTTACATTAGTTGTGGTGGCCAGTGTGTGGCCCATGTTGTGTGTAGCAGGTGCTTACACAGGTTTTCGAGGCGTTGTGGGCCGGTTGGTTGGCCTAAAGCGCAGGGTTGTTCTCTGTCCCTGAACGCGACAGAGGGGCTCGTCGCGTTCTCATCGCGACACTTGGGGACGTCGCGTTCAGGTTGCCGCTATTTTGGCTCGTCGTCTGCATGCGTGCCGCGTGTCCGGTGCTGGACGGGAGTGCTGATGTCGACAGGGAAATCGCGACGGGTAGCCGCGTCGCGACCAGGTCGCAACGTCGCGATACGTTGCGTTCCCAACCGAGCTGCGTTTTTAAGAAACCCTAGCAGAATAGAGCTTTCACAAGCTCTGCTCGGCCAGGGGAGGGTTTGCTCATGGGTTTTTGGGCGATTCGAGCTCGTGGACCTCGGTTGGTCGTGTTCTCGCCGCGAGGATCACGTGTGGAGCGGGAGAAATGTCGGGTTATCACCGTTTAGGTGTTCTTCATCAAGGTAGGGAGATTCTACCCTTTTTCTTATTGGAATTGTGGTGTGTGTGTCGTGTGATGTGTTTACTGCTTTAAGAACCATAGATGGCACGCTAGGACATCACAAAGAGCATGAAAAATGGATTAGAAACCATGTATGGGTTTTTAGAGTTTTCTAGCGAAGGGGACCCGGATAGGGTTTTTCACCTGCGAAGGCGATGCTCTCCCCTGTCGCGATCTGATCGCGACAGGACGATACGTCGCGTTTGCTCTCTTGATTGTGACTGGTCGGGGGGTCGCTATCTGAACCCGACCTGGGCCTCTGTCGCGATTGCAACCGAGAGTTGTTATTTGCGTACAAATGTTAATGTATGTATCCGTTACTGTTTAACCGATGCATGGCATGGTTAACCGATGTGTGTAGAGGTGGTTTGTGGTGCTTTGGCATTTGTTGCGCTCCTCGAAAGTGCTGTTCACATGGTGAGCTATAGGCTCACGTGGTTGTGTGTGTGAGTTTCAGTGACCCGTATGTGTTCACGTGGTTTGCGTAGCGTGCACGAGTTTTCGTGTGAGTGGTAGGTAGTGCTACGCCTTCTGTGGTTACCTCTTCAGTTGGGAGCCCCAGGTTCCGAGGTGAGCCAGGCACGTGGGTGTGCTCGGGATTTCTCCCAGTACAGTGGTACTGTCAAGGTCTTGTCGTCTTCCTAGACACCCTCACTCTCGGGGAGAGTTGCCGTCTGGCTGAGGGAAAGACGACAGTGGGATAGTGACTTGTGAGAGTTTGTGTTTAGTCACTTGTAGCATGCTCGTAGTTGGGGGGACGGACACCAGTAGACGTACTGGACCCCAGCTAGTCCTCTTTCCAGTGCCTTACTTTAGGGAGCTTAGGCCGGAGTCCCTAAAGGTGATAGGCATGGGCCTACGGGGTGTGACCTACAGGTGTGGTGGTTTGGTTGGTCTCCACAGTTCTTGTTTGGTTTAGTGGAGCGGCAGCTGGACCTTTCGTCCGTGGCTGCGAGGCTGAGAGGTAGACCTGTGTGTTTGTCCAGGTTGGTTGCTGGTGTCGCGAGCCAGGCTACGCGACCCGAGTTTGGCATTTACCTACTTTAGCTCGTACACCTATTTAGATTTTCCGTTTATTTATTTATTAACATTACTTTCGAGATCAGCAAGCGGTAAGTAGGTTACAGCTTTAATATCTTGCTTAAATAATTCTATAAACTGTTATAGTGTAGCTTCCTGCTTAGTTACTTGAGTTGTGGTTTGCTCGGTTTCTTTGGGGGAGTTTCCCTACTGAACCAGTGACTAGCGAGGCTCACCCCCTACTCCTTTCAGGTGAGGGAGAGCAAGAAGTTTCCCAACCGTCTTCTAGTTCCGGGCCGCACCGTAGCAGAGCAGGGTCTGCGCCACCACCAGCAGTGTAATTTTCTCTCTTTGTACACCTCGGGGTATGCCCCAGGTTCTGTTGTACAGGTTTATGGTTTTAGTTGAGAAACTGGCTATGTAAATCCCATGTAAATATTTTTGGAATGGAAAGTTTACTTCTGTTATGTGGTTTCCTTTATATTTCTACGGACTTGTGTGAATGATATCCCTTGCGATGCTTCGGCTTGTTCGTGGGAGGCGGAGTCGTGTCAGGCTCGTTATCAGGTTAACGGGTTTGAACGATGTGGTTCGTCACAGTTGGTATCAGAGCATAGTCTGTATAAATGTTAAGGAACAGGAAATTTACACAGCCTATTCTTTACTTAAACCCACTGCTGGTAGTTGACCCTGGGTTTTTGTGTTAATAATTGTTGTGTTGTGTGGCTGGAAATTGTTTGTGCAGTAATCAGAAATGGCAGATCGGAGAGATTGGGGAGGAGGTGGTGATGATCCAGAGGATCCTACCCAATGGATGATTGAGCAGATATGGGAAAGTCTTACGGAGATCCATATGAGGATGGATCAGCCAGGACCCGCACAGCCAGCGATACCAGTTGTTGAGGAGGCAGTACCAGCAGCCCCAGTTTTACCCCAAGTAGGAGTTGAGGTACCTCCTGTAGTACCTGTGCACCCTACAGTACCAGTGAGGCCAGCTACCGCAGAGGATCCCACAGCTCTTGTGGAGAGGTTTCTGAGGTTACAGCCCCCTACTTACTCAGGTGGCCCTAACCCAGATACTGCAGAGCATTGGATACATGAGATCGAGAGGGTATTTATGACTATGAGGTGTCCGTAGGAGGACAGAGTCATTCTTGATATTTATCAGTTGAGGGGATTTGCTCAGGAATGGTGGAGGCTCAAGTTGCAGACTATTTTTGCAGGAAGGACAGAAGATGGAATTACTTGGCCAGAGTTTCTGACGGTTTTCAATGACACGTTCTTTCCACTATAGATCCAGCAAGCAAAGAGGGAGCAGTTTAGAACTTTACAGTAAGGAAGATTGTCTGTGTTGGAGTATTAGATGAGATTCATGGCATTGAGTAGATATGCCCCTTATGTGGTGACCGATCATGCAATAATGGTGGAGTATTTTATTAGGGGATTGAGGTCTGAGTTGCAGGATGCAGTAGCTCCACTAATGTGCAGGACAGTGGAGGAAGCGGCACAGCGGGCAGCTGTGTTAGAAAGGACTTTGCAGGCTAGGCAGAGTCAGTGTCAGGTGGGAGGTTTTGGTAGCTTCCGACTTCCCCAGCAGTCGCAGGGCATCAGCAAAGGAAAAGCACCCTCAGGAGCATCATCGTCTGGGATAGCAAAATGGGGTAAACAGATCAAGAAATTCTTCCAAGGAGGAGGACGTGGCAGAGGCAGGCAACAAGGTTTCCAATAGGGTGGTTTTCAGCAGGGGCATGGCTACAGGCCACCGGTTCCAGAAGAGTCCCAGCAAAGTACTGCAGGTCAACCTGCAACTTTTCGGGAGGTCATATGTTATGCTTGTGGTCAGCTAGGACATTATGCCAGGGATTGTCCGTCTCGAGGATATGGTTATGGAAGGGGGACTCAGCAGTAGCAGCAGACATATCAACCATCAGCAGAAAGAGGCAGAGGAACCCCTTTTCAGAGAGGAGGTCGAGGTCGGGTGATGACAATCACCAAGGCGCAGGCAGAAGCATCAAATCTCATTGAAGGTATACTACCGATCTTTGATTTCTCAGCTAGAATATTAATTGATCCGGGTGCTTCTCATTCATTTATTTCCAAAGATTTCTTGGATAGTCTAGCTCATCCCATAGAAGAAAGGCAGTGTGAATTGGTGGTTGAGATTCCTACCGGTGATTTTATGCTTACTTCCTGTTATTTAGATGAGGTTCCAATTGTAATTCATGGGAAACGGTTGCCGGCAAAGTTATATGCTTTGTCTTTAAAGGAATATGATTTGATTTTAGGTATGGATTGGTTAGAGGCTTATGGTGCTCTGGTAGACTGTAGAAAGAAGAGGGTCAGGTTTTGTAGACCTGATGGAACAACTTTTGAATTTCAAGGTATGCCCTTCTATTCTCCTAAGTTTATCATTTCTGTGCTCAGAGCTAGAAGATTAATTAATGCAGGATGTGTAGCATATCTTGCTTCTGTGAGTCTGGTTGAGTCTCATAAATCTGTAGAGTCTGTGTCAGTGGTTAGAGAATTTATAGATGTATTCCCAGAAGAATTTCCGGGGCTAGCGCCTGGCAGAGAGGTAGATTTCACTATTGAAATAGAACCAGGCAGTATGCTGATCTCAAAGGCACCGTACAGAAAGGCACCAGCAGAATTAAAAGAGTTAAAGAAGCAGTTGCAGGAGTTATTAGAGAAAGGTTTCATTAGGCCAAGTCACTAACCATGGGGTGCACCAGTACTATTTGTTAGAAAGAAGGATGGTAGTCTGAGGATGTGTATAGATTATCGGCAGTTGAATAAGGTTACTATCAAGAACAAGTATCCGCTCCCAAGAATAGATGATTTTTTTGATCAGCTTCAGTCAGCAAAGGTGTTCTTCAAGATTGATTTGAGGTCAGGATATCATCAGTTGAGAATTAAGGAAGAAGATATTGAAAAGTCAACTTTCAGGACCAGGTATGGACATTATGAATTTGTAGTAATGCCATTTGGATTGACAAATGCGCCAGAAGCTTTTATGAACTTGATGAATAGAATATTTCATCCATATCTGGATCAGTTTATAGTAGTTTTTATCGATGATATCTTGATATATTCAACATCAGAAGAAGAGCATGCAGCCCATCTAAGAATCACATTGCAGGCATTGAGAGAGCATCAACTGTATGCTAAGTTCAGTAAGTGTGAATTCTGGCTGAAAGAAATACAGTTTTTGGGTCATGTGATTTCTGGTGAAGGAGTTGCAGTGGACCCAGCAAAAGTGGAAGCAGTGTTGAAGTGGGCAGAGCCAAAAACATTGTTAGAAATCCGAAGCTTTTTGGGTCTTGCAGGTTATTATAGAAGATTTATTCAAGATTTCTCTAAAATAGCAGCCCCAATGACCAAGTTAACCAAGAAGGGAGTTTCTTTTGTGTGGTCTTCTGAGTGCAGGCGTAGCTGTGCTGAATTGAAAAAGAGGCTTACTACAGCACCAATATTAGAAATTCCTTCAGGAAATGGTGGTTTTGTGATATATACAGATGCATCCAGAAGAGGATTAGGGGCAGTATTAATGCAACATGGAAAAGTGGTTGCTTATGCTTCCAGGCAATTAAAGAAACATGAAGAGAATTACCCGACTCATGATTTGGAGTTGGCAGCGGTAGTGTTTGCTTTGAAGATTTGGCGGCATTATTTATATGGAGAAAGATTTGAAATATTCACAGATCATAAGAGCTTGAAATATATATTTTCACAGAAAGATTTGAATTTAAGGCAATACAGATGGATGGAATATTTGAAAGATTATGACTTCAGTTTGGGATATCATCTGGGTAAAGCAAATGATGTGGCAGATGCACTGAGTAGAAAAGCTGTTATGAATCAACTTATGATCAGAGAGTGGAAATTATATGAAGAGATAGCAGATAATTCCTTATATGTGCCAAATAGTCAGCAGAGAGCAGTGTTGGCAAATAGTGCAGTTGAACCATCTCTTTACAAACAGATAGTTGAAGCTCAGAAAGCAGATGAGAACTTGGCAGATATTCTAAGAATGGAGGAGGTAACTTTGGGCCATGATAATGTAGTCAGATTAAAAGGCCGAGTATATGTCCCAGCTGATGCAGGAATTAGACAGAAAGTGTTAGAGGAGGCCCATAGGTCAAGATATACTATTCATCCAGGCAGTACTAAGATGTATTAGGGAATGAAGGGTTTTTACTGGTGGCCAAACATGAAAAGAGAAATTGCAGAATTTATAGCAAGATGTGCTGTCTGTCAGCAAGTAAAAGCAGAACATCAACGACCAGGAGGTTTGTTGCAACCTTTGCCCATACCACAGTGGAAATGGGATGATATAGCTATGGATTTTATAGTGGGTTTGCCCAGCTCAGCAGGTCATAATGGCATTTGGGTTTTTATTGATAGACTGACTAAAGTTTGCAGATTGTTACCGGTTAATATGTCATGGTCAATAGACATGTTAGCCAAGTTATATGTGGAAAGAATAATACCATTGCATGGAATTCTAGTTACTATTGTTTTAGATCGAGATCCAAGATTCACCTCAGGTTTTTGGAGAAGTTTACAGAGGGTAATTGGCACTGAGTTAAGATATAGTTCAGCATATCATCCGCAGACTGATGGACAGACAGAAAGGACCATCCAGACAATAGAAGATATGTTAAGGGCATGTTGCTTGGTTTGGGGAGGAATATGGGAACGCCATTTGAGTATGGTTGAATTCGCATATAATAACAGTTATCAAGCAAGTATTGGAATGACACCTTATGAGGCATTGTATGGTAGACTATGCAGGACACCATTGAATTGACATGAAATAGGAGAGAGGCAAGTTCTGGGTCCTGAGTTAATCAGGCAATGTGTAGAAATAGTTAAGTTTATTAAAGAAAAGTTACAGATAGCACAAAGTCGACAAAAGAGTTATGCTGATAACAGATGTAGACCATTGCAGTTTGAAGTGGGGGATTATGTATTTTTAAAGGTTTCTCCTACTAAAGGTATATTTAGATTCAGCAAGCGAAGCAAGTTGAGCCCCAGATATGTAGGTCCATTCCAGATAATGGAAAGATTAGGCGAGATGGCTTACAGGTTAGATCTGCCAGTAGACTTCGTAGATGTTCATAATGTGTTTCATGTCTCAATGCTCAGAAAGTACATTGAAGATCCGTCCCAAGTAATCAGTTACCAGAGAAGTGAATTAAAGCCAGACATGACAATGCCAGAATATCCAGTACAGATCACAGGCCGCAGAACCCAAAAGCTCAGGAATAAGAATATTGACTTAGTGAAAGTCAGATGGGAAAACAGACAAGGTGGTAAGGATACTTGGGAACTAGCAGAGGAAATGATGAAGACGTATCCATACTTGTTTGAGTAAGCTTTTAATTCTTTTAGGTGATAGTACCTTATTTGTTTTAAATTGAAAATTTTTGTTATCGGGTTCCACTTTAAATTTCGAGGATGAAATTTATTTTAGGTGATAGTAATGTAGCATATCAACTATTCAGATCGTCTTACATTAGTTGTGGTGGCCAATGTGTAGCCCATGTTGTGTGTAGCAGGTGCTTACACAGGTTTCCGGGGCATTGTGAGCTGGTTGGTTGGCCTAAAGCGCAGGTTTGTTTTCTGTCCCTGTACGCAACAGAGGGGCTCGTCGTGTTCTCATCGTGACACTCGGGGATGTCGCGTTCAGGTTGTCGCTGTTTTGGCTCGTCGTCTGCATGCGCGTTGCGTGTCGCGCGTTGGACGGGCGTGCTGACGTCGACAGGCGGATCGCGACGGGTAGCTGCATCGTGACTACAACGCGTTCCCAACCGAGCTGTGTTTTTAAGAAACCCTGGCAGAACAGAGCTTTCACGAGCTCTGTTCAGCCAGGGGAGGTTTTACTCGTGGGTTTTTGGGCGATTCGAGCTCGTGGACCTCGGTTCGTCGTGTTCTCGCCGCGAGGATCACGTGTGGAGCGGGAGAAATGCCGGGTTATCGCCGTTTAGGTGTTCTTCATCAAGGTAGGGAGATTCCACCCTTTTTCTTCATGGAATTGTGGTGTGTGTGTCGTGTGATGTGTTTACTGCTTTAAGAACCGTAGATGGCATGCTAGGACATCACAAAGAGCATGAAAAATGGATTAGAAAGCATGTATGGTAGGGTTTTTAGAGTTTTCTGGCGAAGGGGACCCGTATAGGGTTTTTCTCCTGCGAAGGCGACGGTCTCCCCTGTCGCGATCTGATCGTGACAGGACGATACTTCGTGTTCGCTCTCTTGATTGCGACTGGTCGGGGGGTCGCTATCTAAACGCGACCTGGGCCTCTGTCACGATCGCAGCTGAGAGTTGTTATTTGCATACAATTGTTAATGTATGTATCCGTTACTGTTTAACCGATCCATGACATGGTTAACCGATGTGTGTAGAGGTGGTTTGTGGTGCTTTGGCATTTGTTGCGCTCCTCGGAAGTGCTGTTCACATGGTGAGCTATAGGCTCACGTGGTTGTGTGTGTGAGTTTTAGTGACTTGTATGTGTTCACGTGGTTTGCGTAGCGTGCACGAGTTTCCGTGTGCGTGGCAGGTAGTGTTACGCCTTCCGTGGTTACCTCTTCAGTCGGGAGCCCCAGGTTCTGAGGTGAGCCAGGCACATAGGTGTGCTCGGGATTTGTCCCGATACAGTGGTACTGTCAAGATCTTGTCGTCTTCCTGGACACCCTCACTCTCGGGGAGAGTTGCCATCCGGCTGAGGGAAAGACGGAAGTGGGACAGTGACTTGTGAGAGTTTGTGTTTAGTCACTTGTAGCGCGCTCGTTGTTGGGGGGACGGACACCAGTAGATGTACTGGACCCTAGCTAGTCCTCCTTCCAGTGCCTCACTTTAGGGAGCTTAGGCCGGAGTCCCTAAAGGTGATAGGCATGGGCCTGGGGGGTGTGACCTGCAAGTGTGGTGGTTTGGTTGGTCTCCACAGTTCTTGTTTGGTTTAGTGGAGCGACAGCTGGACCTTTCGTCCGTGGCTGCGAGGCTGAGAGGTAGACCTGTGTGTTTGTCCGGGTTGGTTGCTGGTGTCGCGAGCCAGGCAACGCGACCCGAGTTTGGCGTTTACCTACTTTAGCTCGTACACCTGTTTGGGTTTTCCGTTTATTTATTTAATAACATTACTTTTGAGATCAGCAAGCGGTAAGTAAGTTACAGCTTTAATAGCTTGCTTAAATAATTCTATAAACTGTTATAATGTAGCTTCCTTTTTAGTTACTTGAGTTGTGGTTTGCTCGGTTTCTTTGGGGGAGTTTCCCTACTGAGCCAGTGACTAGAGAGGCTCACCCCCTACTCCTTTCAAGTGAGGGAGAGCAGGCCGGGACGCACCGTAGCGGAGCAAGGTCTGTGCCACCACCAGCAGTGTAATTTTCTCTCTTTGTACACCTCGGGGTATGCCCTAGGTTCTGTTGTACAGGTTTATGGTTTTAGTTGAGAAATTGGCTATGTAAATCCCATGTAAATATTTGTGGAATGGAAAGTTTACTTCTGTTCTGTGGTTTCCTTTATATTTCTACGGACTTGTGTGAATGATATCCCTTGCGAAGCTTCGGCTTGTTCGCGGGAGGCGGAGTCGTGTCAAGCTCGTTATCAGGTTAACAGGTTTGAACGATGTGGTCCGTCACAAGGAGAGCTGGGGAATTTTTTAAATGATGGGGCTCTCAATCCTGCAGCTCAGGAAAAGGCTTAAAAAATCTCTGCTAGCAGAAGACAGTGGTGAATTGAGGAAGTTGCTAGTTGGTCTCCAAAAACTCAGTGTATGTTTCTTTTCAAAACTTCGGCTTCTTTTTATATCCTTCAGAAGAAACTATCCGTTTGAAAACGGCCATTAGGGATCTAGCCGTTGAGGAGAGATCTTGGATCCTTTGGATGCTAGTTGAGATGTTAACCAAAAGTCCTTCTGCCTTTTTAGCTTTCCAACGGCTTCAGACAAGGCTTGTAGTTTCACAGCTTAGAGGTCAAACTCCAATTAATGTTCTGTGAAGGCTCCATGCTCAAAACGTGCTCAATAAATGTTCTGCAGCAAAGACAAAACAAACAGAGAGAATGCCTCCATGCTTTTGTGGTAGGTGAGTCAGAGAAGACATGTAAAATATAGAATCCTCGAACAAACAAGCTTTCAAGCCAATAAAAGAGAGACAAACAGTTGCACCAAAAAGTAAGGTGTGGGTCTGACAGTGGTAGGTGAACCTCTGTCAGATACCCATGCGTCTGAAATCAATAAATGCATGATATTTTCTAAAGGGAACGAAGATCTGGTCTTTTTCCATGAAGCAAGATTATTTAGAGTATAATATGTCTCATCTTGTCAGAATATATTAAAATAATAATGACCTGATAGAATATTAATATTCAACAATCATACAGATACCACAAGTTCTGATAAAGATCATTAAGCAGATGAATCACCACAAAAACAAAAAGTATCCTATCAACACAATAAAAGTATAAGTACATAGACTATTAGAGAAGTCAGATTCAAAAGAAGGTGTAATTCGACTCTAGGAGTCGGAGTCAGAATCATGACGACACCCCATGACATTTGATTCTCAGAAGTTACAGTGAAACAAATAAGATTGGACTATAAGAAGTCAGATATATGTGCATTCGACTTATATACACTTCAACAGAAACAAGACGGATACTTCGACTTTTAGGAGTCGGAGAGTGGAATTTGACTTCAGAGAGTTGGAGAGTGGCATTCAACTTCAGAACTCAAGACTCAGAGAAATTCATGTAACGACCCTCTTCATACCGGTACGATTATACCAATCCCCATCGGTATAAAGGGCGTCGTCACAATGGGACATGTACCCAACACTAGTCGATAGGTTGATATGTACCGGGATAGCAATAGAGTACAGCGGAATGAAATAAATAACTCAACTCTTACCTAGCACCAACACACATTCCGCAATCTAAATAGCGAAATAGAAAGACAATGTCCACATTAATACAAGATAAAAGAACTACTTTGTCCAAATATTGTCCATACAATAATCCTTTTCGGCTAGAAAAAAAAGAAAGTACAACTAGTAACAGCTCCACAAAATAGTCTTCTAATGACGATCCTCACCAAGCTTCCTTCTAGAACCCGATACCTGTCAACCTGTATGCCGAAGCAAGAGTGAGTCCAAAGACTCAGCAAACAAACCAAAGTCTTAAACTTAAAACATGTCACACTCACAATATGGCATTAACATTAAAGAGATGCACACTATCATCAAATCACGAAGGTACTCATGGTCCTTACTTTCAACTAGCAATACATATTATCTTGTCAGGAGCATGCATTAGTCTACCATATTCTCTTTCTAAATCATGAGCAATACAGCATACACATGCACTTATTTAATACACTTAACATGTAGCATGATTCGTCCACACTTCTTTTAACCCATAGATATTTCTACTACTAGAGCATACAATTGAGCGTAAAGAAAAGAACAAGCTAGCACGATGACTACTTTCTTTTCACGTGACCTTTTTGTATTTATTTGTACAATTACTTGCTGTTTAACATAATAAGATCACATGCACATAGTTTCACATTTGTAGCATGACTTGAAGGTTAAAACACGGTGAAACCATTTAGCAATCCATGAGCACTTAAGTATGAACTTTTATACTAATTGAGCCTTCAACTAGCATGGAATCCAAATATTTTTCATGCATTTGCCATATCATAATCAACCTTTTGCAAACGTGAAAATCCATTACATGCTCACTACCATTTCATTCACATGAGAGCTATATATATATATATTCAATCACAACATGATAGCAATTACGTGAGATTCTCATATGTTGAAAGGGAAGTTCCTAATATGGATTCTACTCATTCTTACACATGTGAAACATCATTTTGCATACATTTAGGTTGCTGTTTGGATATGCATTTAACACTTTCATGACATATATCATAAGTTCACAATCTAACACATTATCCCACATGATTGCACACTTACTCATTCGCATTGTCACTTTTACACATTTAACATGTACACATGTTCACACTTACACAATTTACACGTTTCCACATCATTTACTCTACCACTTTCACTTATCACGTATCACATCGATTGCACTTACCACGTGCATCATGGGCACTTACCACGTGCCACGTTCACATATTTCACACTTTATTCATTTTTTATTGCTTAAATAATTTGCCATGACACATAGTCCTACCACCAGTAGAGGACACTAACAAATATCTCATAGCTCGTGCTCATTCCTTAGCACAGCTTCAACACAACTCATATCACAACTCATATCACAATGCATGACACAACTCATACACATACTCACCACCTAGGCAATACAGCGGTGAATCTGGTAACTGCGCAGACCGAGAGAAGCCCTCTCACCCTATCCAGTGGTACTGTCCACCTCGGGGTTTTCCCAATGCCTTTGGGACAAACTTATATCACATGGAGCCTTCCATAGGGACTTTTCTATATACGGCTCCCGATGCCTCTAGGGTAGCAGTGCCACATAGGCACAAATTTTACACTTTACTCATGCCGAGTTTTAACACGTATTTTCACATAACACTCACATCTCCTTCATTTTCTCATGCACAAGTACTCTGTTTTCTCCTAATCATGCTACTACAGATGACCATAATTAACATTCCGGAAGTTTCGTTAATCAGGTTAGATTGTTCAGAAACCAAATCATTTCATAATAGCTTGCATTAGTCCCGCATTTTGCATGGAAATTTCATATTGCACTGTATAATTGTCCAAATGACCTGAAACGTTGACCAATACTGGTTTCAGGTTTAGGATTCTACATGCAAGTTTTCAGATTTTTCTGAACTAAAACAAATTTACAGAAAATCGAACATCCATTTCTCATGCTATTTAAAATCCCTATTAGCATGGAAATCTAGCATAAACATTGATTCAACATGCCTCAGCCCTGACCTAACATGCATGCATTCGCATGAAATCTACCCATATTATTGCACAAAGCACGATTTACTAGAGATTTAATAGTCCTACACATGTCTCATTTTCCCAAAACATGAATTCTAACAAATCATATAAACATGGAAAATCATGGAAATTGCAGGGAATAAACTGATGCATGCATACATGGCTCACAACATTTAGCACTTTCCGACCCTCACTAAATCATCCAAACAGTGAGTCAAGAAGGTCATGCCTAACATACATGCATTTTCGCAAAGCAATTAATTGCATTACTCATACCATGCTCAATAATCCATCCACACACCACAATAGATATCTTACATAACGTATAGGGTTTACAGTATATCCTCATGCGTCAAAAGTCCGAAAAATTAATTACTTAAGGCAGAACAGTCTACTGTTCTGCACTGAAGAACTTGGCGGCAGTGTCTGGCCGTTCACAGAGTTTGACGGCAAGACCGCTGGACGCCCACTGGAGATCTTGGCGTCAAGGCATTGACGCCAAGTTCTGTCTGTGCAATACACAGACCGAGCTCGGGGATTTGGGAATGTGGGGTTCCAGGACTCGAGGAAAAATCCATAAAAAATACTAAGACTCAAGGGGACATGTTTAGGGTTACGATCTAGGTTCACTTGCCTGAAGAAAAACTTCTAAACGGATCAAAATAGCCGATGGAGCTCTCTTTGGCACTTGCCAAGAAGCCTCCAGAAATCCTTTGCTCCGGGTTCCAGGGGATTGTAAGCCGCAGTCCAACGCCGGGGAAGCCTTCTCCTGTGTATGGCCTTCCTCTTTGTTGTAGAAGCTTACCCGAAAATGCCTCCAGTTGCCGGATCTAAGCCTTCCAAGGTCAGTCCCTCATCTCTCCTCTCAGCTAGGGTTTCCTTTTTAGCAAATGAGCCAAGGGAGCTTTCTAAGTTGCAAAGAGAGATGTTTTATAGAATAAGGGGGCAAGAGGGGCTCGTATAGGACTGAAGGGACAAGTAAGAGATGTTGGGAAGACATCTCCCCAATCAGAAGCCTGGCCCAATGAGTGCTCTCTGCGCTCTGCTGTGCACAGAAAATTAGAGATATTGACGTCCACATCCATGGACGGCTACAAAGGGGTTGGCGTCAGTCGATATGGACGCTGACATAACATGGGCGTCCATCCATGTTGACGCCAAGACACTCTTCTGCCAGAACTTAAAATCATGCAGAACCATGCTTAATCCACACATGTAGCACATGAAACCTATGTAGTATAGTGTATACACCACTACACCATGTAAACATCCAATATACTACTGATCCTACACATACATACATAGGTACATCAAGGTAACAACACGCACATGATATCTTCATACGCATACAAGGTATAAGGTACAATATGATATTACTACACCGGGCAATCAATAACATTTATACCTAGGCATACACAAGCATACATGAATACACTAAGATAAGATGTACGTAGATATCTACCTATGCATACACAACGGGTGTAGCATACTTGTGTACATTATGCTTGAAATAGATGGATGCAACATGCGCACCGGTAATTAGATTACTTGCACAACTTTACCTAACATTGCTTAAGTACTATATGCATAGGATTCTTAATATGCACTATATGCATGATTTAGCCAATTGACTATTCTCACCTAATTATCATAAAAATACATGCATGTCATTCATGAGGAGTATAGAATCCCAATATAAACTACTAAATACACCTACCATGTTGAACTCTTTATGCACATGCAATGTACGAAGCACAATGTACGCATTAACTAAACCATGCAATGAACCATGTTTACAACTAAACATACTCATGCATACATAAGTACACCAAGGTGTTATGCAAGTAGAGTTAGGTATACCATTGTCACACGCATAGGATAACATACATACGTACATACACATATGTACTTCATATACTCTCATACAAAATTCCATGAAATAGGTAGTATAGGATATTCTTCATTATTTAGAAAATACATACATAATATTACTCAATCATTCTAAGTCTAAGATTCTTGGAAAAGAACAGAGAACATTCATATTACTTCTTAATTTAGCTAATTGCTCACTTCTACGCGAATACACGTATACATATATATATATATATATATACGTATATGCTCATGCTCAAGAGAAGTATAAAACTTATAGTAGGCACAATGAACTACGCATGCTATGCACACAACAAGCGAACTCCCAACACACCATTCATATACATACATATATATAAAAGAGAAAAAAAATTCGGGGTCTAACAATTCAACTCTATAAAGTCGGAGTCAACAGTCAGATTCAGTATGATACACATAGAGTAGTTTGTGGACTTAGAAAAATTTCGAGGTAAACTTGCATACTGTAATTCGACTTCTGAAAGTCGGAGACTAAATTCGAAGTATGATACATATAGTGGTTTGTGGACTTAGAAAATTTTTTTGAGATGAAGTTGTTCAAAAATATTTTATGTGGTATATGTATTAGTGTATTTAATTTGAAAAGAGTCTAATAAAAGGTTTTGTCATAGCAAAATCACAAAGTTATAAGAATTTAAAATATTAAATGATTTTCTTAGGGGTAGTTGCTCAATAGTTTTAAAATGTTTAAGTGTGTTTAATGTTAGTAAAGCATGACTTAGGGTTAATAGATCAGATTATGATTATGTTGATCATGTTTATTATGTTAATATATAGGAGATATGTAGTTTATGTGTATAGTGGTATGTAGTTGCAATGGAGGTCATGTGATGACCAATGACAAGCAAGTTTAGAATGTGAATTATCGTGGTTTATGAATATAGGTTTTATGAGTATGTCAATTATTCGGCATGGCTTGTGTGTTTGTGGAGTTTGGTGGTTTGACACCTATTTCGGAATGCCTCTCTAGTCGGGTATCCTATGTTCTTTGTGAGCCAGGCACGTTGTGTTCGAGATTTATCCTAGTAATATGTGTACCGTAAAGGTCTGTGTCGTCTTCCTGAACACCCTCACTCATTGGTTTGTTAAGTAGCCCGTTCGCCTGAGGGAAAAATGACGGTGGGGCAGTGACTTATGGTGTTCGAGTGTTCTCGTGGTTGGGGGACGGACACCAGTAGACATACTGTTCTCTAGCTAGTCCCGTGTTTCCACTTGCCTCACTCTGCGGGCCCCGAAACTCGTAGAGGTGTTTCAGGCATAGGCCTACAGCTCGTGTTGCTACAGTGTGGTACTGGTTGGTCACCATAGTTCTTTGGTTACGCAGTGTGGTTCTGGAGCTGCAGTTGGACCTTCTGTCATTGACTGCGAGACTGAGGGGTGGTTCTAGTGTTGCGTTGTCCGGGTTGGATACTGGCGTCATGACCCTTAGTCTTTACCCGTGTGGTGGTGTCGTTCCTTCCGACTCAGGTTTCTACTAGTTGTCGTTGTCAGTTGTGACTCACTGGCTATAGTTTCTATCGTTAGTTGTGTAACTGTGCTATTGACACGATTGTACGATTGTGGTTCTACTGTGGTACTTTTTGGTTTTAGGTACCTGTACCCTTCTTGTGTAGTTGATCATTGTGAAACATCTTGTGCCGGTTTCAGGTGTTGTAGATCTGTGTTCTGTGGAGGTCATGTTATGTAACCTTCCACTTGTCGTGTTTTTACCCTTTTGTGGGTAATTCTCCGGTGTATTTTATTACTCTAGTGTGTGGTGGACTAGCTCTTCATTGTCAGGCACATTACCTTTCGTTAGTGGTTTGCCTGTATGGCTTGTGGCCTAGTCATTTCAATTGTTAAGTGGATTAGTATTTCTGTGCTAGTCTTGTTGTTGCCCTTTATTTTTTGTGAGTTGTGTTAGCTAGCGTGTTTATGTTTAATGCAGTTTAATTATGTTTACTACAAGCATGTGGTAGTTATACTATCAGTGTTATCGATGAGACCCTGTGTGGTGGAGGTGTTTGTTCCTCTGAACAGTTTATGGTTGTTTTTCTTTTTGGGAGGCCCTTGTTAAGCTTATGACTTTTGAGGCTCACTCCCTTACAGTTCTTTTCAGATGTTAGCAACGTATTTGGCTTGTAGAGGCAATGTGGCAGACTTGTACCACCAGCAGTTGAGTTGTAGTTGCAGGTTGTATGAGCTTTTGCTCCCTCGAGGTATACCCCAAGTAGTTGTACATTTCCCTTGGACATGTAATAATGTATTGGGACTGTGTAAACTTGTTGTAAACTAGTATTAATACATGTACTTTCTTGTATCTTATACTCATGGTTGTCTTTTGTATTCTTACTGGACACGTGTATGAGCTATCCCTTATGAGACTATGGTCTGTTCACGGGAGGCGGATCTGGATATGAAGCCTTTTGGGCATAAATATCTAGGGTCGCTATAGTTGGTATCAGAGAATAGTCCAGTTCGAATATGAAAAGACATTAAGGTTACAATGTCCCAAGTCATGGTTTAATGTCCACTGCTGGTAGTAAGCTTGAAGTTTCATGTGGTTTTGCGGATGTTTTTATGTGTATATGTCGAGTGCATGTGTTATGTGGTGTTAGTAGTTGTTAGTGGTTTAGTTTGGTAAGCAGCGGAAGTTGAGAAGGAATTGATAAATTCAGTTGTGGTATTCAGCAAAGGTAAAGTTGTCTTCTAAGAAGGATATAATCTAGTGTGATAAAGGTGGTTTTAGTGAAGTGGTAGATTAGTAGAAACAGTTATATGGCAATGGTTGTGTATATGTGTAAAAGGAATTTGCTATGGATATAACTGTGTAATGGAATTACAGAGAAAATAGTGTGGTAGTCTGGAGCAGTGTTGTGTTGGAAATTGTCAGATGTAAAGGATTGAGAAATTTGGTGGAGGTAATTGTTATGTTTGTGACTTGTGTCAGTGAGTATTGAGAAGTAGTTTAGATGATGATATGGAAGATTTCATATGATTAAGTGGTTTAGATCAACTTCAGATGACATATTAATAGGTAGAAGAGCAATGACTTGTGGCAGTGGGACTAAGTGTATTTTGTGATCAAAAATATTTATCAGTGTTAGAAAGATTTGTTCAGAGTTATGAAAAAAGTGTAGGAATGGGAATTGTTGATTAAAGAAAGAGCGAATGAAAAGGTTGTTGAGCTAGAAAGGACTTCTGAGACTAGTTAAGGATTAGTAATAAGAAAGTAAATGACAATTTTGGAGGGCGGTTTGTTATTGTTAGCAGAAACATTTGTTATATATTGCAATGTTGCAGAAACAAAAAAAAAGTGATGTTTTGCAGAGTTGTTCAGTGTATTGTAATAGTTAAGGCAAGGTAATAGTATAAGGTTAGAAAGGTAAGTGGAATTAGCATTACTGGAGCAAGATTTAGTGATTAAGCAAGATTAGATCAGACGCCAAGAAAGGTGTTTCAACATTTGAGAATTTGGGATTAAGATTTTCAGTAAAGGGAGTGGAATGGAAGGAGATAGAGGAAGGCTAGTTCAGGAAAGAGAATGATTGAGAAATATTAGTTAGCAAACAAAGATTTGTAAAGAAACAGATGAGTTAACAGTGATTAAAACAAAGTTTCGGGCAAGATTTACATTTAGATTATAGGATTGTCAGTGTCAGTAATAGTGTTATGGCAGTAATGGTTTCAATGAATAAGAATAGAGATGTGACAATAAAGTATAATAAGAACAGATGAAAGAGAATATGAAATTTATAGAAATGTTTATTTCAGTGGAATAGAGCTTAATTGAGTAGTACATGTTGTGTAATGGAAGAGAACAACAAAGAGAAAGAGGAGAAAGCAGAATGTTTAAGGGAATTAGTGTTAAAGATTTAAAAATTTTAAGTGTCTCAGTTAGAAATTTGTGTATGATAACAGAACAGTTAAATGTTTTTGTTCAGTTTAGTTGATTTTGGAAATAGTCAGAAGGTGTGTTTGTGACCAGTTAGTATTGACATTTAATAAAAAGGTTAGAGAACGATCAGCGAAATGTTAGGAAGTATGAAAAGGCAATCATGGTAATTGTTCATAGGCAGCTATTTGCAAGGTAAATGAATATCACAATCGTGAGTTAAAGCAATTGAGTGAGGAAAAGGTACAAATGGTTTATGTATGAGAAAGCAGATCCCAGTAAGCGTGAAAGTCAACATGAGTCAAATTATGAATCAGTTAAGTAAACAGAGTAAGAGGTTCAGAAGTTTGTGATGCAGAGTTCAACGAATTATAGTTAATTGAGTCCAGGATAAGTAAGCATAGCATGTTATAAGTTACTGGTTGGATAATTAGAGCAAGTTAGCAGAGTTCACAACAGAATGAGTATGGTATTTTTTGGGTAATATAGTTTAGTAATCAGAGAAGTGCAAAATTGCAGTGTTATGGTAAGGTTGGCCTAGCATATGTTCTGAAATAGATGGGAAAAATATTGAATGGAAGTAGTATAGATGAAAGAGTCGCATCAAACAATTAGAACTTTAGTTTGGTTCATGGATTAGAGAATAGATATTACAATATTAAAGATTTGATTGATTGAAGGAGAATTTGAGGTATTTGCAGAGTTAATTGAAAGGTGTAGTGGTTCTTGAGAAGATATAAATTTAAAGCAACATAAGTAGATAGAATGTTGAAAGAGTATGATTTTAGATTGGCGTGTCAGTTATTGTAAATACACCGAGTAAAGAAACTTGGGTCAGATAATTGTTGTAGAATAAGAATTGTACATAATTGTAATGAGTGTTCCAGGTAAATAGTAAGTGAAAGTTACATATGTTAGCAGAACGGAACAAGGAAAAGCAAAATAGTAGGTGCAGACATGTAGTAATGGCAACCAATGAATAAAATGAAGTTACAGTGGAAATGTGCAAGCAATTGTTGACGTGGAAAATAGATTGGTATAGAAGTATAACAAATATAATATTTTGATTTTCTTCGAAGGATGGGCAGTTGGAAATATGAGTAAAATTGAGGAAGAATTACAGTTAGCACCAAAGAATAATATACTAGAAGATGGTTAGTATGGCAGAATAGTCAAAGACAACGGTTTATGACAAAAGATTTTCAACAAGAAAGATGGCACAAAAAAGAATGTTACAAACACAACTAGGAAAATGTGAAAATAGGTTGAGTCCAAGGAGATATAGCGCTTACAGCAGGATAGTAATGCTCGAGCTATGGAAGGAAATAAAATAGAAAAAAGAACAGTAATGAATTGATTAAGTCAGGCTAAGTAGAAAATCTAAAGAGCAGTTTGAAGCTATGAAATGCATCCTTTTCTTTTGTTTGGTGAATGGCTTTATCATTTTAGATGGTAGTCCGACTTACCATAATTTCTTTTTGAATGTCGAGGACGACATTCATTTTTAGGTGGTAGTAATGTAGTGTTATGGCCGTTCGGATTCGAGTTTAATGGTTGTAGTGTGGTGTTCTTGGCCAATGTATGGTCATTAAGCCTTGGCTGTGATTCCCGAGCATGGCATGGATGTTGTGGGCCGAAAATTTGGACCCAAATAGCCCACAGGTTCACTGGTTGTGAACACGATGGGGTAGGGCGTCGCGTTTTGAAAGCGACAGTTTCCTATGTCCTATTCTTTGTACCGCCTTTTTGACACATGGCATGTCAAAGTTTGTGAAGGCGACGGTCAGTCTGTCACATTTTGAAGGCGACGGTTACCTAGGTCGCGTTCTCATTTTCGATTGGTTAAGTGGTGGTTTGGTGGCCAGACAGAGGGAAGAGCTCTTGTAAGACCCAACCCTCTCAGGCCCTTGGCCTCATCCTCATGGTCGAGAGGGACCCTCTGGGCGCGACATTGTTGCGACAGAGGAGCTGGCGGCGACATGCTTTTGGTCGCGGCACACCTAGCCATTGCGTTCTGGTCGTGACGGGGGTGCGCGTAATGTTGGGTTGAGTGTGTATTTGAAACCTTTTAATGATGACTTTAATCATGACTAATTGACATCACTCATAATTTGATTTTTATGATGACATTTTGTACATATTAAAATGATGACTAATTGAACATGTTATACATTTTATACACATCACAACAATGCTTAAACAACATGTTTTTGATGTTTAATATCTCACATTTTAATGATAATATCTTGTATTAATAGTTTACACTTGATATTTTCAGGTTTACACAAATTTGTCATAGTGGTGTCAACACAGTCCACCTGTGGTGTCGACACAATGTCCTGTGGTGTTGACACAGTCCACCTGTGGTGTTGGCACCGTGCCCTGTGGTGTCGACACTAGATGACTGTCCCAGAAGCATGTTCTGAAGCAGTAGCCAGTGGTGTCGACACAGTCTACTTGTGGTGTCGACACAGTGCCCTGTGGTGTCGACACTAGATCCCTGTCCCAGAAGCCCAGTTTGAAGATAATGCCTGTGGTGTCGACACAGTGCCCTGTGGTGTCGACACACTTCGACTGAAACTCAAAAACGTGAATTTTTTCTGGACACGTGGCTGCTTGGGAATCAAGGGATTTGACCTAGATTTCCGTGTGCCATGCACCCCAAGGCACTTTATGGACATATGGGGCTATAAATACCCATGATTCTCCTCCCCCAAAGGCAAGAGAAAGCCCATACACTTCCAGAAGAAGCTTTTTGGCGGCAAAAAGGGGCTTTCTAGATCTGGCTCCATCTCCAGAAGCTGCAGGCTATCCTTTCAAGAGGAAGGACGTGGGAATCAAGGGGAATCTCTGGAGAGAAGGTTGCTGAGCTAGGAAAGGGAGCAGATCCAACTGAAGAGCAGTAGTAGAAGAGGGATTTCTGGCATTTCAGATGCCATCAAAGCAGAGTATCGCCAATTGAGGTGAATCTCCACCGAATTCCATCAAGGCTCCTCAATTCAAGCGTCTGCAAGACCTCTTCACCGAAGAACATCCAATTCATACTTCTTTCACCTAATTCTTGGAGTGTTCATCTTATTTCTTCTTGTGAGATCTGTACATGAAGTTCTGTACAGATTTCTGAGTTTATTGAGTCTGTGAATCAGATCATTGCTAGAGGATCTGATTTCTTTCGTGTTTGATCTAGCTTTTGTATTGTGAGCCATCGAGCTCTGGTTTGTGAGTCATCATACTCACTGTGTGGTTTAATCCGTCGTGCTCAATTTGGAGTCGTCGTGCTCTGGTTGTTGTTGAGCCGTCGTGCTCAGTTTGTGAGGCGTTGAACTCAAGGTTGTGTGTTGAGCCGTCGTGCTCAAGGTGTTTGGAGTGTCATGCTCCGGTGTTGTGAGTTGTACTCTTTTGAGTAGTGGAGCCTCACTGTGTGAGGGGTGGATGTAGGAATCACTGGTGTGATTTTCGAACCACCTAAAATCCTTTGTGCAAGGTTTGATCTACTGTCTGCGCTAGATGCTTGCATAGTATTTCACTTTCACACTAAGTGTTAATTGCTTCACACATAATCTACACACACCCACCCTTCAGATCAGTAAATTATTGTCTGAATTGATCTCTGATTCGAAGTAATTTGAATTGCTTAAGCTTCGCAGTAATTTGTGCCAGATCTATTCAACCCCCCCTTCTAGATCTGATCCATCCACCTATTCGATCCTACAATTGGTATCAGAGGGGTTAATATCTGTTTCTGATCTGATTTGATTGCTTCTGGTTGATCTCTGTGTTAATTGCTTGAATTGTTTGCTTGCTCTTTCATTGTCTCTCATTGTTATTGATGGATTCTCGAGGATTTGTAGCTGAGGGCCATTCCATTAATAGACAACCATTCTTTAATGGGTCTGATTACTCTATTGGAAAAATCGCGTGCTCAAAACTATGAAATCTGGAGGATGGTTGAAGTGGGTCCTTATGAAAATCAGGAGATGAGGAGAATTGGACTAGAGAGCGGATTAGGAAAGCTACTCTTAATTACAGTGCATGAATATGCTTCATGTGCTGTCCACCCTAAAGATATTCAAGAATATCCATGTGTAATCTGCTAAAGAAATGTGGGATAAACTTGAATTACTTTATGAAGGAACATCTCAAGTTAGGGAACCAAAGCAAACATACTTGTTTCTGAATATGAATTGTTTATGATGAAATCTGATGAATCAATTTCTGAAATGTTTGCTAGGTTTATGATAATTGTCAATGGAATGAAGGCACTAGGTAAGGAATAAACTAATGCTGATCTGGTAAGAAAAATTTTGCGTTCTCTATCATCTATTTGGCACACAAAGGCTACAGTGATTGAAGATTCTAAGGATTTATCCAAAATCTCTTTGGATGAACTCATTGGTGTTGGGTTGAGTGTGTTTTGGAATTTCCTAAAGTTGTATTTAATGATGACCAATGAACATCACTAACTTTGATTTTGATGATGACATATTGTGATTTTGATGATGATATGGTTGAACATGTTATATATTTTATACATATCACAATAATGCTTAAAACATATTTTTATGTTTAATATCTCATATTTAATGATAATATCATGTACTAATGATGTATGTGTTAAATTTATAGGTGTATACAGCTCTTGTCATTGATGGTGTCGACACATCCATTGATGGTGTCGACACTAGGTCACTATTCCTGGAGCTTTTTCATGAAGACAGGGTTCAGTGTGTCGACACAGCCCCTGGTAGTGTCGACACTAGACCTAGTTCCCAGGAGACCCAGTTGCCTGACTGGACAGGGTGTCGACACAGTCCTTGGTAGTGTCGACACTAGACCCAGCTTCCAGAAGACCCTTTTGGACAATTAGGACAGTGTGTCGACACACCACTGAGTGTGTCGACACACTCCGGCTGAAATTCCAACTTATGTTTTTTCTGGGACACGTGGCCTCTTGGGATCAAGGGAATCTGCCTAGGTTTTTGTATCCACGTACCCTAAGGCTCCTTATGGACATATGGGCTATAAATACCCATGTTTTTGGTACTCAAAGCATCCAATGAAAGAAAAAGCCAAGAGCATTCTGGAAGAAGGCAAGAAGAGCGGAAAAGGATCTGCATCCAGAGGAGCAGAGCAGCACCGCCATGTCACGTCCCGAGAATTACGCAGCTGATATTAATAATAATTCGGAAATAATTCGAGACGATATCCTGAGACGTGAACAGTCGGAAAATAAGCCTCTAGCTAGAACGCACTAAATGTATACCAACATACATCATCATAATAGGGCCCAAATATTGAACTCAACTAATCTTTTATTCAAATCTCAACTCATTGTATTCCAAATGAAACTATTACAGGACTAAGACTCAATAAAGCAAAGTACATAATACCTCACTTCCTACTACATTGTTCTAACACTCGAAAAATAACTAACTATAGATAGACTCATAATTGGAATGCTCATCACTCTCTGACGCATTCCCATCCTCCCTCGACTTGCTCTTCCTCTTGAACTTCATAGTCACCTGATTGGGTAAAAGTAGGGAATGAGCAAACTTGCCCAGTAGGATTTATATCTCAATGTGCGGGCAATGATATATTGATTAGCATTTAGAACTAGGTAAGTACGATGATGATATGCAAGTAGGAATAACTCGTTAAAACATGATACATGAACAAGCTAGAGAGAGTGATTATGATAGACCAAGATTTGTGAACAAGATGACAATATGAATAAATATGATCACTTTTGTACAAGCACGCAACAGATTTCAATTGATGTCAAGAACGCAGATATCACTAATTGCATTAAATGCAGGATGGCCATATCACGCAAGCAGCAAGCACGCACGAGCTGATCATGTAACACTAATCAGGCACGTAGACACTAATGTACACCAAGAAAAGATCCATCAAGCATGTACACCAGGACACGTGTATGTGGTTTTATTGTATCTATCATTCAACACAAACACGCCAGCACGACTCCCAGCGCAGATGCAATGCCAGTAATCATTATACCCCATGGTTATAGTATATTTATGACTCTCCGTCATTGGGGCTAGACTGGAGCCTTGGACACTCGCCGCCCCCGTCAGCATCTCACTTAATTTTAAATGTAGATACCCACAGTCATTATCATGGCCAATGAGAGTTCCAATAAGTAAGCATGTGTAATGTCATGTTCATGATGATGATGAGAACTAGTAATAAGTAATTGAACATGTAACAATTCGGCAGCATAACGGTATGATTTATAGTTTTAGTTCAATCTTTACATTAACAGCTTTAGTCTAGATCGTAATTCACACTCACGAGAACAAGACGAGAGAAGAAGTGCACGCTATCTCTAGGGAACTTCAATGGTACAACCAACTCGTCGGCCATGTGGGAATCCATGGTCGAGGAGATTTACGGAGGCCTTAGAGAAAGGTCACTAGTCTATACCGATTCGGAATGACCGGTAGAGAGCTTCCAAATCCCCAAGAAAGGGCTTCCTAGACGTGTATTGTGTAGTGATGTATGCGTGTCTCAATTCTCAAACCCATCGGTTTCAAATTTGCGGAAAAAGCACTTAACATGATGGCACGAATGGAACAATGCATTTAACTACACATGGGCTTGCAAGATTTAAGAACGATAATTATCATTTAAACATGGTAGAATAATGGAGAGATTAAATCATGAGTTGAATGAATGGATCATAACATTTAAGGAGCAATTAGAATAGCATTCATGTAATTAAAGCTTTTAAATGGGTTACTCACTTTAAGCCATTAAAATACCACCATGCAATGATCAGACCCAAAACATGTGAATTACACACTTAAATATCATATTAACCAGACCTCGGGTATAGCGGTTAGATTTGCAAAATAAGTGGGGATTTAATGCAAAATCCTGAGAATCGCGACGGGTGCATATGAAGAAAGCGACAGGGCGGTCAGACCCGAAGGTCAGGTCGCGACGGATCCCCGTAAGGGTCGCGACGGGTCGGATCAGAACGCGACACTGGGATGTGAAGAACGCGACGTGGCAGTCAGATCAGGACAGCAAGGTAGCGACGGAGCGCTTTGTCGCGTTCTGAACGCGACGGGGTATGCTGTCATGACAATACCACAGAACGTGGTCTATCGGGCCGTCGCGTTCACAGGGTCTGCGCCTGAATCTGGTAGAGAAAGGACATGTTCTTGGATTGCGGTTTAGAACAGCCTTATATTGACACAAGGTGCTTCAAAAATAGAGAACAAATTGTACAGTGTATGGAACATAAGAACTAGTGTTAAACTAATCTAGACATGTGAGGGTACTTCTAGTAAATCGAAATTAGAAAACAAGGATGGTTTCGACAGGCTTTAATCAAGTCAAACACAAACGTAAACCAAAGTGCAACATGAAAACGTAGTTTCATGCAGCAACCCTCTTACCACACTTATAACTCTCTAACTATTGACATTTAGACAAAACGTTCAACATAGGACATGACAAGGACAACTAGTAGAAAAACTTTCATGTTGTGGGTTTACTCTAATTCAGTCTTGAATCACATGCAACGTATAAAGAACGGGAAAAGTCTTGACAGTGCGCGACTTGGGGAAAACGCTTATAACTCAAAATCTACTTGATGGAATTCGATGAAACAAGTGGGAAATGAAAGTTAACTTGATGATATACACATTGGTGTAGGATATGTTAAGGCTTGGCCCGAGAAAACCTACCTTCTGGGTTGAAGAAGTCTCATTTTTCCAGAAAACCTGTGTTCAGACTACTTGGAGGAGAACACTTACTCTCCGTGTATACTACATGGAATTTGGGCATTCCACTTGGTGTTAGAACGTAGACTTGACCCTCTTTCCAGGGGTATAATCGCCTTGCAAGTGTTGGTTGTGGTTTGAACCTACCTTTTGTCGACTTCAAGATGACTATCTGTGCAGGTCACAGCAGACTCAACGGAGAAGAAGATGAGCTTCTTGTGGTCGTTCCACAGCTCCTCAGCCCCAAGAGCTCCTCCACACGACCCCAGCAATTCTAAACTCATCCCTAGGGTTTGAGTGAAGAGTATTTAAGCAACCAAGGTGTTTAGGAGTCCTATTGTAACTAGGAAAGCTAGGTTGCGGTTTTGACATATTAGTTTTCTATTTTGAGGATTCTTCTCCATTAGAGTGTGAGGCCTTAGGAACATCCCACCATAGTTAAGCATGATTGGGTTGCAAGAATGCAAGATCTCTTCCCAATTCACTATAAGTACTTCTTTCTAATTTCATCCTATTTAGAGTTACGAATTTCCATGCATTTTCTAGCTTTATTTTATTTTTGGGCCAAAGGTTGTCCATTGGCCCAATTATGATAATGGGTCAAATATTAATGTTGGAAGTCTCCCACAAAATTTTTATTTAATTTATGGTTGCATCGCGTTTTCGGTTAAGGTTTTTTCAGAATTATATCCTAATGGCGGATCGGTAACAATAACTCTTAAAACTAGTCCAAATGATTTTTAATTGACCCAAATTTCTTGATGGGTCATTAAGGATTTATTTGAAGTCCATATATGATTTTTATTTAATTTTCTGACTTATCCGATACGCCGATAATGATTTGTCGACTTATTCATGACACTAATAAGTTGCGAAATACTTTAAACTTGGATAATACAATTTTTTGTTTCATAAATTTCTGTGAAACATTTAGTAATAATGTATAGGGTTGATTTATAATTTTTACACAGAATTGTCCAATGTGTTTTAGCATATACTTAATGATACGTATGCTTAACTACTTTGATATTATGGAAATTATTTATTCCATTTATTTGAATTTTTATATAATTAAATTTTTGTGGTGCTACACCCTCCCCCACTTAAGAGAATTTGGTCCCCAAATTCATGTAGAAAGTTATTGTACAAGTGAGGTGTACTTACTTGTGAATAGCTCCGGTATCTTTTGCGCATTGCTTCCTCGGTTTCCCACGTGTCGTCTTCATCCATGCGTTGATTCCATCTAACCCTTACCATGGGATGATCTTGTTCCTTAATTGGCGCAGTTCCCGGTCCACGATCTTAATGGCTTCTCTTGATATGTTCCGTCTTTGTTGAATTCCAAGAACTTATACTCTATGGCATGCCACGGATCCCGTACATACTTTTTCAACATGGATATGTGGAACACATTGTGTATTCCATCCATTTGTGGTGGTAAAGCGAGACGATATGCCACCTCACCGATTCTTTCAAGGATTTCGAAAGGCCCGACAAATCTTGGTGATAACTTGCCTTTAATGCCAAAATGCCTGATTCCACGGCCTGGAGACACTTGTAAGAATACATGTTCCCCAACCAGAAACTCCAGGTCTCTTCTTCTATTATCTGCATATGCCTTTTGTCTTTGCTGCGCCACTGCCATTCTTTCTTTAATAAGCTTTACCTTCTCTGTGGTTTCTCTTATCATCTCTGGTCCTAGCATTTGTTTTTCGGCCAACTTCATACTAGCATATGGAGATCGGCAACTCCTGCCATGAGTGCTTCAATGGTGCCATTTGAATGCTAGCCTGATAGCTATTATTGTAGGCGAACTCCACAAGAGGTAAGTGTTCGTGCCAACTACCTCCAAAATCTAGGACACATGCTCTAAGCATATCTTCAATCACTTCGTTGGTTCTCTCTGTCTGACCATCTGTCTGTGGATGGAAAGCCGTGCTAAAGTTTAGTTTAGATCCCAAGGAGTAGTGCAGTCCTTTCCAAAAGTGGGATGTAAACCTAGGGTTTCTATCAGATATGATAGACATCGGTACTCCATGTAATCTGACTATTTCCTTCACATATAATGCAGCCAGAACATCTACTAACCACTTATTCTTCACTGGTAAGAAGTGAGCCGATTTAGTTAAGCTGTCGACAATAACCCAGATACCATCGAATCCACCTCTAGATTTGGGTAGTCTGAAATAAGTCCATCCCTATACCTTCCCATTTCCATGCCAGGATTTCTAGGGGTTTGAGTTTACCTGCGGGTCGCAAGTGTTCTGCCTTGACCCTTTGCATGTTAAGCATCGGCGACATATTCCGCCACCTCTCTCTCATCATATTAGCCACCAAAAGCTTCTTTTCAAATCTTGATACATTTTGGTAGTTCCAGGATGAATGGTATACCTGGTCTTGTGAGCCTCATCCATGATCATTTTCTTTGTCTCCGCATGGTCGGGTACACAGACTCGATCCCGGAACAATAGTCTTCCATCCTAGTTAATGAGAATCTGGCCTCTGATCTAGATTAGCCTTAATCTCCACAAGTACAGGTCATTATCTTGGAGTGTTGTGATGTCCTCCAATAGTGTAGGCTGTGCTCTAACACTAGCAACAAGGTATCCCTTCTCTTTGATGTCAGCATCAATATTTAACTTGGAGAAGTCCTCTAATAACTTCCATTTGTCCACCATTAAACTTGACAATGTGATCATTGGCTTTCTACTTAGAGCATCCGCCACAGCATTTGCTTTTCCTGGATGGTATTGGATCGAAAAGTCGAAGTCTTTGAGATACTCCAACCACCTCCGCTGTCTCATATTCAAGTCTTGCTGAGAAAACAGATACTTCAAGCTTTTATGGTCAGAAAACACAATGAACTTCTCACCATATAGATAATGACGCCATATCTTCAAGGCGAAGACTACAGCAGCTAGCTCCAGATCATGTACAGGATAATTGTCCTCGTGCTTCTTCAATTGTCTGGACGCGTAGCATATAACTTTCCCATTTTGCATCAGCACACAGCCTAGGCCGATCCCGGATGCATCGGTGTATACTTCAAAACTACCCCCAGCAACTGGCAGTGTCAGTACGGGTGCTGAGGTAAGGTGCCCTTTCAATGCCTGGAAACTTTCTTCACATTCATCAGTCCATGCAAATGGATTCTCCTTCCTGGTAAGCCTGGTCAATGGTACAACTATCTTTGAGAAATCTTTAATGAAGCGACGATAATAACAAGCTAAACCCAGAAAGCTCCTAATCTCCGACATAGTTGTCGACCTTTCCCAGTTCTTTACCGCCTCCACCTTAGATGGATCCACAGTGATTCCCTCCTTGGATATGATGTGACCAAGGAAAGACACTTCCTCCATCCAAAATTCACACTTACTAAGTTTAGCATAGAGTTTATTATCTCTGAGTACTTGCAGAGCAACCTTCAAGTGTTCCTCATGTTCTTCTTTAGATTTGGAGTAAATAAGGATGTCATCAATGAACACCACTATAAACTGGTCCAAGTATGGCCTATAATATTGTTCATAAGTTGCATGAAAGCCGCTGGAGCATTTGTTAAACCAAATGGCATGACCATGAACTCATAGTGACCATATCTACTCCGGAATGCAGACTTGTGAATATCCTCCTCCTTTATTCTTAGTTGATGGTAGCCTGATCTTAGATCTATCTTGGAGAAATATTGTGCACCGGAGATCTGTTCAAACAGCTCGTTGATGCGGGGCAGTGGATACTTATTCTTTATTGTCAACTGGTTTAACTGACGGTAATCAATGCATAGCCTCATTGTCCCGTCCTTCTTTCTGACAAATAGCACTGGCGCTCCCCACGGGGATGTGCTAGGCCTGATAAAACCCTGATCTAGCAATTCTTGGATCTGTCTTTTCAACTCCTGCAATCCAAAAGGGGACATGCGATACGAAGCTTTTGAAACAGGGGCTGCCCCAGGGAGTAACTCAATGGTGAAGTTTACCTCCCGCTCAGGTGGTATGCCAGGTAATTCCTCTGGAAATACATCAGGATAGTCCCTGGCTATCGGAATGTCTTCTAGGGTTGGTTTCTTCTTTTCAGTCGCCAAGACGGAAACTAGGAAAGCATCACAACCTTGGTTGATCAGCTTAGAAGCCTTTAAGGAGGATATCATGATAGGGTGTTTGTGATAACGGGTGCCAAGTAGCGATAGAGTTGGAAGGTTTGGACTTTTAAAAGTGACCCTCCTATGGCGACAGTTTACATCGGCATCATATTTAATTAGCCAATCGACACCCAAAATGGCATCATAACCCTTCATGTCTAAACAGATAAGGTCGGCAGGGAGATTGTGTCCTCCAATTATAGTTTCACATTTCGGTAAGTAGTGAGTGAGTTCAGATTCTGAGCCTAGTGGAGATAGGTTGCGAGTGTATGGAAATGGTACCTTCCACCATACCCCCTTCCTCGAGTAGGTCAGCTTCTATGACAGTATTAAGGAGTCCCTGACGCCGTGGCACATTCTGAGCTCTACCTGGCTGGTCCTTCAGCATAGAACAATCAGGAATACGGTGGTCATGACCTCCGCATTTCAAGCACGCCCCGAGCTTCTTCCAGCATTCTTCAGCTCGGTGTCCCAGTTTATCACAGAATTTACAGTTTTCAGCCAACTGCCTACCTTCCACTTTGACTCTCTTGTCTCCAGTAACATCTCTTCCAGCATTCGGCCTCTTGTTGTTGTTGTTGACATTTTTGTTACGAAAAGTTGGAGCAATATTAGGTGCTCCTTTCTTGACGAAGGCCGGCTTAGAGTTGTCCTTACCCCTCATGCCCTCTACTTTGGCCATGGTGTCCTCTACCAGCTGAGCTCTTTGGACCATCTCAGTGTAAGTTTGAATGTTGTGTGGTCCAAGCCTTTCAATGAACATGGGCCTGAGCCCATCCATGAACTGATTTGCCATAAGTCTTTCAGTTCCCACCAAGTGTGGGGCATACACAGCAAGACGCGCGAACTGAGCCTCATACTCAGCCACGGACATCCCTTTTTGTCTTAGTGCAGCAAACTCCGCTGCCTTCTTCTCCTTAACTCTCTTAGAGAAATACTTTCCCCGGAATATCTCCAAGAATCCGGCCCACTCCAGTTTGCCAACATTAGGCAGGTGGGCCAATGTGGCCTTTCACCATGCTCGTGTTGAACCACTCTCTATTTGTTCTTGTATTTTGGTGATAATAAAATTTATGATATAACTTAAATTGAATATTTTGTTTCATCTGTGCCACATCAATCTCATAGAAAAATGTTGAGTCTCACATTGATGCAATATGGCGCACTAAAATGCTAAATCGATGTTCATTCAATATACATCGATTTCTATTCAAAAGTGCCACATCGATTTCACTAACAACGATTTCATAAGTTACACAACGATTTGATCGTGTAACGATTCGTTAAGTGAAACATCGATTTTATCGTATAACGATTTGATAAGTGAGAAACAACGATTTGCTTCTCACATCGATTTGTTAAGGCTTATAAAGATTTGGTAAGTGAGTGCAACGATTTGCCCTCACATCGATTTGCCTTCGCAACGATTTGTTAAGAAGTCGATCTCATAACGATTTCTTTATTGATCACAACGACTTGCTTGCATAACGATTTCATAATTGATCACATCGATTTCTTAAGTGAGACACGATTTGCTCTCACAACGATTTCTTTAGACCGTAACGATTTCTTAAGTGAACGCATCGACTTGCCTTCACAATGATTTGTTAAGAATCGTCCCATAACGATTTCATAAGTCATGCTCATAACGATTTCTTCAATGATCATAACGACTTGTCTTTCACATCGATTTGTTCATAAACTTGTAACGATTTACTTGTAAATGAACAACGATTGTATAAGTCATATTCACATAAATTTCTCTTGAATATTTTGAAAGTGTTTTGGCGCTTAAATGAAAAGTCAAATATCTTCTGACAAAAAGCTGCATGCATAATCTTATCAGAAAAATATATGGCCTACTATTTTCAGTATGTTAGCAGAAGCACAGTACTATGCATCGTTTATCATAAACACTCTTTTATGCTAACACTTTCTTCCATGCTCACAGACCTCGAAGACCACAAGAGTGATCAAGACAGGAGATGAGCAACGGCTAGAACTCCAACAGATCTCTTCAACGGATCCATTCAAGCTGCTCATATAAAGATGGAGCATTGCTGAAGAACAAAAGAGCCTTCCTGAAAATCCTTCAGGAGTGTACAACTGTGAGAAGAACCTTCACGCCACAACACTCAGAGAAAGAGAGAAGAGCTCGAGCCAAAAATCTTCAGAAGCTTTCAAGCAGAAGTCTTCAAGCCTTCTTCTCTTCCATTCTCCCTGTGCTCATTGTAATCTTGGGGAGAGTCTGTGACTATGAGCTAAGTCCTAAGTATTCATCTTGTAATAGCTCTCAGTCTGATCTTTTCTTTTCTAAGAAAGATTTCTGTCCAACTGTAGGACTGTATACAGTGTGTAACCTAGCTAGAGGTTAGTGTCTAGCAGAACCGTGTTGGGGTTTGTACCAACAGGACCTAGCTGGGGTTTAATCTCTAGCAACCGCACTGGGGTTTGTTCCAGAGGTTTACTTCTGAACATGTAAAAGAAGTAGGTTGCTTCTGAGCCTAGAAAACGAAGTGGGCTGCCTTCTTGCCCGGGAAAGAGAAAAAGACCTGGTGGGGTATCCAGGGTGTTGTAGTGTCCTTGAAGGGACTGTACCTTCGGTTAGTGAAATCCCAAGAGTTTGCTTGGGGACTGGACGTAGGACTTCCATGTGGGAAGGGCCGAACCAGGATAAATCTCCTGTGTCCTTTTGTGTGATTGTTCTTTTGCTTTCCGCACTGCCACTCTTCATCACACTAACACTAACCAAACTTTTAAGTGTTCACGTTTTGATTTCAGATTTCAGAAAAACCTATTCACCCCCCCTCTAGGTCCTTGCTTGCCGTACATAAAGGCCAACAAGTGGTATCAGAGCGGGTCTCTAAACTTTCAAGAAGATCCAGCGATCTTAGAGCAAGATCCTGGCAGCTCAGGATATGCTGAAGGCCATCAGTCACTAGACCTCCATTCTTTGATGGAGGGGACTACCAATACTAGAAGATGAGAATGGAATGCTTCATTCAAGGCACAGACTTTGATCTGGGGCAGGTAATTGAGGTCTCATTATTATTCCAGCTGAAGGCACTACTGCCATTACAGCAGCTGATAAGAGTAAGCTATCTCTAAAATTTAAGGCTAAAAACTATCTATGTTGTGCTCTATCTAAAAGAGAGTTCAGTAGAGTTTCTGCATATAAATCTGCTAAAGAAATATGGGATAAATTGCAGATAACCTATGAAGGAACAGATAAAGTAAAACAAACTAGGATAGATATTCTTATCTCTCAATATGAGCAATTTAAAATGCTTCCAAATGAAAACATGACTACTATGTATAATAGATTTTCAAGTATAGTAGTAGGTTTAAATTCTCTTGGAAAAATTCTTTCTAATGAAGAAACCGTTAGAAAAATACTTAGGTCCTTAACTATTTCATGGACACCTAAGGTAACTGCTATTGAAGAGGCCCATGATTTAACTAAATTATCAATTGATAATTTAATAGGTTCTCTCATGGCACATGAAATAAATATGGAGCGATTATCTGAAAGCTCATCTAAGAAGAAATGTACTAATGCTCTTAAAGTTGTAGCTGCTCCTTCCACCTCTTCTTCTAGTTCCCAAGATGCAGATTCTGAAGACTGTAATATGGATGAAGTACTGTCCAAGCTTCAGAAAATTCTCAAGAAGAAGAAAAACGGATCAAGAAGGATCCAAAGAAAGGAGAAAAAGGAAAAAGAACCAGTCTGCTATGAATGCAGAAAACCTGGACATCTGAGGCTAGATTGTCCAAGGCTCAAGAAGACTGGTTAAACTGTGAAACCCAAGAAGCAGCACAAGAAGTTCAAAAGAAAATCCATGGAGGTTGCTTGGGAAAATGAGGAGGATACAAGCTCAGAATCATCAAGCTCAGATTCCGAAAAGGGGCAAGAAAATCTAGCCCTCATGGTGGGACTAGATGAGGTACATTCTGACTCATTTTTTAATTCTTGCACAGATTCAGGGTCAGAATCAGAAGACTTAGAAGAAGTCTTTAATGAACTGTATGAAAAACATAAGGGTTGTAAAAGAACTAAAAAAATCTGAAAACAACACTATTTGCTTAGAAAACACCAATTCTGATCTTAATCCGAACTGGAGCAACTAGAAAAACAATTAAAGGACAATAAAGATAATATTTATCTTTTGAATGAAGATTTAAAAATAAGGACAATGAAAAGTTAGAGTTAGAAGAAAATTAAAACTCTAACTGAAGAAAATCTCTACCTAAAAGAATCAGTTAGAAAATTAACTAAAGGAAAAACTTCTTTAGCTCTATGTTAAAAGGGTCAAAATCTGGAAATAAAAACAAGGGCTTGGATACATACCTCCAGAAAAAGGAAAACAAGCCATGATTCCAGAAAAATATCCCCTACCAAAATTTGTAAAAGAAACTAAGATGCCCCAAAAAAAGCCCCCGTAAAAGAAAAGTCTATAGAATCACGTTCTAAAAACTCAGCACAAAGAAAATAAGAACAACAAAACAATCTATATTCATTGTTGTTCTCATTGCAATAAACTAGGACACACTGTAAACACCTGCACAACAAGGCACTTAGTTTGGATCCCTAAAGAATATTTTCATACTTCTAACCATCAAGGACCCAAAAGGATTTGGGTACCTACCTTTGAGTAATTTTCTTGCAGGTTAGCCTTGGAGCATCAAAAACCAAGGATGCTCAAGGCAGGAGTGACTACAGACTCTTCATTCAAATCTCATCTGAAGAAAGAGTAGTCACAAAATTGAATTGGTCTTTATTACTAACAATTATTTGCAAGTTTCATTCAGGTGGAGTCTCTCATTCAGGGGGAGCACAGATTAAGGGGAGTCATTCCTTATCAACTATTATTGTTGAACCCCTCAATGGTAAGAAATTCTCTCAAAGGGGGAGAGAAATCTATGGTAAGATCCTTCCTTTTTGGTTAGTGACAAAAAGGGGAGAGTTTGTATGAATTTTCTGAAACCTCTATGCTTTATATATATTCTTGTCAGAAAATTCTCATAAATTTTGTCATCACCAAAAAGGGGAGATTGTTGAACCACTCTCTATTTATTCTTGTATTTTGGTGATAAAAAATTTATGATGTAACTTAATTGAATATTTTATTTCATCTGTGTCGCATCAATCTCATAGCAAAATGCTGAGTCTCACATTGATGCAATATGGCGCACTAAAATGCTAAATCGATGTTCATTCAATATACATCAATTTCTATTCAAAAGTGCCACATCGATTTCACTAACAACGATTTCATAAGTTACACAACGATTTGATCGTGTAACGATTCGTTACGTGAAACATCGATTTTATCGTATAACGATTTGATAAGTAAGAAACAACGATTTGATTCTCACATCGATTTGTTAAGGCTCATAACGATTTGGTAAGTGAGTGCAACGATTTGCCCTCACATCGATTTGCCTTCGCAACGATTTGTTAAGAAGTCGATCTCATAACGATTTCTTTATTGATCACAACGACTTGCTTGCATAACGATTTCATAAGTGATCACATCGATTTCTTAAGTGAGACAACGATTTTCTCTCACAACAATTTCTTTAGACCGTAACGATTTCTTAAGTGAACGCATCGACTTGCCTTCACAATGATTTGTTAAGAAATCGTTCCCATAACGATTTCATAAGTCATGCTCATAACGATTTCTTCAATGATCATAACGACTTGTCTTTTACATCGATTTGTTCATAAACTTGTAAATATTTACTTGTAAATGAACAACGATTGTATAAGTCATATTCACATAAATTTCTCTTGAATATTTTGAAAGTGTTTTTGGTGCTTAAATGAAAAGTCAAATATCTTCTGACAAAAAGCTGCATGCATAATCTTGTCAGAAAAATATATGACCTACTATTTTCAGTATGTTAGTAGAAGCACAGTACTATGCATCGTTTATCATAAACACTCTTTTATGCTAACACTTTCTTCCATGCTCACAGACCTCGAAGACCACAAGAGTGATCAAGATAGGAGATGAGCAACAACTAGAACTCCAACGGATCTCTTCAACGGATCCATTCAAGCTGCTCATATAAATGATGGAGCATTGCTGAAGAACAAAAGAGCCTTCCTGAAAATCCTTCAAGGAGTGTACAACTGTGAGAAGAACCTTCACGCCATAAACACTCAGAGAAAGAGAGAAGAGCTCGAGCCAAAAATCTTCAGAAGCTTTCAAAGCAGAAGTCTTCAAGCCTTCTTCTCTTCCATTCTCCCTGTGCTCTTTGTAATCTTGGGGGAGAGTCTGTGATTGTGAGCTAAGTCCTGAGTGTTCATCTTGTAATAGCTCTCAGTCTGATCTTTCTTTTCTAAGAAAGATTTCTGTCCAGCTGTAGGACTGTATACAGTGTGTAACCTAGCTAAAGGTTAGTGTCTTGCAGAACCATGTTGGGGTTTGTACCAACAGGACCTAGCTGGGGGTTTAAGTCTAGCAGAACTGCACTGGGGTTTATTCCAGGAGGTTTACTTCTGAACCTGTAAAAGAAGTAGGTTTGCTTCTGAGCCTAGAAAAGAAGTGGGCTGCCTTCTTGCCCGGGAAAGAGAAGAAGACCTGATGGGGTATCCAGGGTGTTGTAGTGTCCTTGAAGGGGACTGTACCTTCGGTTAGTGAAATCCCAAGAGTTTGCTTGGGGACTGGACGTAGGACTTCCATGTGGAAGGGCCGAACCAGGATAAATCTCTTGTGTCCTTTTGTGTGATTGTTCTTTTGCTTCCGCACTGCCACTCTTCATCACACTAACGCTAACCAAACTTTTAAGTGTTCACGTTTTGATTTCAGATTTCAGAAAAACCTATTCACTCCCCCCCCCCTCTAGGTTACCTTGCTGCCGTACATAAAGGGCCAACAGCTCGGGCATCCTTAGTGAATTGGAAAGTGGCCAGTACCACTTTCTCCCTGTTAGTGCATTGCATGACTTGGAAGATCCTTTCTATCTCCTCCTGCCAATTCTCTGCTTCGTCCGGATCAGGGGATCGAGAGAAACGAGGAGGGTTCAAACTCCTAAAATTGCGGTGCAGATCACCGGCTCCGTTTCTAACTGCAGCAGCCTGATTTCCAGCCTGAACCACATTTTACAGGGCCTGAGTCAATCCAACTACTGTTTCTTGCATAGCTTGCCATTGGTTGCGAGCCATTGCAGTTGAGTGCAAGAGTTATGAGGGTTCCTAAGAAAAGGATGGAAACCAATTAATGTCTCTAGATACATTATAAGAGTCAATGGGTAGGAGTGTCTTATTCTTTCTAACATATTCCCAGTCTCTACCCATTCTCACCAGGTATTATATTTAATTTCTATGACCTAGGTTCCATAGGTATCTCTTATTCCTGAGACATATATCCTATTTGGTTTTCCTAGGCTCTGATACCACTAAACTGTCACGTCCTGAGAATTACGAAGCGGATATTAATAATAATTCAGAAATAATTCGAGACGATATCCTGAGACGTGAACAGTCGGAAAATAAACCTCTATCTAGAACGCACTAAATGTATAACAACATACATCATCATAATAGGGCCCAAATATTGAACTCAACTAATCTTTTATTCAAATCTCAACTCATTGTATTCCAAATGGAAACTATTACAGGACTAAGACTCAATAAAAGCAAAAGTACATAATACCTCACTTCCTACTACATTGTTCTAACACTCGAAATAAACTAACTATAGATAGACTCATAATTGGAACGCTCATCACTCGGACGCATTCCCATCCTCGACTTGCTCTTCCTCTTGAACTTCATAGTCACCTAGATTGGGTAAAAGTAGGGAATGAGCAAACTAGCCCAGTAGGATTTATATCTCAATGTGCGGGCAATGATATAAGTGATTAGCAATTTAGAACTAGGTAAGTACGATGAATGATATGCAAGTATGAATAAAACTCGTTAAAACATGATACATGAAACAAGCTAGAGAGAGTGATTATGATAGAACAAGATTTGTGAACAAGATGACAATATAGAACTAGCAATAGATCACTTTGTACAAGCACGCAAGATTTCAACTGATGTCAAGAACGCAAGATATCACTAATTGTATTAAATGCAGGATGGCCATATCACACAAGCAAGCAAGCACGCACGAGCACGATCATGTAACACTAATCAGGCACGTAGACACTAATGTACACCAAGAAAAATCCATCAAGAATGTACACCAGGACACGTGTATGTGGTTATTGTATCTATCATTCAACACGCACGCACGACTCCCAGCACAGATGCAACGCCAGTAATCATTATACCCCATGGTTAACAGTATATTTATGACTCTCCGTCATTGGGGCTAGACTAGAGCCCTTAGACACTCGCCGTGCTCGGTCAGCATCTCACTTAAATTTTAAATGTAGATACCCACAGTCATTTATCATGGCCAATGAGAGTTCCAATAAGTAAGCATGTGTAATGTCATGTTCATGATGATGATAAGAACTAGTAATAAGTAATTGAACATGATAACAATTCGGCAGCATAACGGTACGATTTATAGTTTAGTTTAATCTTTACATTAACGGCTTTAGTCTAGATCGTAATTCACACTCACGAGAACAAGACGAGAGAGGAAGTGCACGCTATCTCTAGGGAACTTCAATGGTACAACCAACTCGTTGGCCATGTGGGAATCCATGGTCAGAGGAGATTTACGGAGGCCTTAGAGAAAAGGTCACTAGTCTACCGATTCGGAATGACCGGTAGAGAGCTTCCAAATCCCCAAGAAAGGGCTGCCTAGACGTGTAAGTGTGTAGTGATGTACGCGTGTCTCAATTCTCAAACCATCGGTTTCAAATTTGCGGAAAAAGCACTTAACATGATGGCACGAATGGAACAATGCATTTAATTACACATGGGCTTGCAGGATTTAAGAACGATAATTATCATTTAAACATGGTAGAATAATGGAGAGATTAAATCATGAGTTGCATGAATGGATCATAACATTTAAGGAGCAATTAGAATAGCATTCATGTAATTAAAGCTTTTAAATGGGTTACTCACTTTTAAGCCATTAAAATAACCACCATGCAATGATCAGACCCAAAATATGTGAATTACACACTAAATATCATATTAACCAGACCTCGGGTATAGCGGTTAGATTTGCAAGAAAATAAGTGGGGATTTAATGCAAAATCCTGAGATCGCAACGGGTGCATATGAAGAAGGCGACAGGGCGGTCAGACCCGAAGGTCAGGTCGCGACGGATCCCCGTAAGGGTCGCGACGGGTCGGGAACAGAACGCGACACTGGGATGTGAAGAACGCGACGGGGCAGTCAGATCAGGCAGCAAGGTAGCGACGGAGCGCTTCATCGCGTTCAGAACGTGATGGGGTATGCTGTCGCGACAAGACCACAGAACGCGGCCTATCGAGCCGTCGCGTTCACAGGGTCTGTGCTTGAATCTAGTAGAGAAAGGACATGTTCTTGGATTGCGGTCCAGAACAGCCTTATATTGACACAAGGTGCTTCAAAAATAGAGAACAAATTGTACAGTGTATGGAAAATAACGAAACTAGTTTTAAACTAATCTAGACATGTGAGGGTGCTTCCAGTAAATCGGAATTAGAAAACAAGGATGGTTTCGACAGGCTTTAATCAAGTCAAACACAAACGTAAACCCAAGTGCAACCTGAAAATGTAGTTTCATGTAGCAACCCTCTTACCACGCTTATAACTCTCTAACTTTTGACATTTAGACAAAATGTTCAACACAAGACATGACGAGGACAACTAGTAGAAAAACTTTCATGTTGTGGGTTTACTCTAATTCGGTTTTGAATCACATGCAACATATAAAGACTGGGAAAAGCCTTGACAGTGCGCGACTTGGGGAAAACGCTTATAACTCAAAATCTACTCGATGGAATTCGATGAAACCAGTGGGAAATGAAAGTTAACTTGATGATATACACATTGGTATAGTATATGTTAAGGTTTGGCCCGAGAAAACCTACCTTCTGGGTTGAAGAAGTCTCGTTTTTCCAGAAAATCTGTGTTCAGACTACTTGGAGGAGAACGCTTATTGCTCTGTGTATGCTGCATGGAATTTGGGCATTCCACTTGGGTTAGAATGTAGACTTGACCCTCTTTCCAGGGGTATAAGCCTTGCAAGGTTTGGTTTAGGTTTGACCTACCTTTGGTCGACTTCAAGATGACTGTCTGTGCAGGTCGCAGCAGACACAACGGGGAAGAAGATGAGGTTCTTGTGGTCGTTCCACAGCTCCTCAGCCACCAAGAGCTCCTCCACATGACCCCAGCAAGTTCTAAACTCGTCCCTAGGGTTTGGGTGAAGAGTATTTAAGCAACCAAGGTGTTTAGGAGTCCTATTGTAACTAGGAAATCTAGGTTGCGGTTTTGACATATTAGTTTCCTATTTTGAGGATTTCTTCCTCCATTAGAGTGTGTGAGGCTTTAGGAAACATCCCACCATAGTTAAGCACGAATTGGGTTGCCAAGAATGCAAGATCTCTTTCCAATTCAACTATAATTACTTCTTTCTAATTTCAACCTATTTAGAGTTACGAATTTCCATGTATTTTCTAGCTTTATTTGATTTTTGGGCCAAAGGTTGTCCATTGGCCCAATTATGGTAATGGGTCATCAATATATAATGTTGGAAGTGTCCCCAACATTTTTATTTAATTTATGGTTGCATCGTATTTTCGTGTTAACGGTTTTTCGACTTGTTTCTTAATTTGGATAATCGGTCACAATAACTCTTAAACCTAGTCCAAATGATTTTTATTGACCCAAATTTCTTGATGGGTCATTAGAGGATATTATTTGAAGTCCATATATGATTTTTATTTAATTTTCTGACTTATCCGAGTACGTGTGATAATGATTTGTCGACTTATTCATGAATTACGATAATAAGTCGCGAAACACTTTAAACTTGGCTAATATGATTTTTCGCTTCACAAATTTCTTTCTGAAACATTTAGTAATAATGTATAGGGTTGATTTATAATTTTTATAGAATTTTCCGATGTATTTTAGCATATACGTTAATGATACGTATGCTTTAACTACTTTGATATTATGGAAATTATTTATTTCCATTTATTTGAATTTTTATATAATTAAAATTTTCGGGGTGCTACAGCCAAGGAAGAAGAAGGAGAAGAAGAAGGAGAAGAAGATAAGGAGCTCGTGATTGCAGCAGTGCTGGTCCAGAAGGAGATCCAGCCGAGTCTATATTTGGTCAGAGTGTTAAATTCTCTGGGGAATCTGTGTATGTGTTCTACACAGATCTCCCAATTCTATTTGTCTCTACCATTTCTATTGTACTGAGATAGATCGTGCTAGAGGATATATTCTTTAAGTGTGCTTGTTCTAGTATAACTTGGATCTATTGTGATCCAGGTTTGAGTACTTTGTACTCTGGTTTGGAGCCGTTGTGCTCTGGTGCTTGAGACGTAGTGCTCAAGGGCTTGTGAATTTGCTGAATTCACAAGTGGTCTATGGAGTAGGTTGTCGTGCCTATCTCGTGGTTTTCTTGTTGTAGATCTCAAAGAGGTCGGAGTCGTCGTGCTCCAGTTTGTACTGCACTTGTGCTAGTGGTTCCTCCGTTGTGAGGAGGTAGACGTGGGAGACACAAGTTGTGTTCTTCGAACCACCTTAAAAATCTTCAGTGCACTGTGGTTTGATGTGTGGTTTGCTGTTCTTATTCACTATACTCACACACCACAATTGTATCTGATCAAATTGTGTGTTTCACTTATTTTAATTCCGCTGCTATACACACAATTTCTTAGTTCTTTTGTCAAAGTCACCTATTCGATCCCCAACAATAGGATCTTTAATGACTTATGAAATAAATCTGAAAAGAATTGAAGAACTTATGCTTAAGGCTAAACTAGTAGCACTTATGGCTTCGTCAAGCAACAAAGAGAAAAATCAAGAAAAATCAAGTTCTGATGAGTCTGAGTCCAATGAGGATGAACTTGCCCTTATGACTAGGCAATTCAGAAAATTTTTAAAATCAAGAAGAGGAAAATTCATTGGAAAGAAAAAATATTCTTCTAGTAAAAGGAATGCTTCTTCTTCAAATTTTAATGCTAGCAGAAATCAAAAAACTGATGAAGATATTGTTTGCTACAGGTGCAACAAGACAGGACACATGAAGGGTGAGTGTCCTGAGATCAAAAAGGATAAATACAAGAAGAACAATAAAATGAAGAATCCAAAAGCCATGATAGCAACTTGGTCAGATGAAGACCAAAGTGAGGATGAAGAGAGAACTCCTCAAGTTCAGCAAATGAGGAGTTATGCTTTATGGCCAACAATAGTGATGGAAATGTAGGCTCTTCTTTTGAACAATATTCCATTGAAGATTGGCAAGATGCATATGCTGAGTTGATTGAAAAATATTTTGAAATAAGAAAAGAAAATAAATATCTAAAAAAGAAAATTGAAAATGTCATGCATGATACTTCCTTAAATAGAAGAATATCTGAACTTGAAAATGAAATAACTGAACTCAATGAAGAAAAGGAAGATCTTTTGAATGACATTGATGAATTTAAAATTGCATCTCAAAAAGTCAACAATGATTTTGAAAAACTTTCTGAAAGAATAGAATTACAATAAAAAGAAAAGCAACAAGTCATTGATGAAGTTTAGAAACTCAAGAAGTTGTTGGATAAAAAGGAACAAGTGATAAAAAATTTCACAAATGGAAAGGAAAACCTTGATGCATTGTTAGGACTAAAAATGAATGCTACAAAACATGGACTAGGATTCACCACAGAAAAATCTTTGAAGAATAAATCTGGTGAAAAGAAATAAAAACCTTCAAAAATTCCTTGATAAAATTTGTTAAAAGCACTAGTCCAGAAAATAAAAATAAACAAGTGCCAAAGAACACATCTGAAATACCCAAGAATCAGAACAAAAAGAATGTTTCTAACCAAAGAAACAAAACAGGTCGACACACATTGCTGATAGGTCGACACCAGTCAACCACCAGTTGAAAACTGTGGCCGCTGAGTTGACACCAGTCCAACACAGGTCGACCTGTCCAATTCTGAAAAACAACAACCAGTTGAACAGAAATTCAAATAAAAATCTAAAAAATTGTAAAAACACAAAAACAAACTTTCATGATGGTTATTGGAGATCCAGGACATCATGTCAATCTAATTGGATCAATTCTTAGAATCAATGGTATCATAATCCTTATTGGTACCATTCACAATCTTTTTATCCAAAGGTTCTAAGATATCAACAAAATTCTTGGTTTGGATTTCCATACATGAACAATCATGCCAAAATGCATAATTTCCATGTTTATGAAAGGAAAAACACTGATGTTTTCATTCCAATCAGAATGTTAAAATGCCAAAAAGGGAAATCATTTCTGAAACAAAACTCAAAACAGAAAAACCTCAAATTTGGATCAGAAAGACTTATGTTTTTGCTCAAACAAACTGATGTTCTCAACAATGTTTGGGTACCAAAATCTTTTCTTCTCTGATCTGATTTATGCAGGAAAGTCGTGCACCCAACTCCAATGTGTGGTTCCTTGACAGTAGGTGTTCACGACACATGACTGGAGACAGAACAAAGTTTTCATTTCTGATTGAAAAGGAAGGAGAATCTGTTACTTTTGAAGGTAAAAATAAAGGGAAAATCATTGGATCTGGAAAGGGTGGTAAATCCTCCTCAAACTCAATTGAAAATGTTTTGTTAGTTGATGGTTTGGATTATAATCTTTTGAGCAATAGTCAATTGTGTGACAAAGGTCACAAGGTTATTTTTGAATCTAATTTTTGCAAAATAATTGATTCTTCAACTGAAAAAATAAAATTCTTTGGCAATAGAGAAAACAATGTCTACATGATCAATCTTGATAAAAACTTTGTTGAAAACATTTATTTGGTGGTAAATAAAAATGAAATTGCATGGACATGGCACAAAAGACTTGGTCATGCAAGTTTCAACACAATAAATAAACTCTTAAGGCTAAATCTGGTTAAAGGACTTCCTGAATCTCTTCCTAATGTAGAGAATCAACTTTGTGGGATATGTGCTCAAGGAAAACAAACCAGAAAATCTTTTAAAATTTTCAATGATGTACTCACTTCTAAGCCACTAGAATTACTTCATATGGACCTTTTTGGGCCAACAAGAATTCTTAGTCTTAGTGGTAAAAGATATGGATTTGTCATCATTGATGATTTTACTAGATACACTTGGGTCATCTTTCTATCTCACAAAAGTGATGCTTATTTAGAATTCAGAAATTTCTGCACCACTGCCTTAATGAGTTTTTCACATAAAATCAAATCCATTTTGATTGATCATGGGGGAGAATTTGAGAACAAAGCTTTTTCTGATTTATGTGCTGAACTGAACATTTTTCACAGATTCTCTTCTCCAAGAACTTCAGAACAAAATGGAGTTGTGGAAAGGAAGAATAGAACTCTGGTGGAAATGGCTAGATCTATGCTCTTGGAAAGTAAATTGCCCAAATCCTTCTGGGTTGAAGCTGTGAACACAGCAAATCACATCTTGAACAGAGCATTGGTCAGACAAAAAATTAGAAAAACCCCTATGAACTTTTGAAAAACAAAAAGCCAATTCTGTCTTATTTTAAAATCTTTGGTTGCAAGTGTTTTGTACATAACAACAATGAAGATAATCTTGATAAATTTGATGTCAAAAGTCATGAAGCCATTTTTCTTGGCTATTTAGAAATTTCTAGAGCTTATAGAGTTTACATTCTCAAGAATAAAACTGTGGAAGAATCTCCACATGTGGTTTTTGATGAAAACTCATATCAAACTGATGACTCTACATCTTGCAGGGTTCCTAAAATAATGAAGAGGATGACTTCGTTGTCGAATCTTACCAACTGTTGAAGAGATGAAGATCCATTTGAAAATCTGGACAATCAATCACCTACCACAAGTGGTTCAGGTAATATTGTTCCAGAACTGAATGCATCCCAAGAGGTAATTCCTAAAACAATTTTTAAGAGATCATCCAATTGAGAATGTAGTTGGTAATGTGCATGATAGAGTTAGAACTAGATCATCTTTTCTGAATGTAATAAATGAAAACCCACTAGCACTAATTTCCCAAATTGAACCCAAGTCAATTGATGAAGCTCTAACTAGTGACGATTGGATCAATGCAATGCATGATGAACTTCATCAATTTGACAAAAATCAAGTGTGGGAATTAGTACCTAGACCTAGTGACCAATCTGTTATTGGTACTATATGGGTGTTCAGAAATAAATTGAATGAAAATGGACAGGTTGTTAGGAATAAAGCTAGACTAGTTGCCAAGGGGTACGATAGGAGTTTGAAGTTGATTTTGAAGAATCATATGCCCCTGTAGCTAGACTAGAAGCTGTGAGAATATTTCTTGCTTTTGCATCATCCCTGAAATTTAAAGTTTATCAAATGGATGTGAAAAGTGCTTTCTTGAATGGATACATCAAAGAAAATATTTTTGTAGAACAACCTCCCTAATTTGAAAATAAAAAATATCATGATCATGTTTTCAAATTCAATAAGGCTCTTTATGGTCTTAAGCAAGCTCCAAGAGCTTGGTATGACCATTTGAGCTCATTTTTGTTGAATAAAGGTTACACAAGAGGTAATGTAGACCAAATCTTATTTACAAAAATTGTTAATAATCAAATCATTGCTGTCCAAATATATGTTGATGACATAATTTTTGGATATACAAATAAAGAATTGTGTACTGAATTTGCTGATCACATGAAAACTAAATTTGAAATGAGTTTGATGGGAGACTTACAATTCTTTTTAGGATTGCAGGTACATCAAACTAGTGAAGGGATTTTTATAAGTCAAACAAAGTATGTGAAAGAACTTCTGAAAAGATTTGACTTTCAGCACCTCAAGCATTCAAGCACACCAATGGCAATAAATGTAAGACTAGAGGAAGATTCATTTGGTAAGTCAGTAAATCTAAAGACTTATAGAGGTATGATTGGTTCTCTACTTTACCTTACCACCTCTAGACCAGATATTCAGTATAGTGTGTGCATGTATGCTAGGTTTCAAGCCAATCCTAAAGAAAGTCATATGTTAGCTGTCAAAAGGATTTTTAAATATCTTGTTGGAACATGTGAACTTGGAATTTGGTATCCTGCTGGTTGCAAATTAGATTTAATTGCTTACTGTGATGCTGATTATGCTAGTTGTAAACTTGATAGAAAAACTACTAGTGGCTTGTGTTTATATCTAGGTGGATGCCTAATTTCATGGGCTTCTAAAAAGCAACATTCAGTAGCTCTATCCACTGCAGAGGCTGAATTTATTGCGGCTGGTTGTTGTGGCACTCAAGTTCTTTGGGTGAAACATCAGCTCCTAGACTATAATCACAAATTGAGTTGTATTCCTATTTTGTGTGATAACACTAGTGCTATTAATTTGTCTAAAAACACAATTCAGCATTCACGAACAAAGCATATTGAAATAAGGAACCATTTTCTAAGGGATGAGGTCACTAAGAAATCTTTTGAACTTCACTTCATTGAAACTGAAAAATAAATTGCAGATATTTTCACTAAGCCTCTTCTAGAAAACATATTCTCATCTTTAAGAAGAGAGCTTGGTTTGTGCAAATTTCCATATTCTTGGTATCTTCTATCTCTTTTTGCAAATAAAAGTCTTCCTGTTCTTGCAAATAAATTCCTCACTCTCACATTACATTGGTATTCTTGGTATATCAAATGGTGATTTGAAGAAAGATAAGTCAGGCTTGTCTGGACACTTTCACTATGCGTGAGTATATGTCTCCGCCAAGTATCAAGAGTCTTGTATGTAATTGTTGAAGGGGAGTCCTTGTCTTTCAATAAAACATTCTTGTTCATTCCATTCCTATTTCTTCAATAGTCTTCATGTTCACCTTGTGAGGGGGAGATACATGAAAGGGGGAGTCATTGTCACATTCCTTGACATTACTTGTCTATCATGAATCCCAAACTCGTCAGAATTTTTGAATCCTTGTGTTATTTTCTTATGAGAGAATTAAGACATTGAAACTAAACTCATTGTGCATTTAGTTTAATTTCAAAGACTCATTATCATTTCAGGGTTAAGCAATCTTAATACTTAATGTCTTTAAAATGACTTGCAAAACACTTGTAGGCACATGAGTGGCTTTACTATTTAACATGTGCATGTTTAAGCTTCATTTTTAACACATGTTAAGAATATTTTTTCTAAATTCGTAGTCATGACTTATCTGGTCAAAGCAAACATATTCCTGCAAAATATCAAAAGAAAATGATCAACAATCTGGAAAGATACAAACAGAGCAATGCAAATTCTTGAACCACTAAGTAACCGGGTCATTTCACTTAAAAAGTGATTTGTTTCACGTCAAAAAGTGGAAATCAAAGTTTTCAACTCTGTATAAGATAATGAAAGTTAAACCACAGAGTAATCAGGAGGTCTTGCATCTGATCAATGTGATCTCTTGCACTGAAAAGTGAGATTTAACTAATTTATTCTTGTATTCTTTCCCAGTTAAAAATGAAAGAAAATCAAATTGACAGGATGGAAAAGCTTAATACCTTAATAAAGTTCATGTATATTGAGTTTAGACCTATTATTCTAGATTGTGTTAAAATTAAAGCTCCTAACATCCTTGTTAAATACTTCTGATCACTCATATAAGTCACTTTACTTCACATTTGCATCATTATTTTAACCACATTCATATCATTATATTATCCAATACCTTGTGTTGAGTGTGTCTTTGTGATTAAACTTTGTTGCACAATACCAAACACACTAACTTCTCTCATATGTCAATATCACCTTGCCTCATTTATTTTGATCATTTCTGACCATTCATTTACTACATTTCATTTCTTGATCTCCTACAATCTTTGTTTCTCTATCTTATCTATCTTTTTGATGCTGTCAAAAAGGGGGAGAAAGTTCTTTAAAGGGGAGAAAGTTTCTTATGGGAGAAAGTTGTTCAAAGGGTGAATATGGTCAAGGGGTGTTATTGCAGTTAAGGGAGTCAGGCTATTGGGAGATTGTGCATATATTTTGTCATTATCAAAACGGGGGAGAATGTTGGGTTGAGTGTGTATTTGAAACCTTTTAATGATGACTTTAATCATGACTAATTGACATCACTCATAATTTCATTTTGATGATGACATTTTGTACATTTTGTACTTATTAAAATGATGACTAATTGAACATGTTATACATTTTATACATATCACAACAATGCTTAAACAACATGTTTTTGATGTTTAATATCTCACATTTTAATGATAATATCTTGTATTAATGGTTTACACTTTATATTTTCAGGTTTACACAAATTTGTCACAGTGGTGTCAACACAGTCCACCTGTGGTGTCGACACAATGTTCTGTGGTGTTGACACAGTCCACCTGTGGTGTCGACACTAGATGACTGTCCCAGAAGCATGTTCTAAAGCAGTAGCTAGTGGTGTCCACACAGTCTGCCTATGGTGTCGACACAGTGCCCTGTGGTATCGACACTAGATCACTGTCCCAGAAGCCCAATTTGAGGACAATGCCTGTGGTGTCGACACACTTCGACTGAAACTCAAAAACGTGAATTTTTCTGGACACGTGGCTGCTTGGGAATCAAGGGATTTGACCTAGATTTTTGTGCCCCCCAAGGCACTTTATGGACATATGGGGCTATAAATACCCATGATTCTCCTCCCCCAAAGGCAAGAAAGCCCTCACACTTCCAAAAGAAGCTTTTTGGCGACAAAAAGGGGCTTTCCAGATCTAGCTCCATCTCCAGAAGCTGCTGGCCATCCTTTCAAGAGGAAGGACGTGGGAATCAAGGGGAATCTCTGGAGAGAAGGTTGCTGTGCTAGGAAAGGGAGCAGATCCAACTGAAGAGCAGTAGTAGAAGAGGGATTTCTGGCATTTCAGATGCCATCAAAGCAGAGTATCGCCAATTGAGGAGAATCTCCACCGAATTCCATCAAGGCTTCTCAATTCAAGCGTCTGCAAGACCTCTTCACCGAGGAACATCCAATTCATACTTCTTTCATCTAATTCTTGGAGTGTTCATCTTATTTCTTCTTATGAGATCTGTACATGAAGTTCTGTACAGATTTCTGAGTTTATTGAGTATGTGAATCATATCATTGCTAGAGGATTTGATTTCTTTCGTGTTTGATCTAGCTTTTGTATTATGAGCCATCGAGCTCTGGTTTGTGAGTCGTCACACTCACTGTGTGGTTTGAGCCGTCGTGCTCAATTTGGAGTCGTCGTGCTCCGGTTGTTGTTTGAGCCGTCATGCTCAGTTTGTGAGTCATTGAACTCAAGGTTGTGTGTTGAGCTGTCGTGCTCAAGGGTGTTTGGAGTCGTCGTGCTCTGGTGTGAGTACTACTCTTTTGAGTAGTGGAGCCTCACTGTGTGAGGGATGGATGTAGGAATCACTAGTGTGATTTCCAAACCACCTAAAAATCCTTTGTGCAATGGTTTGATCTGCTTGTCTGCGCTAGATGCTTGCATCGGATTTCACTTTCACACTAAGTGTTTAATTGCTTCACACATAATCTACACACACCCACACTTTAGATCAGTAAATTGTTTGTCTGAATTGATCTCTAATTCGAAGTAATTTTGAATTGCTTAAGCTTCCGTAGTAATTTGTGTCAGATCTATTCAACCACCCTTCTAGATCTGATCCATCCACCTATTCGATCCAACACGCGTCACGTTCCTGTCGCGGCATCCGAAGGCGACGCGACTTCATTCTGACCGCTGTCCTTTCTGTCAGAACGGCCTTGTCGGATGTCAGGTGTGTGCAGTGTTGACGCAACCTGGAAAGTCGTCGCGTTATGGTTTTCTCGGTCTTCGAGGTTTGACTACTTTTGGTGTCGCGCCGGGGTAGGCGATCACGACATGGACACGACCTGTTGGGTAGTTACGACGAGGTTATTGTTATTCCGGCCCGACCCATCGTGTCTTGGGGGCCATCGGTTCAAAATCGATGTAGGTGACCCATTTCCCCCTCTCTCCTTCCTTTTCTTCCTTTCTTCTTCTTCTTCTTCTTCCTCCCCCGAGCCCCCTTTGCTTCTCCGGTGTGTTTGTGGTGCTCGTGGCGAGGAGGTGACTCCCTGTTCGTGTAGGCAACGTCCTTGTGGTGTTTGGAGTGAGGAGGAGTGTAACATCCCTGTTACCCCCTTGGGTCAACTACTCTCGGTTAGTATCGCGACATGTAGGGTCGTCGCCTTCTGAAGGTGACGTAGGTAGCCATCGTGTTCATGATTAGAACGCACTGGCTGCCCATGTCGTGACTTGGCTCTAACAGTAAACGAAATTTTTATCGTTTTATTGTCTGGGCGGTACTTACACATGTTGGATTGCATGCATGATCACGACCTGTCGGTCCGTTGCGATCAGGTGTCAGTTGTGCATGCACACCACGTGTCGGGTTTGACCATCAGGGCTGCAAGCGCCTTGAGATCGGGATGTGCGTGGGTGGCGCGTTACAGTTTGTAACGCGATGACCAGGGCCGTCGCATTCTTAACATCTGAGTTTAAAGGCTTTAGCCCAAGAATAGAAGCCCCATTTGCCTCTTTTCCTGTGTTCTTTGTCTCCTCCGGCGATCTTTGTGGTGGTGTGCTCCGTGGGGAGCTTGGTTGGCCTTTGTGGCTTGATTTTGGTAAGTTGCATGGATTGAACTTTCCACCTTGTGTTGTCTTCCCCTTATTCTCCTCCTCATTTCTCTTTGTGTTCTTCATGCTTGGTGCATCCCTACATCGGATTGAAGGAGGAGATCGAGCTCGGCTCGTTGGAGGTTCATGGAGCGTTGGAGCTCGGAGGTGGAGGGGTGCATTCCTACGAGAAGGCCCTAATAGGGTGGTTCTTTAATTGGAGGTAGGGACCCCAAACCCTCCACCTAGTTCTTCATGCAAGGTTCCCAACCCATTCCTTCTAAGCCTAGATTTCATGCTAGGTGATGCTTGTATCCATGTAGTTTCTATACAATGATTGCAATGTGTTTGATTATATGGAATCATACTTGGATTGGGGTTGCATGTTTGAGAGATTCCTGTGTGCATATGAGTCTATGGAGTGTAGCTCACCTTTCTCTTCATGCATGGGGTTAGTGAGGGCAGTTTGATAGCATTTGAAATGTTTTTTCATTGTGAGGAATGCCCCTCTCCCCTTGTTGTATCGATCGTGGTTTGAAGAGGTTGTGGGGTTGCTCTTGTTAGGGCACTTGGCTGTGGTCGTGACGGGATTCCCAGTCGCGACCAGGTCGCGACGTATCGTTGCGTCGCGTTCCCATGTAACCTGACGCGTCTAGCAAATGCGACGGGGTACGTGGTAGCTCTCCGGGTTTCAGGGTCTTACTGGATCACGACCGCCGTCTCCGTCGCGATGAGATTACGACGGGGTACGTGTTGTCGCGACAGGCCGATACACCACCTTTCTGATCGAGAGCTGACTGTCGACCTGTTGGTGTTCAGTTTTAGCTTCCATTGTGACTTGGTTTTTCTTGGCACCTGTGCTGTTCCTAGTGCAGTGCTACTACTAGTCTCTCTCCGCCTGGTGCTAGGCACTTGAGGGCTTGTCCACAAGACAGGTTGTTACCGTTACCTGGTACCCCCAGTCCCCCACGCGCCTGTGTCAGAGGGTGTTTGTAATACCCTCAAATTTTAAATACCATGATTTGCTTAGAAATTCTTGTTTATGCAAACCGATTAGGTTTAAATTGTGATATTTAGGATTAAGGGTATGTTTAAGACACTTTATCATACCCAGGTACTACTTTCGGTCGTGCGCACCCCGATAGGGTGACACCAGAAAACTGTAACGAAAATAAAATCTGAGAACACCATAATTCTTAGAAAATTATGGAGATATTAAAAATGTAATTATTCGGAATTTTGACGCATAGATTTTGAGATTAAGTCGACGCAACTATTTTTGGCGTGATTTTTCACCCATCAGAAAATAAATTCAAAAAAATTAAACTAAAATCATGACAATTTGTAAAACCTTCCTATTAGTCTATGGTTGAAATTTTATGTTAAACGGATATCATTAGGACACCTAAACATGAAGATCTTTGGCCCAGCTGATTTATGGGCTATTTACGGCAAGGATTTTTCTGGGAATTTCAAATGCTTACGTGTAAGGCTTAGGAAAGGCCAACACACATTAGGATAAGGCTTATCCATAAGCTGGGCTATCATTAAGGTTACCTGCGTGTAACCAAGAGGATGTATGCATGAGAGACGTGGCTGTGGGTGGTGAAATGAGGTTTTTACCTCAACACCTGTGAGCCGACGTGCCGGCATGCATGTTGTCTGGAGGAGTTATAAAAACCCACTCCTCATCCATCGAACAAACCTTTCCATCCTCTGTTACTGTGGTTGCTGAGTTGTTGCTGTTGCAGCTGCCTATTATAGCTGCTGCTGTTCCTTCTTCTTTTGAATCACCACTCCTTCAACTGTTTCGGCTGGAGATTTCTGTAGTTTCATTTGCTTTTCCTTACACTGATATTAGTTCAACGAGGAGGAGAAGAATAATCTTTATCTCTTTTTCAGATCAAGTAGGTTCTCATCTTTCCCTTGAACTTCTATTCGCTATTCATGTTGAAAGAATTTAGCCTCATACGAGTTGCTTTTGGAGCATGCTAACTAGTCTCGGTTAAGTTCGTATACGAGATTGTAACCTCAGATTCTTTGGTTTGGTTTTCCCAACTACCTTTGGAACTATGTGATTACCACAGAAGAATTTTCCCTCTCCTTACAGATCAAGTAGGTTCCCAATTTCTCCTCCCACCCATGATCCAAGTTTATGTTATAGAGATTTGCTAGAAATTTTGATATTCTATAATATTGTGATTTCTTTCCATTCGAATGTTTGTACCTCAAGCCTTGATTTGGAACATTAAATATCTTGTGTTTTAGTGTTCATATTGTAAGAATCTCCCAATAATCCATTGCTATCAAGACCACACTTCCAACAATATACTATGTCTAGTTTTTAGCTAGACAAGTTTGAATTGTAAACCTCTCGATTCATCTCGCTTGTTCGGTTTATAAACCACTGTGAGAACTATAATTAGACTCTTCTATTTGATATACATCATGCCTTGATTCATAGGTTCCATGGTCAGCATGTTTAGAGTACATTCTAAGTCATTTATGAGTGAGAAACAGGCGGCTGTCGACAGACAGCCTAAATCTGTCGACAAGCGCATGTTTTCCTGAACTCTAGATAACTGGACTGTGTGGATCTGTCGACAGATCCCTTGCATCTGTCGACAGATACCCACAAGGCCAGCAAACCTGAGCTCTGTCTGTGCCATCTGTCGACAGCCCCTTCCTGGCTGTCGACAGCTACTGTCCTGCCTTGGATTTCAGCAACTTTTCATGGTAGAACTCTTGCTTAAACTTCATCCTAAAAGCCATGGAAGTTACCCTCTCATTTACCTTGGTTTTTATTGTCATACTACCTCAACGTTTACCCACATTATGTACCTTATTCTCCCTTAAGTTATTCTTAAAGTTAGCAATTACGAATAGTACTCCGATTGAGTCTATTCTTCAGTATTCGGTATCTAAGTTTGTAAAACTTGACCACTTGAGAGTTCATATGTTTGAACACCTTATGAGATATGAATACTTGTGATGACAATTGTGGACCCTCATTTTCTTGGGTTCTTATGTGATTTAAATCTTCTGAAGTTGTTGGCTTTGAGTCATCACCTTGTCTGAACCAATTGTCTTTCTCATTTTCTTGATCTATGAACTACTTTGTCACCAAGATATTTGTATTGATTCTCAATCAAATATTCCTTTAAATTTCCAATTTCCATTATGCTCATGAAAAGAAATTTATGATTTGAAGACAATGCTCTCTTCAAAAGAGGGTTTAGGATCACTTGTAGTAGCACCCGCTACTTGTGATCAGCTGAGGGCGACAGTTTGTACGTATGTAAATCCAAGTCAATGGACTGACGATGGTGGGTAATAAAATAATTATACCCCGTTCTTGCGCAATGAACAAGATCCAAGGTGCTGGAATCGCCTAGGCACTAAGGATGTATTTACGTCTATATAGTAACCTCTTGAGAGCAGTGATGCCTGTCAAGTTTGTTCCGAAATCAAGTTATGATATGAATTTTGAAAGATAAATATGACTTTGTTATGATATTCGTTTGAGCCCGTCATGAAATTAATTTGGGCTATATGTTTATGTTAAGTATGAAATTCATGAGCAATTATGTTTTGATCCACATATGCACTATTTGAATATTCATTCAGTTATGCAAATGAAACTTTACTCTATGTTCACTTATACCTACTGAGTCCTTTCGACTCATGCCTTTGTTTCCTCCAACCCTTTCAGATTGAAGGTGTGCATAATCTCAGCTACACATGAATCCCAATTCCGCTGCGAACGATGAAAAGACGAAGAAGAATAGCATAGTTTTAGTAGTTCCTTTTAGTTGATGATGTATTAAGTTAGAGAGAGAGAAACTTGTCTTTTGTAAATAATGAGTATTTATACTTTGTTACCTACTGAATTATAATGTGTTCGAAGATATCTTTGTGGAATGGTTTGCCTGTTTTGGGCATTGCGCGGATATATCTACCCATAACGAAAGTTTGTCAGCGTAACCCCTCTTCCGATCAAAGGTTATGTATGTATTTATGTGATGTCGGAGGTGGGTGTGACAGAGGTGGTATCAGAGAAAGGTTATGGGTGATAGATATTTCTGTGACCATTTTCACAAAGGAAATTATTAAAACATTTGTGTGTATTCTAGAATCTTTAAAGATCATTTTGGTTCTAACAAAATTTAAGTAGTTAGTATGAATTAATTGGATGTGTTTGATGGTGTTCTAGGAAATGGCAGACAAAGGGAAAGCTATCGACACATCCAGTGAGGATAGGCATGAGGAAAGCTCTAGGGAGGAAGTTCACAATGTCCCATTGGCCAGAAATTCTCAAGAAGGAAGTACTGGGACTCCTGATTTTGCTACATTTATGCAGTCATTTTAGGGGTTAGTACAATCACTAATGAAGAACCAACATGAGATGAATGGAGGAAGGATTTCTGGAACATCTTTGTTAGAAAAATTTAAGAAGATGGGACCTCCAGCATTTAAAGGAAATGGCCAGCCTGAGGTTGTAGAAGGATGGGTTAGAGAAATGGAAAAGATATTTAATGCCATAAGATGCGAAGAAGAAGACAAAGTCACATTGGCGACTTACATGCTCCAGGACAGAGCAGATGAATGGTGGCAATCTGCCATGAGAAATGCATTTAGAAATAGAAGGGATAATATTAGTTGGGAAGAGTTCCTAAGAGAATTGTATGAGAAATACACTCCACCACATGTCAAGGATAGGAAAGAAGTGGAATTTTTACAGTTGGAGCAAAAGGACATGACTGTGGCAGAGTATGAGATTAAATTCACTGAACTGGAAAAGTATGCACCTCAAATTTGTGACAATGAAATTAGAAGGGTAAAGAAGTTTGTGAGAGGATTGAAACCCAGTGTGAGGAGCAAGGTAGCTCCACTAGATCCCCAAAGTATGGCTATGGCACTGAAGACTGCATTTATAGTGGAATCTGAGTTTGAGGAGTATATAAAAAAAAAAGAGATCAATGGGGGTAAGAAGAAAAATGTGTATAATAAGGAAACGAAAGGTCAGAAGCGAAAAGTTGATTCAACCAAGCAGCAGGGAGAACAGAAAAAGAGTTGGCCCATGTGCGCTTAATGTGGAAGAAGACACCCTGGTAATGAATGTTGGAAAGTAGCGGGAAAATGTTATGGATGTGGTCAGAAAGGGCATATGATTAAGGACTGTCCAGTCAGAGCAGACCAGTCAAAGGCACAGAAGCCACAACCTTACTTCCAGTAAGCCCCAAGACAACCACCCAAAGGACCAGTTAGAGTCTTTGCTCTGACAAAGGAGGAAGCCCAGGACACCCCTACTGTAGCTGAAGGTATTCTCCTAACCGAAAATATGTATGCTAGAGTGTTATTTGACCTTGGAGCTACACACTCTTTTATTTCTCGGGTATTTGTTAATTCTATGTCTCAAAAACCAGAGAAATTAGTAGGAAGCATGATACATGACTGTCCTACTGGTCAAATAGCCACACTTATCTCTATTATTCCAGAAATAACTCTGAAAATAGGGGAATGTGAACTTACTGCATATGTATATGTATTGGATAACATGCAAGATTTTGACATTATATTGGGAATGGATTGGTTAGCAGAAAATCATGCCGTATTAGATTGCCATAAGAAAGTTTTAACATTTAAAAGGCCGGGATTAGCAGATTTCAGCTATACATGTCCAAAGAATAATGGAAATAAGAAGACTATATCAGCACTTAAAGCTATGAAATGGCTGAAAAATGGTTGTCAAGGACTCAAGGTTATTTGGCAAGTGTGATGGTTATACCAAATGAACATAAACAGGTCTCAGTTCAAGATATCGATGTTGTAAAAGAATTTCCAGAAGTTTTTCCTGATGATCTAACTGGATTACCTCCAAATAGAGAAATTGGCTTTACTATTGAACTTTTACCTGGGACTCTACCTATATCCATAGCTCCTTATAGAATGGCACCAGCTGAGTTGATAGAATTAAAGAAGCAGTTGCAAGACTTATTAGACAAAGGTTTTATTAGACCAAGTGTATCACCATGGGGGGCTCCGGTATTATTTGTTAGAAAGAAAGATGGATCCCTCAGATTATGCATTGATTATAGAAAGTTGAATCAAGTCACAATTAAGAACAAATATCCATTACCTAGAATTGATGACTTGTTTGATCAACTCCGATCTGCTACAGTATTCTCTAAGATCGATTTAAGGTCGGGGTACCATCAATTGAGAGTTAAAGAAGATGATATTTCTAAGACTGCATTTAGAACCAGATATGGACATTATGAGTTTTTAGTACTCCCCTTTGGATTAACTAATGCACCTGCAGTATTTATGGATTTGATGAATATGGCATTTCAACCTTATTTGGATAATTTTATGGTGGTGTTTATAGATGATGTGTTGATATGCTCATCTAGTGAAGAAGAACATAAGGAGCATTTGAGAATTGTACTACAAACTTTGAGGAAACATCAATTGTATGCTAAATTAAGTAAATGTGAGTTTTGGCTCAAGGAAGTGAAATTTTTGGGTCATGTGATTTCTGGAAAAGGTGTGGCAGTAGACCCAAGTAAAATTGAAGCAATTTTGAATTGGGAAAGACCCAAGAATCCATCAGAAATCCAAAGTTTCTTGGGATTAGCTGGTTACTATAGGAGATTTATTGAAGGCTTTTCTTCTATAGCTATGCCTTTGACTCAGTTAACTAGAAAAGAGACACCTTTTGTGTGGAATGAGAAATGTGAGGCCAGTTTTCAGGATTTAAAAGGGAAGCTTACCACAGCTCCAATCCTTACCTTACCTCAAGGATCGGGAGGATTTATAGTCTACACGGATGCATCTCAAAGAGGAATTGGATGTGTTCTTATGCAACATGGGAAAGTGGTAGCTTATGCCTCTAAACAGTTAAAAGATCATGAAAGGAATTATCCGGCTCATGACTTAGAATTGGCAGCGATCATACATGCTTTGAAGATCTGGCACCACTATTTATATGGGGAACAATTTGAAGTTTATACTGATCATAAGAGTTTAAAGTACATATTTTCTCAGAAGGAACTGAATCTGAGACAAAGAAGATGGCTAGAATTTTTGAAGGATTATGATTTTACGGTGAATTACCATCTGGGTAAAGCTAACATGGTTGCCGATGCTTTGAGCAGAAAGAAATCAAGAGCATTATAATTGCACCAACAATGGAAAGAAATGACAGATTTGATCGAATACTCACCAAGGTGTGATGCAGAAAATCTGATATTGGCACAATTGACGGTAAGGTCAGCACTGATAGATAGAATTGGTGAAGCACAGAACCAAGATCAGAAACTAAAAAAGATGGTAAACAAACCAGGATACGTCAAAGATAACCAAGGGATAATCAGATTTCAAAACAGAATATGCATACCAGAAATTGAAGAAATTAAAAGTGAGTTAATGAAGGAAGGACACAAATCTTAGTATTCGATTCATCCTGGAAGCTCTAAAATGTACCAGGATCTGAAAAAGCAGTTTTGGTGGCATGGAATGAAAAAGGACATAGCAAAATTTGTGAGTAAATGTCTGACATGTCAACAAATAAAAGCTGAGCACCAGAAGCCAGCAGGGCCTATGCAACTAATTGAAATTCCAATATGGAAATGGGAGCAGATAACCATGGACTTCGTAATGGGTTTGCCAAAGACAAGATAGAGGCATGATGCTATTTGGGTAATTGTGGACAGATTAACTAAATCAGCTCATTTTCTAGCAGTTACAAAGACACAATCATTAGAAGATTTGGCTCAATTGTATATAAAGGAAATAGTAAGACTTCATGGAATTCCTTTGTCAATAATTTCAGATAGAGATCCAAGATTTACTGCTAGATTTTGGAAAAGTCTTCAAGCAGCTATGGGTACACAATTAAAATTTAGTTCAGCATATCATCCTCAAACCGATGGCCAATCAGAAAGAACTATCCGAACACTTGAAGACATGCTGAGAGCCTGCAGTTTAGATTGGCGTGGTAGCTGGGATGATTACCTACCCTTGATTGAGTTTGCATACAATAACAGTTACCATACAAGTATTGGAATGGCACCATATGAGGCATTATATGGTAGACCCTGTAGATCACCCCTTTGTTGGGCAGAAGTGGGAGAAAAGAGTCTCATTGGGCCAGAATTAATTCAGAATTGCTCAGAGAAGATTAAATTAATCAGGAAGAGATTATTAATAGCTTAAGACAGACAAAAGAAGTATGCGGATAGAAGAAGAAGGCCACTGGTATTTAACATAGGTGATCATGTATTTCTAAAGATCTCTCCAACCAAAGGTATCATGAGATTTGGAAAGAAAGGAAAACTCAGTCCAAGATATGTAGGGCCTTTTGAAATATTACAAAGAATAGGGGAAGTAGCATACCAATTAGCTCTTCCGCCCTCTTGGTCACACATTCATAATGTATTTCACATATCTATGTTGAGGAAATACTTAATGGACCCCTCTCATGTGATCAGCCATGAAGATGTGGAAATACAGTCAGATTTAACCATACAAGAGGAACCAGTGAAAATAATGGACAGGAAAGAACAAGTCCTCAGAAATAAGGAAGTTTCTATGGTGAAGATCTTATGGAAAAGCGCATTCATCGAAGAAGAAACGTGGGAATTGGAGCAAGAGATGAAAGAAAAGTATCCACAACTATTTGGTAAGTAAATTATGCCAATTTTGAGGACGAAATTTATTTTAACAGGGGTAGAAATGTAATACCCTCAAATTTTAAATACCATGATTTGCTTAGAAATTCTTGTTTATGCAAACCGATTAGGTTTAATTTGTGATATTTAGGATTAAGGGTATGTTTAAGACACTTTATCATACCCAGGTACTACTTTCGGTCGTGCGCACCCCGACAGGGGGACACCGGAAAACTGTAACGAAATAAAATCTGAGAACACCATAATTCTTAGAAAATTATGGAGATATTAAAAATGTAATTATTCGGAATTTTGATGCACATATTTTGAGATTAAGTCGACGCAACTATTTTTGGGGCGATTTTTCACCCATCAGAAAATAAATTCAAAAAAATTAAACTAAAATCATGACAATTTGTAAAACTTTCCTATTAGTCTATGGTTGAAATTTTAAATTAAACGGATATCATTAGGACACCTAAACATGAAGATCTTTAGCTCAGCTGATTTATGGGCTATTTACGGCAAGGATTTTTCTGGGAATTTCAAATGCTTACGTGTAAGGCTTAGGAAAGGCCAACACACATTAGGATAAGGCTTATCCATAAGCTGGGCTATCATTAAGGTTACCTGCATGTAACCAAGAGGATGTATGCATGAGAGACGTGGCTGTGGGTGGTGAAATGAGGTTTTTACCTCAACACCTGTGAGCCGACGTGCCGGCATGCATGTTGTCCGGAGGAGTTATAAAAACCCACTCCTCATCCATCGAACAAACCTTTCCATCCTCTGTTACTGTGGTTGCTGAGTTGTTGTTGTTGCAGCTGCCTATTATAGCTGCTGCTGTTCCTTCTTCTTTTGAATCACCACTCCTTCAACTGTGTCGGCTGGAGATTTCTACAGTTTCTTTTGCTTTTCCTTACATTGATATTAGTTCAACGAGGAGGAGAAGAAGAATCTTTATCTCTTTTTCAGATCAAGTAGGTTCTCATCTTTCCCTTGAACTTCTATTCGCTATTCATGTTGAAAGAATTTAGCCTCATACGAGTTGCTTTTGGAGCATGCTAACCAGTCTCGGTTAAGTTCGTATACGAGATTGCAACCTCAGATTCTTTGGTTTGGTTTTCACAACTACCTTTGGAACTATGTGATTACCAATGAAGAATTTTCACTCTCCTTACAAATCAAGTAGGTTCCTAATTTCTCCTCCCACCCATGATCCAAGTTTATGTTATAGAGATTTGCCAGAAATTTCGATATTCTATAATATTGTGATTTCTTTCCATTCGAATGTTTGTACCTCAAGCCTTGATTTAGAACATTAAATATCTTGTGTTTTAGTGTTCATATTGTAAGAAACTCCCAATAATCCATTGCTATCAAGACCACACTTCCAACAATATACTATGTCTAGTTTTTAGCTAGACAAGTTTGAATTGCAAACCTCTCGAATCATCTCGCTTGTTCGGTTTATAAACCACTGTGAGAACTATAATTAGACTTTCTTATTTGATATACATCATGCCTTGATTCATAGGTTCCATGGTCAGCATGTTTAGAGTACATTCTAAGTCATTTATGAGTGAGAAACAAGCGGCTGTCGACAGACAGCCAAAATCTGTCGACAGGCGCATGTTTTCCTGAACTCTGGATAATTGGACTGTGTGGATATGTCGACAGATCCCTTGCATCTGTCGACAGATACCCACAAGGCCAGCAAACCTGAGCTCTGTCTGTGCCATCTGTCGACAGCCCCTTCCTGGCTGTCGACAGCTACTGTCCTGCCTTGGATTTCAGCAACTTTTCATGGTAGAACTCTTGCTTAAACTTCATCCTAAAAGCCATGGAAGTTACCCTCTCATTTACCTTGGTTTTTATTGTCATACTACCTCAACGTTTACCCACATTATGTACCTTATTCTCCCTTAAGTTATTCTTAAAGTTAGCAATTACGAATAGTACTCCGATTGAGTCTATTCTTCAGTATTCGGTATCTAAGTTTGTAAAACTTGACCACTTGAGAGTTCATATGTTTGAACACCTTATAAGATATGAATATTTGTGATGACAATTGTGGACCCTCATTTTCTTGGGTTCTTATGTGATTTAAATCTTCTGAAGTTGTTGGCTTTGAGTCATCACCTTGTCTCAACCAATTGTCTTTCTCATTTTCTTGATCTATGAACTACTTTGTCACCAATATATTTGTATTGATTCTCAATCAAATCTTCCTTTAAATTTCCAATTTCCATTATGCTCATGAAAAGAAATTTATGATTTGAAGACAGTGCTCTCTTCAAAAGAGGGTTTAGGATCACTTGTAGTAGCATCTGCTACTTGTGATCAACTGAGGGCGACAGTTTGTATGTATGTAAATCCAAGTCAATGGACTGACGATGGTGGGTAATAAAATAATTATACCCCGTTCTTGCGCAATGAACAAGATCCAAGGTGCTGGAATCGCCTAGGCACTAAGGATGTATTTACAACTATATAGTAACCTCTTGAGAGCAGTGATGCCTATCAAGTTTGTTTCGAAATCAAGTTATGATATGAATTTTGAAAGACAAATATGACTTTGTTCTGATATTCGTTTGAGCCCGTCATGAAATTAATTTGGGCTATATGTTTATGTTAAGTATTAAATTCATGAGCAATTATGTTTTGATCCACATATGCACTATTTGAATATTCATTCAGTTCTGCAAATGAAACTTCTACTCTATGTTCACTTATACCTACTGAGTCCTTTCGACTCATGCCTTTGTTTCCTCCAACCCTTTCAGATTGAAGGTGTGCATAATCTCAGCTACACATGAATCCCAATTCTGCTGCGAACGATGAAAAGACGAAGAAGAATAGCATAGTTTTAGTAGTTCCTTTTAGTTGATGATGTATTAAGTTAGAGAGAGAGAAACTTGTCTTTTGTAAATAATGAGTATTTATACTTTGTTACCTACTGAATTATAATGTGTTCGAAGATACCTTTGTGGAATGGTTTGCCTATTTTGGGCATTGCGCGGATATATCTACCCATAACGAAAGTTTGTCAGCGTAACCCCTCTTCTGATCAAAGGTTATGTATGTATTTGTGTGATGTCGGAGGAGGGTGTTACACTGTTGCTCCGGGCGGCGGGTTTGCTCGAGTCTTTGAATCTGGTAGTAGTAGGGGAAAACGGTGGGACAACAGCGTGAGTCGTTTGTAGAGCTCTATTAGCTGAGTCTGGGACACCAGTGGTTGTACGTAGATTAGCTAGTCCTTTTCTCACTGCCTCACTCTACGTGGTTCCAGAACCATTTAGAGGGGTCAGGCATGGGACCGTAGTCCGGCCAGACTATGGCAGTTGTGGTTGTTCTTGTTCCGTGTCTCACTTCGACGAGAGGTGTTAGACATGGACCGTTGGTCGAGGGTAAGGCGCGTGGCGCACCTGACCGGCTGACTAGTGTAGTGTTCTGTAGCTAGTGTGTTTGTCCAGGCGGTGTCTACTGTCTGTGTTACAGCTGGGTTCTTGTGGTGCCTTGGTGTACACGGGTTTTTCGGTTCCGCTGTGTAGCCTAGACCAACGACCATGTAGTTTCTTTCACGCTTCTGCACTTGACTCTGTTTAATAGAATAGACTTTACTGCTTCATTTAATTATTGCACTTAGTTCTATTCTTCTCTTAGAACCAGTGGGAGATTGGTAGTCCCTACTGGGCTTCTTCGTGAAGCTCACTCCCTATTTTGTAGGTGAGACTTCATAGCAGCTCCCTCTACGGCGGACTGAGGAGACGGGCCTGCAATAGTTGGCATCTCTAGTGGCAGTGTTCCCCCAACAGTTGTACTTCACCCTCAGGGTATGCCCCTAAGGGACGTGTTCCTTCCCGTTATTTCAGCACTTGTACTTTATTTACTTTGGGACTATACTAGACTGTTACTTAGTGTTGGAAACTTTCCGTTCACTTGTGGTGCACTTTAGTACATTTGTTTTTATTTATTTCTATTACATATCTTGTTAGACCGATCCGTTAGCCCTTCCGGGTCTCCGGACCCATGGGCGGCGGTCCCGATGTTCAGATTCTCGGTGGGAGCCGGGGATCCAGGCGCCGAGGTCGTTACAGTGGTATCAGAGCAAGGGGTCTATCAAGACTTGTAGTGGAAATAAGTAATAACGTAAAGTCCCTTAGGAAGTACAAGTAACACTGCTAAGCCGCTGGAGTTTATCTGTTAACTTCTTATTGTGTTTGTTTTCCAGAACATGCCTCCACGCACTCGCAGGCAGGTTCGTGAGCTAGTGGAGCGTCAGGAGTTTGAGTCAGACGGGTCGGTTGCAGCCGAGCACGTGCTGATCGACGCTCAGCCCCAGCAGTTCGAGCAGCCTGGGGACCTGTTTCCGTAGGGCATTCCGTTACGGCAGGGAGAGCCACAACAGCAGCCGTAGCAGCAGCAGTAGTGGTTTCCACCCTAGCCCCCTCCAGCCGTCATGGAGCAGTCGTGGAGAGCGATGTTTCAGGGTCCTCGGGCAGTACCCGCAGTGTCAGCAGTACCCCCAGTACCCTCAGTACAAGTCGTACTAACAGATGCTGGCAGGAGGTTAGCAGTTCGCAGAGATGGCAGCAGAGGAGCAACCACCATCGACCCTACAGGCAGCACCAGTCCAGCCAGAGGTACCCCCAGTGGTGCGGCAGAAGACTCCAATAGTAGCAGCAGCACCTGAGGACTACACAACGCCTCAGGAGAGGTTTCTTCGTCTTCGACCTCCTACTTTTTCTGGTGATCGTGATCTTGACAGGGCAGAGAGTTGGGTCCATGAGCTCGAGCGCACCTTCGAGGCCATGGACTGTGTAGAGCAGGATCAGGTTAGGTTAGCAGTATATCAGCTGAAGGGGTCAGCGTACGAGTGGTGGAGGGCAGTGAGGCAGACTAGTTTTCAGGGCAGGAGGTTGGTCCAGATCACTTGGCAGGAGTTCCTAGTGGCCTTTCACGGTGATTTCCTCCCCGACTACGCTTGCTGTGAGAGGAGGGACCAGTTCCACAAGTTGGTACAGGGAGACTTGACCGTGGCGCAGTACCACTAGCGGTTCTTGCGACTTCTTCGACACATTTCCCACGTGGCCGCTAGTGAGCAGGCTTGTACCGAGCGGTTCATTAGTGGGCTACGCTTGGACTTGAGGTGGGCCATGGCTGGTCACCTCTGTGACACCTTGGCGGTGGCAGTAACAAGAGCTACGGCCTTGGAGCGGGAGTGTCGTTTTCAGCCATAGCAGAGTGGAGGCTCAGGGAGGTCTTCTCCGTACCAACGCCCCACGGGCAGCCGAGGGAGTGTTACCTCTTCTTCTTCTTTGGGGACAAGTGGTGCTGGCCTGACCTCGAGGTTGAAGAAGCTGTTCACTCATGGAGGCAGGCGTCACCAGCAACACCAGCATCGTCAGCTGGAGCAGTACCCAGTGGAGCAGTCTGTTCAGTAGGGTGCAGATGAGAGCCAGCAGGACGCAGGTTGTTACCACTGTGGACAGCCAGGTCACTACAGGCGAGAGTGTCTATTGAGGCAGCAGCAGGAGCAGCAGCAGTAGGCACCTCAGACTCAGTACCATCCACCCCAGCCAGCGTAGTTCCAGCAACAGTACCAGGGTCAGTACCAGCAGCCACAGCAGCAGCGCCAGTAGCAGTACCAGGGTCAGTACCAGTAGCTGCAGTAGCAGCGCCAGCAACAGCAGTAGCAACGCTAGCAGTAGCAGCCTCAGCGAGGACGTGGACGTGGTCAGGTGATGAACATCACCAGAGAGGAGGCGGAGGCCTCTAATCTGGTCGTCGGTACGGTTCCCATCCTTGGTAGAGCTGCTAGAGTTTTGATTGACCCGGGTGCCACACACTGTTTTGCTTCTGAGGAGTTCTTTGCTTCCTTGTCTAAGTTTGCTCCGGAGCGGGCCTGTGACCTTGCAGTTGAGCCGCCGATAGGTGACTTTGTGCATACCCTTGGTTACTTGGAGGGTGTCACCGTCGAGGTACAGGGCCACCAGCTACCAGCCAGACTGTTTGCCTTGCAGCTCCACAACTTTGATGCCATTCTTGGCATGGACTGGTTGGAGGCGCACTCTATACTGGTAGATTGTCAGCGGAAGACCGTGAGGTTCGAGATACTTGGAGCACCTGTGCTTTGCTTCCGAGGTACTCGGTCTGTCTGCCGACCCTTTGTTTCCTTCTGTAGAGCTCGACGCCTCATCCGAGACTGTTGTGTTTCTTTCTTGGCTTCTGTGTGCGTCTCAGACTCTGGTGAGTTGAGTGTTTCAGATGTGCTAGTTGTTTGTGAGTTTTCCGATGTGTTTTCGGAGGATCTACCTGGCCTGCCGCCTACGCGGGAGGTAGATTTCTCTATTGAATTGCTTCCGGGGACGATGCCTGCTTCCAAGGCACCGTACCGGATGGCGCCGGTGGAGCTGCGGGAGTTGAAGCGCCAACTAGAGGAGTTGCTTGAGTTGGGCTTCATTCGTCCTAGCCGTTCGCCATGGGGAGCACCTGTTCTGTTTGTGAGGAAGAAGGATGGCAGCCTCAAGATGTGCATTGATTATCAGTAGCTGAATCAGGTGACCGTGAAGAACAAGTATCCTTTACCCAGGATTGATGACTTGTTCGGCCAGTTGCAGTCAGCTTCAGTATTTTTGAAGATCGACTTGAGGTCGGGTTACTACCAGTTGTGGATCTGTGAGTCAGACATCGCCAGATCAGCTTTTCGCACCCGCTACGGCCACTTCGAGTTTGTCGTGATGCCTTTTGGGCTCACGAATGCACCTGTAGCGTTCATAGAGCTGATGCATAGTGTTTTCCGAGAGTACCTGGACCGGTTTGTGGTGGTGTTCATCGACGACATCCTGGTGTACTCAGTGATAGAGGAGGAGCACGAGGTTCACTTGAGGTTGTTGTTGCAGGCGTTGAGGAGTCACCAACTTTACGCCAAATTCAGCAAGTGTGAATTTTGGCTAAAGGAGGTACACTTCTTGGGGCATGTGGTTTCTGGTGCAGGTGTGGCGGTTGATCCCACCAAGGTTGAGGCCGTGGTTTCTTGGGGCCAGCCCACTACAATTGCATAGGTTCGCAGTTTTCTGGGGCTGGCAGGCTACTACAGGAGGTTCGTGCAGGACTTTGCCAGAGTTGTAGAGCGTTTGACCCGGTTGACCAGGCGGGAGACTCGGTTTGTGTGGACAGCAGAGTGCGAGCGCAGTTTTCAGGAGCTGAAGAGCCGACTGACTTCAGCTCCGATCCTTGTAGCACCTTCTAGCAGCGGCGGCTTTGTTGTCTTCACGGACGTGTCAGGTACTATTTTGGGTGCTGTGTTGATGCAGCACGGTCGAGTAGTTGCTTATGCTTCTCGTCAGCTGAAGAAGCATGAGCAACACTACCCGACACACGACCTGGAGCTTGCAGCAGTCGTGTTTGCCTTGAGGTTGTGGAGGCACTACTTGTATGGTGAGGTGTTCGAGGTTTTCACAAATCACCGCAGCTTACAGTACGTCTTCACACAGCGAGATCTCAACCTCAGGTAGCGCAGGTGGCTCGAGTACTTGAAGGACTACGACTTTACCCTTTCCTATCACCCGGGAAAGGCTAACGTCGTAGCAGACGCTTTGAGTAGGAGAGCCCACTTGAGTTCTTTGTTGGTTAGACACTGGAGACTTCTGGAGGACACCACTCAAGGTGTGTTCACACCGTCTAGCCTTCGAGAGAGAGCAATGTTGGCCAGCATGATAGTTCATCCGTCGATATACCAGCAGGTGCTTGAGGTGCAGAGTGCTGACGAGGACTTGGCAGACGTGTTGCAGTTGCCCAAGGTAGCACTGGACGAGGATAGCGAGGTTCAGTTCCGGGACAGACTCTACATTCCAGAGGACGTCAGGGAGGAGGTACTTGCTGAGGTGCACCGGTCGCTATACTCTATTCATCCTGGCTCCACCAAGATGTACCATGACTTGAGCGTACTCTTTTGGTGGCCTGGGATGAAGAGGGATATCACTGAGTTTGTTTCGCGCTACCTCACCTGTCAGCAGGTGAAGGTAGAGCACCAGCGTCTTGGTGGTGAGCTGCAGTCGCTTCCCATCCCTGTGTGGAAGTGGGAGCACGTCACCATGGACTTTCTTTCTGGCTTACCTCGCACTTCTCAGGGGCACGACAGTGTTTGGGTCATCATCGACAGGATAACGAAGACCGCTCACTTCTTTCCAGTCAGAGTAGCATGGTCAGTAGACAGACTGTGAGACGGAACGCCTCGACCAAGCCCGTTAAACCGATAACGTACTTGATCCGAGTCCCCCTCCCACGAACGGGCCGAAGCCTCGCAAGGGATACCATACCACAGTCCGTGTAAACACAAAGGAACACACCATTTCATATATATATTTCACAAGTTTACATAGCCATATTTCCACAAAACTAAAAAGAAGTATAAGAGCCTAGGGCATACCCCGAGGTACAACTGAAACAAGTAAACAAACTAGCTACACTACACTGCTGGAGCTGCTACTACAAAGCTGGAGGTACCGACCCTGCACCGCTACGACGCGGCTCCGAACTGGACGACGGTCGAGAAAGGTCCTCCTCGCTCTCACCTGTGGGGGTAGGGGTGAGCCTCGCTAGTCACTGGCTCAGTAGGGAACTCCCCTCAAAACCGAGCAAACCAAAACCACAGGTACAAAAGCAATAAACAGTACCAACAATTTATAGAACAGTTAAGCAGGATATGAAAGCTGTAAAGGTACTCACCGTCTGCCGACTACGAAAAACAACTGTAATAATTAAACGGGAAACCAGTACAAGAGTACGAGCTAAAGTAGAGACAGCCAAACACGAGCCACGTGAACTGGTTCGCGACACCAGAGACTGACTCGGACAAGCTAACACAGGTCTACCTCTCAGTCTCGCAGCCAAGAACGAAAGGTCCAGCTGCCACTCCACGTGAAAAGGTCAAGCAACTGTGGAGACCAACTAAACACCACCACCTGCGGACCACACGGTCGCAGGCCCATGCCTGACACCTCTGGAAACCCTGGCCTGAGCCCTCTAGAGTGAGGCACTGGAAAAGGACTAGCTGGGGACCAGTGTCGACTACTGGTGTCCGTAACCCCAACTACGAGCGCGCTACAAGTGACTAAAAGACAAGTACAACAGCCACTGTCCCACTGTCATCTTTCCCTCAGCCGGACGTACAACTCAAGCAAAGGAGTGAGGGTGTCCAGGTCAGACGACACAGACCTCGACGGTACAACACAAGTACCGGGACAAAGCCCCGAGCTAACAGTCTGGCTCACAAAGAACCTGGGGCACCGAACTGGAGAGGTAACCATGGTAGGCGTCGTACTACTCGCCACGTACACAAAACCACGTGCACGTCACACACAAACCACGTGAAGTCTCGTACAAACCTCGTGCACTGATAGTCCACCGCATGTAAACACCACGTAAACTCATACGAAATTGGCTAACTGTAAACCTTGTACGCTAGCCGTAGAAACCTCGTGCACCGAATGCACAATAGGTGCCAACGCACCATTTGATATTGCTAAATGCCGAATATGCAATATTTAAATAGTAGCATGCTAGCGTCCACATCGATTGCCGCTAAGGGTGAGTAAACGACAAGGTATCTGGCCGTTTATCTCCTGACTGAGGAACCTGGCGTCAGTTGATGTTGACGCCAAGCTCCTCGGCTACCAGTTCTCACAGAAACCCTAGGCCGACTCCATAAGTGTCCTTGGCCCTAAAACCTACGGGAAAACACGAGGGAACACTTCCTCTAACATGCATGAACTCTAGTTAACTCAAAACAACATGTTTTCATTGTTAAATTACTCAAACCACCCATGTACCCCGCATGGATACCATTACCCGAAAACACAATTATCATACAGATTCATGCTTTCCAATTGCATTAACACAACCTATAGGAACTAAAGGGATCACTCCCTACCCCAATATGCACTTAAACCTCCTAAATTCTCCTGGTGCACACCGAACCCTCCGCGTGCTCCTACGACAATTGCACCACGATCCGGCGTTTCCTTGGCCAATTCGTCACCGCCTCACATTCCACGATCTTCCAATTATCCTTTTACAACCATTGGAAGCATTGGGGAAGCAAAGGCATGAAATCCGGGCAAGGGAGAAGGAGAATGGAGTGAGGGAATTGCTCTCGGGTAGACCTATATTCTGCAGGTCGCACAGGTTGGCGTCAACATGGCTGTCGCCAATCAGACCGCCAAGGCTAGACGTCCATATCCCTTGTCGCCAAGTTCATACAGTAAACGTCAACACATATGGTCGCCTACAAGTCAACAACCACACATGGACGCCAACTCCTAAAGGATCGAGGAAAAGGTGTAGATAAGATCTAGAAGGGGGGGATGAATAGATCTATGCCACTTTATGCGGAAGCTTAAGCAATTTAAAAATACTTTTAGAATCAGAGGCAATTTCAACAGTGAAAAACACAGATCTGATGACATGTTAAGTGAGTTGATAAAATAGATGTGAAAACCAGTTGATTAAGTGAATCTTAAGCGATCCTATGCAAGCATCTAACGGATAATAGAATCAAACCACAAATAGACAAGTGCACAGAGATTTTTAGGTGGTTCGGAAATCACCCATGTGATTCCTACATCCACCCCTCACACCCAGTGACGATTCACTAAACAACCTGGGTAACACACCCACTGGAGCCAGACAACTCCAACACCTGAGTTTACAACTCACACAACTCTAGAGTAAGACTGCTCTAGATCCCTGAGCAAGACTGCTCAACAACCACTTGAGTTCGACAACTCAAACTGAGCACAATGGCTCACAAATGACTTTGCTAGACACCAACACAAGACATAGATCTTCTAGCAGTAGATCATGTCGAACATGAGAACATTCATGAGAATTATGCAGAAGCACTTGCACAATCTCAAAATGTCTTAGAAGAACAGAAGTACAGTAAGAATTGTATGAAAAGACTTTGTTCTTCAATTGTACTCCCTTGTAGAAGTTCAGATTGGGAAGAAGCTTGGATTCTTGAAGTCCCAAATGATGCTCTGCACTTTTGAACTTGGGATCTTCCTTGAAATCTTCTCCAACAGATGCTTCTACTTCATCTGCTTCCTTGAGGCGCTTCAAATGCTTCTTCAAGGATCACACTCCAATTCTCACACTTGAATTGATGAGAATTGGTCTTCAGAAGACACCAGGAGAGCAGAGGAGGGAGATGAGCTCTTCTAGCCGCCAAGAGAAACTTTTGGGAGGCTCCAAGAGTTCGTTGGGTCTCTTGATGTGATGAATGGCCAATTGGGGGCTTTTTATACCCAAAAGATTCCAAAGTTACCCTTTGGGTACAAGGGCACACGATCCTAGGATGACACATGGCAATCATCCATCTTAAGTTGCAATCTTTCCGTAGTGTGTCGACCTGCCCTGGTGGTGGTGTCGACCTCCTGTCCCAATTCTGAAAACAGGCTGTTCTGGGAAATGATCCAGTGTCGACCTGCCCTCATCCTGCGTCGACCTGCTGTCCCATTCTTCAAACAGACTGTTCTGGGAACGAGGTCCAGTGTCGACCTGCTCCTGATCCTGCGTCGACCTCCTGTCCCATTCTGCAAACAGACTGTTCTGGGAACGAGGTCCAGTGTCGACCTGCTCCTGATCAGTGTCGACTTGAGTAGTCTAATTCCTGGAATTTGCGACTCGTGTCGACCTATTTTTGACTCGTGTCGACACAGTCTCAACATTTCTTCAGCTTTTTGCCTTGGGTTCTGAGGTGTTGTGTCGACACCATTGTGGGGTGTGTCGACACCACCTTTGCAAAAAGTATTTGTACCTGAAAATTAAACACATATATCATTAGTAAAATATTTTATTATGAGTACAAATGATAAGTGTGCTTTGAAACATGCTTTTTGAATATAAATTTCAGGTAAAGTGTGTTTATGATGTTTCAATTAATTTGCATTAAAATCACATTTGTCATCATCAAAATAAGAGGGGAAATGATATGAAATTACACTCAACCCAACAATCTCCCCCTTTTTGATGATGGCAACATTAAATCCATATGACAATGAGGTTTTGATGAGATGTGATTTTAAGCAATTTTTGGTTATTCAAAGTCCTTATTTTTCTTTTTGTTCATGCTTGTCAAAGACCTTTAAATATAACTCAGTCACAATTGATGGTTGTACTAGTGAAGTACAATGTTACTTGAAGTAAATTAGTTGCATAAAGAAGTCAAGCAACTTGACAAGCATTCATACAATCACATTCACATAACAATTTTCAATCACATTGAAGACACAAATGACAAAGTTCATTCAAGCTAAGCAGAAATCATTTCATTTCATTCAAGAGTAAACATTACAATCTTTCCAAAACATTACAATCATTTCTTGTTCTCTTTCTTTCTTTCTTTCTTCTCCCCCTTTGACATCAGCAAAAAGAATTACATTATGTAGAAGGTGGAGGAGGAGGAGGAATGGGAACTAAGATTGTCTCAATGTTTGACAATCTTTTCTCCATGGAAGTCAAGCTGGACTTCATTTGATCTTGAATGGTTGTGAGTCTTGTATGCAAGTAATGTTCCATTCTGTCTGAGTTTTCTATCAAAGTAGCTTGAATTCTGTCTAGATCAGCTGATATGGGTTGTGAAGAAGAAGATGATCCAGCTGACCAACCAGGCCTTTGCATGATTTTGAATTCCATTGTCAAATCAGTGATCTGTTTGTCAATGTGAGCATTGAAATTCCTCATGCTCTCCAAATCATCCACTAGATGTACAAAAGAAAGTCTTGTGCTGGTGATCTCATTAGTGTCTGCTTGGTGTTGAAGACATTAGCTTGGGAATTTGCCAAAATTCCCTGAAGAACTATCTCCAACTTTTGCTGGTGCTCCTTCAGCTGAACTGAAGCATCTGCCATTGTACCAATTAATCTATTGAATCTTTGAGCTGCATAGTCTGAGGCAGCTTTTTGCTCTATAAACTTGGCAGACATAGTGTTCTCCAATCTCTGAATCCTCAACTCAAAGGTTTCTGACATGGTTTGAATAGAGGTGTTCAAGGTTTCAAATTTATCATTTAAAAAGGAGAACAACTCTGGTGGAACAGAAGGTCCACCAGAGGATGTGGATGCTTGAAATGTGGGTTGTGGAGAGACATGTGGAATGTCAAATTCAGTGTGCATGGAGGAGGGTTGAAACTGAGGTGAGAGTGGGGCATGCAATGGTATATCACCTTCAGTTGAGACTTGAGGCTGATTCTCATTCAAAGGAGGCTGATCCTCTTGACCTTGGGGCTGGTCCCCTTGAGCTTGAGGCTGTTCCTCTTGACCCTAGGGCTGGTCCCCTTGACCTTGAGGCTGTTCCTCTTGACCCTAGGGCTAGACCCCTTGATCTTGAGGCTGTTCCTCTTGAGCTTGAGGGGCCTCAACTACAACTGGCCCTCTCCTAACTTGATTACCCTCCAGTCTGAATCCCATGAATTTCTGAATATTCTTGAAGCGATAAATGTTGGACTTAAGGATAGACTGGGATTTCTCATTGTCCAATGGCACACCAAAGTGCTGGAACACTGAAGTCAGGTGTGCAGCATATCGAAGAGATCTCTTGAGGTCTTTCTTAGTTGTTTCAGATATAATTTGATACATTATTACATGGAGATTGATTTTGATGTCCTTTGCCATGCAATAGAGAATGAACCTCTGTATATCTGTGAGTCTGTCCCTTCCACCACCTTGAGGGGTAATGATTGTGGTCAATATATGGTGGATGATCCTCAACACAGGGGGAAATGTATTTGTGTTGAATTTGGTGACAAAGGTTTGTCTGGAATTAGATTTATCAGTAGGAAGGCCTGTCATGATGGTATAAGCTTCATGAAGATCAAATTCGAAATTATGATAATCTGCCCCTTCATTTGGTACTTTGAAAATTGAGGCAGCTATGTCTGTGGGCATGTCAATAGCAATCCCCTTAACCTTTGACTGATACCCTTCATCTGTGCATTTCAAATTCTTGTAGAATTCCTGAACAAGTCTTGGATACATGATTTGAAATTTAGAAATGAAGAGTAACCAAGACTGAAAAGAGAAGAAGGTCTGAATTTCTGGAAAGGCATTTGCTAGCTGAATGTTTGTCAAATCCACTATTCTGGGCTTTAGGATTAGCTTTGCTGCACTGATGGACTTTGAGGGGTTGGTTTCTTTAGACTGGGAAGACTCAGACGAAGAAGATGATGACTCCGCAGAATCTCCAGAAGAGGAGCCCGGATTAGCAGGTCTAGGGTTGGTAGAAACCCTACCTCTGCCCGAAGAAGAGGGTCTACCTCTCTTGGCTACTGGCTGAGATGCAGAGGAGGACCCTGGGTGTTCTGCATGGTCATTGCGTCGTTTGGTTCTTCTTTCTAATAGAGAAACATCAACCTCTGCCCGAACTGGCCTAGATGAGGCCTGAGATTTTGCTCCACAGCGAGGACCCAATTTTCTCACCATGGTTGCAAGGTTGAAGTGGAATTGGGAGTGGATGAAGGAGAAGAGAGAGATGATTGAGAAAGGGATGTGATTGAGAGAGAAATTTGTGGAATTTCTTGCCGGAAATGAGAGAAAAGTGACCGTCGGGTCGACCTGATGCCTAAAAAGGGGTTGCAGTGGTGCAATACCCCGCAGGAACAACATGGGCTAAACCGGAACCCACGATTTAAAAAATCTGGCAAGGGGTGCAGTGTCGACACTGGAAGACTTTAGTGTCGACCTGACCTAGGGTGTGTGTCGACAGGGATTTTTAGAATTTGAGAAAATTTGACGTCTTTAAAATGATAATCAATGAGAGAAATAGTCATTTCAAGGATTTTTAAGAGACTTAAAAATTCATTTGTTATATTTTGCAAAAATTCATCACAATTCAAGTTTTAAACAATTTCCAATAGGATATGAGCATTCAAAGACTTGAGTCAATGAAATGATGATTTGAGGGATATAATATATCTAACAATCAACTATAAGCTACCATATTTCTCAACATTAAAGAAATAAAGATATCCTCTAGACTGAATACAATTGTTTTGAAAGTAAAACACAATCTTAAAGAACAACTTGATGATGAATGAAAATGATTCTTTCTAAACAAAACTCCATTAACACACATATTTTGTTTTTGTAATAGATTATCAAATGATATAAATCTTTTTCACTCAAGTACTAGTGCTTTTACACACCATAGTCCCTGGATACTTAAGATTTATTCATTGTCAAGTCTCAAAGGGGTAAATGATGACCTTTTGACATGAAAATATACGTTTTGTAGACGCCAATATTTCCAGTTACTCAGTCATCATCAAAAATATAGCACATTTTTGCTGTATTTTGAATTTATTTTTGATTTTTTTTTATCCCCTTTGAACAGAGATAGCATTAGTGCCTCATGACATGTATGGCACTTCATTTATTGTGAAGGTGTGCAGTTTCTCAGTACAAATGCCATTGCTCTGTTGAATTTTCAAAGTTTTTAAGAGTTTTGTAAGATAGAAATCAATTTTATCCAACATCAGTTGCAAACAAAGAGATGTTTTAATGTCAAGACACAAGTTGTTTTCAATTTTGGAAGAGTTCTGAGTTTCTGTAGGTTGAAAAACATAGTTGACAGTTGATTAGTAAAAATATGATAGATCACTCAAAGGATCATTTGGAGACTCTAGACATCTGAATGATGACATCATGCAGGAAATTGATGAAATGCAAGAAAAGTTATGAATTTTGCAAAAGTCATGACTTGTGAATTTTCTAGCTCCCCCTGAGATGATGATTTCAATCATTTTCTATCAAAATAAAGATATGCAAGTTTTTTTTTTGAAATCAAGAAAGATAATTTTCTTTTAACAATAAAAGCTCCCCCTCAGCAATTGCATATTCATTTCTTAGTACTTGGCGGAGATATACACTCACGCATAGTGAAAGTGTTCAGACAAGCCTGACTTGTCCTTCTCCAAGTCACCATTTGATATACCAAGAAATTTCAACACAATAAGAGTTGAAGAATTTATTGTCCAAAAGAAATGGAAGTGGAATTGAGAGAGATATGGACAGTGTGACTGAAGGAAGCAAAGGGTTATGATGTGAAAAGAACTCCCCCTTAGACAATGCATAACACTCAACCCAAACCTAAAGAGAGATCAAGAATGTGGACATTTACAAAGACCAAGTTCTCTCCTCAAGGATGAAATCTGTTTTCAGGAAGGGGTTTGGTGAATATGTCTGCAATTTGTTTTTCAGTTTCAATGAAGTGGAGTTCAAAGGACTTCTTTGCAACCTCATCTCTCAAGAAGTGATGCCTAATCTCAATATGCTTGGTTCTAGAATGCTGAATGGGGTTCTTAGACAGATTTATTGCACTTGTGTTATCACATAGGATGGGTACACAACCTAAATCTTGGTTGTAATCGAGAAGTTGATGTTTCACCCAGAGAATCTGAGTTCCACATCTACCTGCTGCAACATATTCAGCCTCTGCAGTTGACAGTGCAACTGAATGTTGCTTCTTGGAAGCCCAAGAAATAAGGCACCCACCTAGGAATAAACACAAGCCACTTGTGCTTTTTCTATCTAATTTACACCCAGCATAGTCAGCATCACAATAGGCAATCAAATCTAGCTTGCAATTAGCAGGATACCAAATTCCTAAATCACATGTTCCAACAAGATATTTGAAAATTCTTTTAACAGCTAACATGTGACTTTCCTTAGGATTAGACTGAAATCTAGCACACAAACACACACTAAACTGAATATCTGGTCTAGAAGTTGTAAGATAGAGTAGAGAGCCAATCATACCTCTGTAGGTCTTTGGGTCTACTGACTTACCATTTGAGTCTTCTTCTAGCTTAGCATTTATAGCAATAGGTGTGCTTGAATGCTTGAGTTCTGAAAGTCAAACCTTTTGAGAAGTTCCTTGACATACTTGGCTTGACTGATGAAGATCCCTTCAGATGTTTGGTTAACCTGCAATCCCAAGAAAAATGTTAAATCTCCCATTAAACTCATTTCAAATTCATTCTTCATTTGATTTGAAAATTCAGTGCATAGGCCTTTATTGGTTGAGCCAAATATTATGTCATCAACATAAATTTGGACCACAATTATTTGATTTTTGACTGTTTTTGTGAACAAAGTCTGATCAACATTTCCTCTAGAATATCCTTTTTCAAGTAAAAAGGTACTCAAAGGTCATACCAAGCTCTTGGAGCTTGCTTAAGACCATAGAGAGCCTTATTAAGCTTGAAAACATGGTTAGAATGTTTTCATTTTCAAATCCAGGAGGTTGTTCAACAAAAACATTTTCCTTAATATATCCATTTAAAAATGCACTTTTGACATCCATTTGATAAACTTTGAATTTCATGGAGGATGCAAAAGCAAGGAAAATTCTAACTGCTTCTAGTCTAGCTACAGGGGCATATGATTCTTCAAAATCAATTCCAAATTCTTGATTGTACCCCTTTGCAACTAGCCTAGCTTTATTTCTAATGACTTGACCATTTTCATTCAACTTATTTCTGAAAACCCATCTAGTGCCAATGACTGTTTGGTCACTAGGTCTAGGTACTAATTCCCATACTTGATTTCTTTCAAATTGATGAAGTTCATCATGCATGGCATTAATCCAATCAGAACTTGATAAGGCTTCATCAATTGACTTTGGTTCAATTTGGGAAATTAGAGCTAGTGGGTCTTCTTCAATATCATGCAGGAATGATGATCTAGTCCTAACTCTATCATGTACATTGCCAACCACATTGTCTAATGGGTGATCTCTCAAAAATCGATGTTCAGAAATTACCTGTTGAGAAGTACCCACTTCTGGGACAATATTACCTGAACCACTTGAAGATGGTGTGTTCAGGTTCTCTTCAATGTTTTCAAACTCCTCAACAGTTGGTGAAGAGTCCACAATAAATTCATCCTCTTCAGTGTCTTGTCTTTCCCTGTAAGATTTAGAATTATTAGTTGAAAATGATTTTTCATCAAAGATAACATGTGGAGATTCTTCAACAGTTTTAGTTTTAAGAATGTACACTTTGAAAGCCCTTGACACCTCAGAATAGCCAAGGAAGATGGCTTCCTGACTTTTAGCATCAAATTTGTCAAGGTTTTCTTTGTTATTGTTGTGTACAAAGCATTTGCACCCAAAAGTTTTAAAATAAGATACAGTTGGCTTTTTGTTTTTCAATAATTCATAGGGGGTTTTTCTGATTTTTGGTCTGATCAATGCTCTATTTAGAATGTGATTGGCTGTGTTTACAGCTTCAGCCCAAAAGGATTTGGGCAAATTACTTCCTAAGAGCATGGATCTAGCCATTTCCACAAGAGTTCTATTCTTTCTTTCCACAACTCCATTTTGTTCTGGAGTTCTTGGTGAAGAAAACTTGTGGAATATTTGAAATTCAGCACATAAATCAGAAAATGATGTGTTCTCAAATTCACCCCCATGATCAGTCAAAATATTTTTGATTTTATATGGATAAGTTGTTAAGACAGTGGTACAGAAGTTCCTGAATTCAAGACAAGTATCACTTTTGTGGGACAGAAAAATAACCCAAGTAAATCTAGTAAAATCATCAATGATTACAAACCCATATCTTTTGCCACTTAGACTTAGAATTCTTGTAGGGCCAAAAAGGTCCATGTGAAGTAATTCTAGTGGCCTAGATGTGAGTACCTCATTGAAGTTTTTAAAAGATTTTCTTGTTTGTTTTCCTTTAGCACAGATCCCACAAACTTGATTTTCAACATTAGAGAAAGATTCAGGAAGACCCTTAACCAAATTCAATCTTAACAACTTATTCATTGTTCTGAAACTTGCATGGCCAAGTCTTTTGTGCCAAGTCCATGCAATTTCATCTTTATTTGCAACAAAGCAAAGATTTTCAGAAAAGTTTTTATTTAGGTTGATCATGTAGACATTGTTTTCCCTTTTTCCAAAAAATTGATTTTATCAGTTGATGAGTCAATTATCTTACAGAAATCAGATTCAAACACAACTTTGTGACCTTTGTCACATAGTTGGCTGATACTGAGCAAATTGTAATCAAGACCATCAACTAGTAAAACATTATCTACAAGTTTGAGGAAGTTTGACCAACCTTACCAGATCCTATGATCTTTCCTTTATTTTTACCTCCAAAAGTTACTGACCCTCCCTCCTTTTCAATCAGGAATGAGAATTTGGCTCTGTCTCCCGTCATGTGTCGTGAACACCCACTGTCAAGAAACCACACATTGGAGTTGGGTGCACGACCTTCCTGCAAAATAGATCAGTGGAGAGAAGATTTTGGTACCCAAACAGAGTTGGGACCATCAGAATGTTTGAACATTGTTAGTAAATCTTTTCTCACCCAAATTTGACTTGTTTTTATTTTTGTTTTGTTACATTGGTGTTTTCAGTCTTTTTCTGTTTGTGCTTTCCCTTAGGAATGAAAGCACCAGTATTTTTGTTTTTAGTGGGAGGGGAGTTTTTCATTTGAGCATAGGAATTCAGATGAGGAGATGGAATCCATGGATTTTGTTGGTACATCAAAAGGTTTGGATAAAAGAATTGAGGATGATACCAACAAGGGTTGTCATACCATTGGCTCCAAGGATTGGTCCAATCATCTTGAAATGGTGTCTTGGAGGTCCAAGGTTCTTTATAAATGATTTCCTTTGACTTTTTCTTGTTTTTCAAATTTTTATTTGAATTTTTGATTGAGTTGTTTGTAGCTGTTGATGTTGAACAGGTCGACCTCTCCATGACTGGTGTCGACACAGCAACCACAGAAGCCTTCTTCTTGTGGACTGGTGTCGACCTGTCAGGAGACTGTGTCGACCTGGTTGTCTTCTTTTGTTTTTGATTTGTTTTGTGTTTTGTTTGATGTTTGCTTGATTTCTATGTTCTCAAGATTAGGACTTTTGACAAATTTAATTAATGGTGCTTTGCCCTTTTTCTCACCAGATTTGTCTCTCTTTGGTTTCTGTTTGTTGAATCCTAATCCATGAGAAGTTGTTGTCATGTTTGTTCCTAGCAGTGCCTCCAAGTTATCTTTACCTTTTGTGAAGGTTTGGATAACTTCATCCCTTTCTTTTAGCTGGTTTTGAAGGGTTTTAATTTCTTCAATCTTTTGTTGTTTTTCTTGTTTTTCCATTTCCAGCTTTTCAGATAGGTCTTTGAATTCTTGGGTGGCCTTTTGAGAGGCAAGCTTTAGATCATCAATTAGGTTCAGAAATTTTCTTTTTCTTCATTTAATTCTGTTATTTCATTTTCTAGCTCACAAATTCTGTTATTTGAAGATTGGTTATGAAGAATGTTTTCAATTTTCTTTTTGAGATGTTTATTTTTTTCTCATTTCAGAATATTTTTCAACTAATTCAGCATAAACATCCTGCCAATCTTCAACAGTGAAATCTTCAAAAGAAGTGCTTACCTTTCCTTCAGAGTTGTTGGCCATGAAGCAGATTTCCTCACTCTCAGAGCTTGAGGATTTTTTGTCTTCTTCTTCTTCACTTGAGTCTTCATCAGACCAAGTGGCTACCATGGCCTTTGGCTTCTTGAACTTCTGGAACTTCTTGTGCTTTTCCTTCTTGTTCTCAGGACATTCTCCCTTCATATGTCTTGGTTTATTGCACCTGTAACAAATGACAGTTTCGTCAGATTTTTTATTCTTGTTGAAATTAGAAGAGGAAGTGTTTCTTTTACCTGAGGAAAACTTCTTTTTCCCAGACAATTTTCCTTTTCTATATTTCAAAATTTTTCTGAATTGCCTGGTCATGAGGGCAATTTCATCCTCATTTGACTCAGACTCCTCAGAACTTGTCTTTTCCTGACTTTTGTCTTTATTACTTGAAGAGGCCTTAAGTGCCATTGGCTTGGTTTTAGTTATGTGTTCTTCATTTCTTTTCAAATTGATTTCATATGTCATTAAGGATCCTATCAATTCATCCAAAGAAATTTTGGACAAATCTTTAGAATCTTCAATGACAGTGGCCTTTGTGTGCCAAATTGAAGAAAGTGAACGTAAGATTTTCCTTACCAAGTCTGCATCTGTGTAGTCCTTACCTAAGGCCTTCAGTCCATTGACAATAACCATGAACCTGGCAAACATTTCAGAAATTGTTTCATTAGACTTCATCATAAACAATTCATATTCTGAAACAAGAATATTTGCCTTAGTTTCCTTCACTTGTGATGTTCCCTCATAAAGTAATTCGAGTTTATCCCACATCTCTTTGGCAGATTTGCACATTGAGATTCTCGAATACTCTTTGGGATGAACAACACATTGAATCATGTTCATGGCACTATAATTCAATGTGGCTTTTCTTATTTGTTCCCTAGTCCAGGTTTCTTCCTCTCCCTGGTTTTCATAGGGACCAACTTCTACCACTTTCCAGATTTCATAGTTTTGGGCTCTTAGAAACACTTGCATTCTATTTTTCCAATATGAATAGTCCGTTCCATTAAAGAATGGTGGCCTATTTATGGAATGCCCCTCAGCTATGAAACCTTTGGAATCCATTGACTTAAAAAGAAAGCACAGAAGAAATACTCAGCAAGCAAGCAAACAATCAAGCAATCAAACACACAATACTCAAAACTGCTCAGATCAAATCAGATCAAGTGTAAACCCGCTCTGATACCAATTGAAGGATCGAGGAAAAGGTGTGGATAAGATCTAGAAGGGGGGGATGAATAGATCTATGCCACTTTATGCGGAAGCTTAAGCAATTTAAAAATACTTTTAGAATCAGAGGCAATTTTAACAGTGAAAAACACAGATCTGATGAGATGTTAAGTGAGTTGATAAAATAGATGTGAAAACCAGTTGATTAAGTGAATCTTAAGCGATCCTATGCAAGCATCTAACGGATAATAGAATCAAACCACAAATAGACAAGTGCACAGAGATTTTTAGGTGGTTCGGAAATCACCCATGTGATTCCTACATCCACCCCTCACACCCAGTGAGGATTCACTAAACAACCTGGGTAACACACCCACTGGAGCCAGACAACTCCAACACCTGAGTTTACAACTCACACAACTCTAGAGTAAGACTACTCTAGATCCCTGAGCAAGACTGCTCAACAACCACTTGAGTTCGACAACTCAAACTGAGCACAATGGCTCACAAATGACTTTGCTAGACACCAACACAAGACATAGATCTTCTAGCAGCAGATCATGTCGAACATGAGAACATTCATGAGAATTATGCAGAAGCACTTGCACAATCTCAAAATGTCTCAGAAGAACAGAAGTACAGTAAGAATTGTATGAAAAGACTTTGTTCTTCAATTTACTCCCTTGTAGAAGTTCAGATTGGGAAGAAGCTTGGATTCTTGAAGTCCCAACGATGCTCTGCACTTTTGAACTTGGGATCTTCCTTGAAATCTTCTCCAACGGATGCTTCTACTTGATCTGCTTCCTTGAGGCGCTTCAAATGCTTCTTCAAGGATCACACTCCAATTCTCACACTTGAATTGATGAGAATTGGTCTTCAGAAGACACCAGGAGAGCAGAGGAGGGAGATGAGCTCTTCTAGCCGCCAAGGGAAACTTTTGGGAGGCTCCAAGAGTTCGTTGGGTCTCTTGATGTGATGGATGGCCAATTGGGGGCTTTTTATACCCAAAAGATTCCAAAGTTACCCTTGGGTACAAGGGCACACGATCCTAGGTTGATACACCATCGCCCTAGGATGACACGTGGCAATCATCCATCTTAAGTTGCAATCTTTCCGTAGTGTGTCGACCTGCCCTGGTGGTGGTGTCGACCTCCTGTCCCAATTCTGAAAACAGGCTGTTCTGGGAAATGATCCAGTGTCGACCTGCCCTCATCCTGCGTCGACCTGCTGTCCCATTCTTCAAACAGACTGTTCTGGGAACGAGGTCCAGTGTCGACCTGCTCCTGATCCTGCGTCGACCTCCTGTCCCATTCTGCAAACAGACTGTTCTGGGAACGAGGTCCAGTGTCGACCTGCTCCTGATCAGTGTCGACCTGAGTAGTCTAATTCCTGGAATTTGCGACTCGTGTCGACCTGCTTTTTGACTCGTGTCGACACAGTCTCAACATTTCTTTAGCTTTTTGCCTTGGGTTCTGAGGTGTTGTGTCGACACCATTGTGGGGTGTGTCGACACCACCTTTGCAAAAAGTATTTGTACCTGAAAATTAAACACATATATCATTAGTAAAATATTTTATTATGAGTACAAATGATAAGTGTGCTTTGAAACATGCTTTTTTAATATAAATTTCAGGTAAAGTGTGTTTACATGTTTCAATTAATTTGCATTAAAATCACATTTGTCATCATCAAAATAAGAGGGGAAATGATATGAAATTACACTCAACCCAACAACTCCTACTCAACTGCAGCAGGTCCTATTTTATTTCAGGACCCAACCTGCACCACACCTGCACACATCACACGACCAAACCACATTGGCCTCACAATGGCCTTCACAACCAATACACACATGATCCATAAGGATCCGAAAAGCACGCGACGTTACATTACTATCATCTAAAAAGAAAATTTCGACCTCGAAATTCATAACACAACTCAAACTTAAATAACTTAAACGTACACACCTTTACAAGTACTATCATCTAAAAAGAAATACAAAAGCGTATTCAAACAGATAGGGATACCCTTTAGCCATCTCCTCGGCTAGCTCCCAGGTATCCTCACCACCCAACCTATTTTCCATCTTACTTTAACTAGCTCAATTTCTTTATTTCTCAATTTCTTTATCTTTCGATCCGTGATCTGCACCAGATACTCTGGTATGGTCATATCCGGCCTTAGGTCACCACCTTGATAACTGATTATTTGAGCTAGATCTTCAATGCACTTTCTTAACATAGAAACATGAAATATATCATGAACATCCGCAAAATCTGCTGGCAAATCCAATCTATAAGCTTTTTCCCCAATTCTCTTAATCACTTGGAAAGGTCCCACATACCTTGGGCTCAACTTTCCAGTCTTGCCAAATCTCATAATACCTTTACTCGGGGAAGCTTTCAAGAAAACAAAATCTCCTACTTCAAACTGAAGTGGTCTTCTCCGAGTATCTGCATAACTCTTTTGCCTGCTTTGAGCTGCCTGCAATTTTTCCTTAATAAGCTTTACTATTTCTGTGGTTTGCTAAATCAGTTCAGGACCCACTAATTGCCTTTCTCCCACTTCATGCCAGTTCAATGGGGTTCTACATGGCCTTCCATATAAAGCTTCATACGGTGCCATCCCAAGACTAGTATGATAACTATTATTATAGGCAAACTCAACCATTCACAAATGATGCTCCCAGTTACCTCCCCAAACTAAACAACAAGCTCGCAACATATCTTCAATTGTCTGGATTGTCCTCTCTGTCTGACCATCTGTCTGGGGATGATAAGCAGAGCTATATCTCAACTCAGTGCCAATTACTTTCTGCAGACTTCTCCAAAAACCAGAAGTAAATCTTGGATCTCTATCAGACACAATAGTCTTCGGAATACCATGCAGTGGAACAATTCTTTCAACATAAACCTTTGCTAATCTGTCCACTGTCCAAGACATACTTACTGCCACTAATCTACACACCTTAGTCAATCTGTCAACAAATACCCAAATTCCATTATGTCTCGAAGCTACTCTTGGTAAGCCTGCCACAAAGTCCATGGCAATATCATCCCATTTCCACAGTGGAATGGGCAACGGTTGCAATAGACCTCCAGGCTTCTGATGTTCTGCTTTAATTTTTTGACATACAGCACATCTCGAAACAAACTCAGCTATTTCCTTTTTCATATGAGGCCACCAGAAATGCTTCCTCAAATCATGGTACATTTTAGTACTATCCGGATGGATAGTGTACTTGGATTTATGAGCCTCCTCCAACACTCGTTGTTTTACCTCTCTTTCAGCTGGAACAAACAACCTGCTTTTGAGCCTAATCACACAATTATCATCAATGGTAACTCCTTCCATTTTCACAATCTCAGCCAAATTTACATCTGCTCTCTGAGCTTCAAAAATCTGCCAATACAAGGACGGTTCTACAGCACTAGTAGCTAGTACTGCCTGTCACTGACTATTAGGCACATACAAGGAACTCTCTGTTATTTCCTCGTACAACTTCCACTCTTTGATCATCATCAAACTTACATATGCCTTTCTGCTCAAGGCATCTGCTACAACATTGGCCTTACCCGGATGGTAAGCCAAACTGAAATCATAATCTTTCAAGTATTCAATCCATCTGAGCTGACGAAGATTTAAATCCTTCTGCGAGAAGATATACTTCATACTTTTATGATCTGTAAAGATCTCAAATCTCTCGCCATACAAATAATGCTTCCACATTTTCAAGGCAAACACAACTACTGCTAATTCTAAATCATGAGTGGGGTAATTCTCTTCTGCTGGCTTTAATTACCTGGACGCATAAGCTATCACTTTGCCATGCTTCATAAGTACTACGCCAAGTCCTCTCCTTGAAGCATCAGTATACAACACAAAACCACCACTCCCTGCCGGTAATGTCAATATAGGTGCTGATGTAAGTCTTTTCTTCAATTCCATAAAACTTTTCTGACATTCACCGGACCACACAAAAGGCACACCTTTCCTGGTCAATTTGGTCATAGGTGCTGCAATCTTAGAAAAATCTTGAATAAAGCGCCTATAATAACCTGCTAATCCCAGAAAACTTCTAATCTCAGTAATTGTCTTAGGTACTTCCCATCTCATCACTGCTTCCACTTTACTTGGGTCCACTACTACTCCTTTAGCTGAGATGACATGACCCAGAAACTGAATTTCTTTCAACCAAAATTCACACTTATTGAATTTGGCAAACAACAGATTATCTCTTAACAACTGCAGGGTAAACCTCAAATGAACTGCATGCTCTTCTTTAGATGCTGAATAAATCAGAATATCATCAATAAAGGCCACAATGAATTGGTCTAAATACGGATGAAAAATTCTATTCATCAGATCCATAAAATCTGCAGGAGCATTAGTCAACCCAAATGGTATAACCACAAATTCATAGTGACCATATCTGGTTCTGAAAGCTGTTTTATCTATATCCTCTTCCTTGATCCTCAACTGATGATACCCAGACCTCAAGTCAATTTTAGAAAATATTTTTGCCGATTGCAACTGATCAAATAGATCATCTATCCTCGGCAATGGGTATTTATTCTTAATGGTCACATCATTAAGCTTTCTATAATCAATACACATACGAAAACTTTCATCTTTCTTTTTCACAAACAACACTGGTGCTCCCCACGGGGAATGACTCGGTCTAATAAACCCTTTCTGCAACAACTCTTCTAATTTCTTTTTCAATTCTTTAAGTTCTGCTGGTGCCATCCTATATGGAGCTTTGGAAATCGGCATGGTACCTGGCAGCAACTCAATAGTAAAGTCCACCTCTCTATGTGCAGCTAAACCAGGCAAATTTTCAGGAAAAACATCGACAAATTCCCTAACCACGGGAACTGCCTCCACTGACTGACTAGCTTCTACTAGACTCACCGAGGCTAAATAAGCCACACATCCAGCATTTATCAACTTTCTAGCTCTAATTGCAGAAATTAGAAACTTAGAGGTATAAAAAGGCATACCTTGATATTCAAATACTACACCATTAGGATGACAAAACCTGATCCTTTTCTTTCTGCAATCTAGCATTGCTCCATAAGTCTCAAGCCAATCTATACCCAAAATAATATCATAATCTATCAACTGCAGGGCATAAAACCGACCCGGCATTTGGTTCCCTTCAATCATAACAGGAGCTTCATCTATATAGCTCAAAGTGAGCAGGAACTCACCCGAGGGAACTTCCACTACTAACTCACAAGACTTTTCCTCTAAAGGATGAGCCATGCAATCCAAAAATTCTTCGGAAATGAAAGAATGAGAGGCACCCGAATCAAATAGAACTCTTGCTAAATAATTATAAAGAGGTAAAGTACCTTCTATCATATTCGATGCCTCCGCCTGGGCTCGGGTGATAGCTATAACCCAGCCTCTTCCTCGCTGCTGCGGTGCTCCTCTGCCATGACCTGCTTGTGGCTGCTGGAACTGCTGAGGCTGCTGCTACTGCACACCTCTTCCATACCCAAATTCTCTCGGATAGGGGCAATTGCGGATCAAATGCCCCGAATGATTGCAATTATAACATCTATACCCTGGTGGATGGGCTGCCTGGCAGTACTCTGCTGCGACTCCTCCACCTCTGGCCTACCACGACCTTGCTGAAATTGCTGTCGACCTCCCCATCCTCTTCCTTTACCTTTAATTGCTTGCTTCAATTTCTGACCCCATTTACCAAAGCCTGATGAAGAACGTCCTGCTGGTGCTTTACCCTTACTTGCACCCACAGACTGTTGCAGTAGTCGAAAACTACCTGAGCCTGACTCGCCCACCTGACGAGTCCTAATAGATCTTTCCAATGTAGCTGCTCTCTGGGATGCTTCTTCCACTGTCTTACACATGAGAGGTACTATTGCATCCTGCAATTCCACTCTCAAACCTCTAATGAAGTACTCAACCATCATATTATTATCTGATACTACATAGGGCGCATATCGGCTAAGCGCCATAAACCTCATCTGGTACTCTAAAACTGATGAGTTACCTTGCTGGAGTGTCCGAAACTGCTCTCTCTTCACTTGCTGCACTTGAATCGGAAAGAATGTATCGTTAAATACATCAAGAAACTCCGGCCAGGTGATAGCCTCTTCTGTCCTGCCTGCAATGGTGGTCTGCATCTTCAGTCGCCACCATTCGAATGCAAAACCACTCAACTGATAGGCAGCTAACACAACTTTATCTGCTACCGGACACCTCATGGTCGCAAAGACTCTTTCAATCTCATGAACCCAGTGTTCCACTGTATCTGGATTCGGCCCTCCTGAGTAAGTAGGCGGCTACAATCTCAGAAATTTCTCAACTTGCATCACTGGTTCCTCTGCTAATAGCACTGGTGGTGGTGGTGGCAAGGGTGCTACAAAAGGCACCTCCACTCCTGGCGGTGGCGGAACTGGAGCTAAAGGTATAGCCCCTCCGACCCCAGGTGGTGCGGCAACCGGCGGAACCGGCGCCTGCTGATCCATCCTTGCCCGAATATCTGTGAGGCTTTCCCAAATCCTCTCTATCATACGCTGAGTGCTCTCCTCTGGATCTTTTCCTCCACCACCCCAATCTCTTCTATCATCCATTTCAAACTTCTACATAAACAGAACACCAAACAAAAATAAAACAACAAATTATCAGAAACCAGGGCCCCTACCAGCAGTGTACAAAGACCGAAATAAGGCTATGTATATTTCTAATTCCCTTATATTAACACGTACCTTGATCTGATACCAACTGAGACGGAACGCCTCGACCAAGCCCGTTAAACCGATAACGTACTTGATCCGAGTCCGCCTCCCGTGAATGGGCCGAAGCCTCGCAAGGGATACCATACCACAGTCTGTGTAAACACAAAGGAACACACCATTTCATATATATATTTCACAAGTTTACATAGCCATATTTCCACAAAATTGAAAAGAAGTACAAGAGCCTGGGGCATATACCGAGGTACAACTGAAACAAGTAAACAAACTAGCTACACTACACTGCTGGAGCTGCTACTACACAGCTGGAGGTACCGACCCTGCACCGCTACGACGCGGCTCCGAACTGGACGACGGTCGAGAAACGTCCTCCTCGCTCTCACCTTTGGGGGTAGGGGTGAGCCTTGCTAGTCACTGGCTCAGTAGGGAACTCCCCCCAAAACCGAGCAAACCAAAACCACAGGTACAAAAGCAATAAACAGTACCAACAATTTATAGAACAGTTAAGCAGGATATGAAAGCTGTAAAGGTACTCACCGTCTGCCGACTACGAAAAACAACTGTAATAATTAAACAGAAAACCAATACAAGAGTATGAGCTAAAGTAGAGTCAGTCAAACACGAGCCACGTGAACTGGTTCACGACACCAGAGACTGACTCGGACAAGCTAACACAGGTCTACCTCTCAGTCTCGCAGCCAAGAACGAAAGGTCCAGCTGCCGCTCCACGTGAAAAGGTCAAGCAACTGTGGAGACCAACTAAACACCACCACCTGCGGACCACACGGTCGCAGGCCCATGCCTGACACCTCTGGAGACCCTGGCCTGGGCCCTCTAGAGTGAGGCACTGGAAAAGGACTAGCTGGGGACCAGTGTCGACTACCGGTGTCCGTAACCCCAACTACGAGCGCGCTACAAGTGACTAAAAGACAAGTACAACAGCCACTGTCCCACTATCATCTTTCCCTCAGCCGGACGTACAACTCAAGCAAAGGAGTGAGGGTGTCCAGGTCAGATGACACAGACCTCGACGGTACAACACAAGTACCGGGACAAAGCCCCGAGCTAACAGTCTGGCTCACAAAGAACCTGGGGCACCCAACTGGAGAGGTAACCATGGTAGGCGTTGTACTACTCGCCACGTACACAAAACCACGTGCACGTCACACACAAACCATGTGAAGTCTCGTACAAACCTCGTGCACTGATAGTCCACCGCATGTAAACACCACGTAAACTCATAAGAAACTGGCTAACTGCGTACCTTGTACGCTAGCCGCAGAAACCTCGTGCACCGAATGCACAATAGGTGCCAACGCACCATTTGATATTGCTAAATGCCGAATATGCAATATTTAAACAGTAGCATGCTAGCGTCCACATCGATTGCCGCTAAGGGTGAGTAAACGACAAGGTATCTGGCCGTTTATCTCCTGGCTGAAGAATCTGGCGTCAGTTGATGCTGACGCCAAGCTCCTCGGCTACCAGTTCTCATAGAAACCCTAGGCCAACTCCGCAAGTGTCCTTGGCCCTAAAACCTAGGGAAAACATGAGGGAACACTTCCTCTAACATGCATGAACTCTAGTTAACTCAAAACAACATGTTTTCATTGTTAAATTACTCAAACCACCCATGTACCCCGCATGGATACCATTACCCGAAAACATAATTATCATACAGATTCATGCTTTCCATTTACATTAACACAACCTATAGGAACTAAAGGGATCACTCCCTACCTCAATACGCACTTAAACCTCCTAAATTCTCCCGGTGCACACCGAACCCTCTGCGAGCTCCTATGGCAATTGCACCATGATCCGGCATTTCCTTGGCCAATTCGTCACCGCCTCACGTTCCACGATCTTCCAATTATCCTTTTACAACCGTTGGAAGCATTGGGGAAGCAAAGGCATGAAATCCGGGCAAGGGAGAGGGAGAATGGAGTGAGGGAACTGCTCTCGGGTAGACCTATATTCTGCAGGTCGCACAGGTTGGCGTCAACCGGGCTGTCGCCAATCAGACCGCCAAGGCTAGACGTCCATATCCCTTGTCGCCAAGTTCATACAGTAAACGTCAACACATATGGTCGCCTACAAGTCAACGACCACACATGGCCGCCAACTCCTACTCAACTGCAGCAGGTCCTATTTTATTTCAAGGCCCAACCTGCACCACACTTGCACACATCACACGACCAAACCACATTGGCCTCACAATGGCCTTCACAACCAATACACACATGATCCATAAGGATCCGAAAAGCACGCGACGTTACAGACTAGCTCGGTTGTTTGTGGACAGGGTAGTACCTTTGCACGGAACCCCAGTCTCTATTGTCTCGATAGAGATCCGATGTTCACCTCTCGTTTCTGGCGCAGCTTTCAGCGGGCACTTGGCATTGAGCTGAGGTTGAGTATAGCCTACCACCCACAGACAGATGGGCAGTCGAAGCGGACCATTCAGACCCTCGAGGACTTGTTGAGAGCGTGTTGCCTAGACTAGGGTGGCACGTGGGAGTCGCACCTTCCCATGGTGGAGTTTTCGTATAATAACAGCTTTCACTCCAACATTGGGATGGCACCCTACGAGGCTCTATATGGTCGACTGTGCAGGACATCGTTGCACTGGCACGAGGTTGGCGAGAGGCAGTTACTGGGTCCAGAGTTGGTGCAGCAGTGTGCAGACACCGTGAGATTGGTCAGGCAGAGGTTGTAGACAGCGCAGAGCAGGCAGAAGAGCTACGCCGACGTCCGCAGGAGGCCGCTTGAGTTCAAGGTCCACGACAGTGTGTTCCTTCGGATCTCACCCACCAAGGGCGTTCTCAGGTTTGGGAAGAGGGGCAAGCTCAGCCCGAGGTTTGTTGGCCCCTTTCCCATCTTGGAACGAGTGGGCGAGGTTGCTTACCGGTTAGCTCTTTCGTCCGAGTTGGCAGGTGTCCACGACATCTTCCACGTGTCGCAGCTGAGGAAGTACATGCCAGACCCGGTGCATGTACCCAACTACTCGCAGCTAGAGGTCGCCCCGACCTGTCCGTACCGGAGTACCCAGTTAGTGTGGTGGACCGCAGGGTGCAGCAGCTTTGCAGGAAGCAGATCCCACTCGTCAAGGTGGTTTGGGAGCACCGCGCCGGTGGCGAGGCCACTTGGGAGCATGAGGACGAGATGCGGGAACAGTTTCCCTACTTGTTCGAGTGACAGGTACTTTGTTTACCCTTGTTTTCCCTAGTTTTGCCCTTAATTTCGAGGATGAAATTGTTTTTTTTGTTGGTTAGATTCTAACATCCCTGTTACCCCCTTGGGTCAACTTCTCTCGGTTAGTATCGCGACATGCAGGGCCGTCGCCTTCTAAAGGCGACGTAGGTAGCCGTGGCGTTCATGATTAGAACGTGCTAGCCGCCCATGTCGTGACTTGGCTCTGACAGCAAATGACAGTTTTGTCATTTTGTTGTCTGGGCGGTGCTTACACGTGTTGGCTTGCATGCATGATCGCGACCTGTCGATCCGTCGCGATCAGGTGTCAGTTGTGCATGCACACCACGTGTCGGGTTTGACCGTCAGGGCCACAGGCGCCTTGAGATCACGACATGCATGGGTGGCGTGTTATGGTTTGTAACGCGACGACCAGGGCCGTCGTGTTCTTAACGTCTCAGTTTAAAGGCTTTAGCCTGAGAATAGAAGCCCCATTTGCCTCTTTGCCTGTGTTCTTTGTCTCCTCCGGCGATCTTTGTGGTGGTGTGCTCCGTGGGGAGCTTGGTTGTCCTTTGTGGCTTGATTTTGGTAAGTTGCATGGATTGAACTTTCCACCTTGTGTTGTCTTCCCCTTCTTCTCCTCCTCATTTCTCTTTGTGTTCTTCATGCTTGGTGCATCCCTACATCGGCTTGAAGGAGGAGATCGAGCTCGGCTCGTTAGAGGTTCGTGGAGCATTAGAGCTCGGAGGTGGAGCGGTGCATTCCTACGAGAAGGCCCTAATAGGGTGGTTCTTCAATTGGAGGTAGGGACCCCAAACCCTCCACCTAGTTCTTCATGCTAGGTTCCCAACCCATTCCTTCTAAGCCTAGATTTCATGCTAGGTGATGCTTCTATCCATGTAGTTTCTGTAGAATGATTGCAATGTGTTTGATTGTATGGAATCATACTTGGATTGGGGTTGCATGTTTGAGAGATTCATGTGTGCATGTGAGTCTATGGAGTGTAGCTCACCTTTCTCTTCATGCATGGGGTTAGTGAGGGTGGTTTGATAGCATTTGAAATGTTTTTTCATTGTGAGGAATGCCCCTCTCCCCTTGTTGTACCGATCGTGGTTTTAAGAGGTTGTGGGGTTGCTCTTGTTAGATCACTCGGCTGTGGTCGCAACGGGATTCCCAGTCGCGACCAGGTCACAACGTATCATGGCGTCACGTTCCCATGTAACCCGACGCGTCTGGCAAACGCAACGGGGTACGTGGCAGCTCTCCGGGTTTTGGGATCTTGCTGGATCGCGACCGCCATATCCGTCGCGATGAGATTACGACAGGGTACGTATCGCGTCCAGAAGGCCCAGGTTTGTTGCGGCGCCTGTAGCCGTCGCGATGCTATCGCGACGGGCGCAAGGGCCGCCTTCCGATTCCTTGTCGTGATGGACAATGTTGTCACATTTCAGTCGTGACAAGCTGATACGCCGCCTTTCTGACCGAGAGCTGACTGTCGACCTGTTGGTGTTCTGTTTTAGCTTCCGCTGCGACTCGGATTTTCTTGGAACCTGTGTTGTTCCTAGTGCAGTGCTACTACTAGTCTCTCTCCGCCTGGTGCTAGGCACTTAAGGGCTTGTCCACGAGACAGGTTATTACCGTTACCTGGGACCCCTAGTCCCCACGCGCCTGTGTCAGAGGGTGTTGCTCCAGGCGGCGGGTTTGCTCGAGTCATTGACTCTGGTAGCAGTAGGGGAAAATGGTGGGACAGCGGCGTGAGTCATTTGTAGAGGTCTCTTAGCTGAGTCTAGGACGCTGGTGGTTGGTAGCTCGTATGGCACAAATTAGCTAGTCCTTTTCTCACTGCCTCACTCTACGTGGTTCCGAAACCATTTAGAGGGGTCAAGCATGGGACCGTAGTCCGGCCAGACTACGGCAGTTGTGGTTGTTCTTGTTCCGCGTCTCACTCCAACGGGAGGTGTTAGACATGGACCGTTGGTCGAGGGTAAGGCGTGTGGCGCACCTGTCCGGATGACTAGTGTAGTGTTCTATAGCTAGTGTGTTTGTCCAGGCGGTGTCTACTGTCTGTGTTATAGCTGGGTTCTTGTGGTGCCTTGGTGTACACGGGTTTTTCGGTTCCGCTGTGTAGCCTAGACCGACGACCGTGTAGTTTCTTTCACGCTTCCGCACTTGACTCTGTTTAATAGAATAGACTTTACTGCTTCATTTAATTATTGCACTTAGTTCTATTCTACTCTTAGAACCAGTGGGAGATTGGTAGTCCCTACTGGGCTTCTTCGTGAAGCTCACTCCCTATTTTGTAAGTGAGACTTCACAGCAGCTCCCTCCGCGGCGGACTGAGGAGATGGGCCCGCAGTAGTCGGCGTCTCTAGTGATAGTGTTCCCCCAGCAGTTGTACTTCACCCTCGGGGTATGCCCCTAAGGGACATGTTCCTTCCCGTTATTTCAGCACATGTACTTTATTTACTTTGGGACTGTACTAGACTGTTACTTAGTGTTGGACACTTTCCGTTCACTTGTGGTGCACTTTAGTACATTTTTTGTTATTTATTTCTACTACATATCTTGTTAGACCAATCCGTTAGCCCTTCTGGGTCTCCGGACCCATGGGCGGAGGTCCCGATGTTCGGATTCTCGGTGGGAGTCGGCGATCCTGGTGCCGAGGTCGTTACAAGGAGGTGGCCATTCCGACATGAAGGCCCCAATGGGTCGGCTCTACTCCTTGAGGTAGGGACTCTCGTCTTCCTCTCGTTCTAGCATTCTCCCCTTCCCCTTAAGGTCCCTGTTTCTTCATGGTTTCTAGGGTTGTAGGGTGTGTGAGATCCATGCTCGTGGTTGGATAGTTTTCCTTCGAGTGTAGATTTCTATGTAATGCATGCTTTGTGGGGTCTGAGGGTGGTTTGGTTGTTTTACAAGCTTTCCTACATGTTTTCCATGCTCCCCTCCCACTGTGGTGTGGTTTGTACCCGTTTTGGGTTGGTCATTGGGAGGACTGTATCGGGACCCCTCTCGACTGAGGTCACGACCGGCCTAGGGGTCGCGATGATGTCGTGACCGGGCATGGCCGCCGCGACATCATCACGACGCTTTGAGGCGTCATGACATGGTCATGGCCGGCCTGGGCGTCGCGATAGTGTCGCGATGGCCATGGGCGTCGCGATAGTATCAGATGCAGGTATGTCCTTGCGAAGTCTGTTTCTCATGAAGTCTTTGCCGTTTCCAGTTCTTTCTATATCTGTGGCACCAGTGCTAGTTCCTAGTATGGTCCTACACTAGTCGTTCGTCTAGTGCTCGGCCCCCGAGGGCTTGTCCCATGCGAGAGGTTGTTACCGTTTACCTGGGACCCCGTGTGCCTGTTGAGGGAGTGCTCCGGGCGGTCACGAACTCTAGAGCGCATGGGAAAATGGTGGTTAGGACAACGGTGTTGAGTCGTTTTCAGAGCTCTCTTGGCTTGTCTGGGACGCCGAGGTCCTTTGGAGTCCTTCCCAGCGTAGGCTAGTCAGTCCTTCTTCTCACTGCCTCGCTCTTTGTGACCCCGGAACCACCTAGAGAGGCCAGGCATGGGACCGTAGTCCGGCCAGACGGTGGCAGTTACTATTGTGGTTACTTGTGTTCTTACCCCCACTCTGACGAGATGTGGAGGTTTGGACCTGGGTCAAGGGTAAGACGTCAGTGGACGCTCCTGACCGGTTGACTAGTAGTAGTGGTTTCTGTAGCTAGTGTCTCTTATCCAAGCAGAGTTCTCCTGTGTGTGTTGCCAGCCATGTGGTGGTCACGACGTGCAGGTCGTACGGAGTTTCTGACCGTGGTTTCCATCCGTACCATCACTAGTTAGTTAGTTTTGCTTCCGCACTTTTCCGTGTAGCTTAGAATATATAGAACTGCTGTCATTTAATTTGCTTATATATTCTTTCCTGCCTGTTAGAGCCAGTAGGAGATTGGTAGTCCCTACTGAGCTTCTGTTGTGAAGCTCATCCCTTCTTTTTCCAGGTGAGACTTCTCAGCAACGACCGAGTGTGCGTCGGGCGGAGGAGGCGGGGCGGTAGTCATCGTCCCCATAGCTAGCAGTGGTATTCTCCTTCAGTTGTACTTCACCCTCGGGGTATGCCCCTAAGGGCTTTATTCTTCCCTTCCTTAACTTGTACTCATTGTGCGTGTTGGGACTGTACCTAGAGTGATACGCAGCAGTTTCGTTCCTCTTTCTTCTTCCGCGTGTGTGCTCCTAGTTCAGCAGTTGATGTTTATTTCTTTTATATATTTTGTTAGTGTAACGCCTCGACGCAGAATATCCGAGCGGAACTACAGTTATTAAATAGTACAGAGCGAGAAATAAATGACAAACCATTGCTCAATTTGAATTATATCAAATAACCTTCAATTTCATTAATATTCCATCGAACTTCAAGACCTAACTATTACACCAACTGATCAGAGCCATAACTAGGGCCCGGAGTACTTTATTGAAAATCAAACTAATACATAAGAGCTAACTGACTCATAACTATACTAACTAACGACAAAGCAAATGGTTGCTGAAAGGAGTCACTCCTGGACGTCATCCTCGTTTCCATCCACGTGAGTGTGGTCATCATCCGACTCACCTGAACACATGAAATAAATACGCAGGATGAGCGAATAACGCCCAGTAGGACTTAATATCTCATGAGAACAAGCATGCTTTAAATAATTAATGTCTTAAATGGCAGGGTAACGAAAGAGTATAGTCATGTAGAGCAAGTAACGATAGCAAGAGAGCAATAGCACTGGTATAGTGAAAATAGCACAACGATAACGATAATAGAATGGCCATGTAATGATAATAGCACTTGTATAGCACTTGAATAGATAGCACTTTGATTGTCAATGATTAATTGTTATAGTATTAAATGGCACTCGATGCATGCCGTACACATCCTGATCATGTAACCCTTGCAAGGAAATAGCACTCATAGGGAGCTCTCCCCAAGACCAGATCGAGCCCTATTGCACTGGCATATAGCACTTGATATTTTATTTTTGACAATCAATTGTATGATTATATAGAGTACCAAGAAGAGATGAGAGTACTAGATGAAATAGATGAGAGTACAGAGTGAAAGTGAACATATGAGAGTAAGGAGATAGTAGATGAGACAAGGGTATAATCATAAAACGTCATTAAACCACGATAGTAATAGTTGCACAGCACCAAGTCGGGTAGTGGCAGTCTGGTAGAAATCACAACCGCCCACTAGCCGTGCTATGAACACAGGCCAAAAGGTCCGGCATGATCACGAGGTAAGAGAGAACTCACTAAGGCCGTTTGGATCGTACTGATCCCTAAGGGTGTAACAAGATTTAAGGTACAACCAGCTCGTCGGCTAAGGACATATGCCAAAGACAAGAAGACTTCCAGAGTCCTTGACAAGGATTCCCTGGTCCAGTCAGGAGTCTTCCCGGTGGAGAGGTGGTCCATGCCAAGATAAAGTGTGTAGAAACGGGTTCGTCGTGCCTCGAGTGCTCGAAGGCCGAGGGAAATGGTAACGGTGTACAAAACACGCGAGAAAAACAAAGGCAAGTGTAATTATTCAAAAATAGGGAATTTAGTAATTTATTTCGCTAAATTACCAGATATATTATTGAGTAATTTAATAAGATCTCATGGCAACATGAATGTTTAGTGTGTGCATGTGTAAGAAATCAAGAGGACAAGAAAGATTGTGCACATAGCTTTTAAATTAATTAATTTTATGTAATATTACCCATTATTAATTAACAAGTCGAAATTATGCATGACAGTGTTTAATTAAAACTAAACAGGGTTAAAATGACATAATAAGCAAGGCTATAAGTGCAAATTCAGATTCTGGCCACGGCTCTGAGGTCGCGACGTACAAGGGTGTCGCAACTAGGTCGCGACGCCAAAGGCTGGCGCGATCAGAGAACAGGTCGCGGCCCACAGGGGTGTCACGTTAAGGCTATCGCGACGCCCTTGCAAGGCGCGATATGTTGAACCGGCGCTGGGGTGAACCGGGGCATGTCGCGACATGTCGGCCTGTCATGATCAGATTGCGACGGTCCTCCTTGTTGCGACCCCCTCCTGAGGTCGCGACGCATCGGGCTATCGCGATCTCAGGGGGTGGCCCGAACCAATAAAGGAGATTTTCCCTTTTTGGGTGGGTTCCTTCCCTCCAATGCATGATACATTGCACTTATAAAATCCAAATAAAATCACATAGTGATTCATAAATCATGAAACTAATTTTAATCGAAAGCAGACATGGAGCTCTATCACAGGGCACGAGTAATTAGAAAATAGTCATGTATAGAGCATGCTTTGACTAGGTTACTTTTCGTTAACCTAAACATGCATAGTCAAGAACAACGATTTAATTCGCCATGGACACAAGATGAAAATTAGGGCAAATAGGGGCGTTTGAAAGGTAATAGCAAGTAGTATTTATGAGATTTAATTCAGGACATGGAATCGAGTACATGCAAGGTTTCAAAGCAAACAAGGGGTTTGGGTACATGGATATGACAAGGTTTGAAACATTTAATTCGCTCTCATGGATGAACGAAAAGGAGCGAAACAAGAGGGCTTTCAAAGGGGATCATGAAGACTACCTAGGGTAATTTTTACATGGTTTAAGCTTGAGAGATTGCCTACCTTTTGTTGAAGTAATAAAAAACTAGGATTTTGGACGAAATGAAGAAGAAATCCAAGCTTCAAGCCCTTCTCCTCCAAGCTCCCACATCCAAATCCTCCTTCGTCTCCCAAGGGTCTCAGCATGCAAATGAGGGTTGATAGGGCCGAATTAGGGTGTTTTGATGACTAATAGAGTTCTAACCATTCTAAGAGTCCTCTATTTCCTTAAACTCCGAATTTTTCTTATTTATTCCCTTTTCTTGCCTTTATCTACCCAATATGATAGGGGAGAGGTCCAATTTCGTGGCTAAGGGTTTAGATTGAGGTAAGGACTCTTGTTTTGGATAATTATAGTTTATTTAACACTTATCTTACCCCTTTTATAATTATGATTATTTTAAATGCAAATTTTACATAATTACCACCCATCCCATGATGGGCTCTTCACATTTGGGCCTAACAATTCATGTTAGGACCATTATTAAAACCCATCACTAATTTTAGCTTAATGGGCTTTAATTTAATTTCCTTAAATTTTATTTATTCTTCCTTTATTTTAATTAAATCTATTTATCTCATTTATTTAATTAAATGTTTATTTTATTTGGATTTTAAAAATCAAGGGTACTACAGTTACACTAGTGTTATAGCCCTTCCAGGTCTCCAGATCCGTGGGCGGCGACTGCAAAACTTGGGTCCTCGACTTGGGCCGAGGTTAGGTTCTCGGGGTCGTTACATTTGGTATCAGAGCGGAAGTTTAACATGACTTGTAGCGGATTTAAACTGCAACAAGAAGTCCCAATAGTAGTACAAGTACACTGCTAGCCGCCCGAGTTAGTGTCGTTAACTTTGTTGGTTGTTTGCCGTGTAGGATATGGCTCCACGCAGGCGTAGGCAGACCAGAGAGCTGATGGAGCAGCAGAGTGAGTCAGATATGCCAGCGCCAGGTTAAGTTCAGGAGGATGAGTCAGCAGAGGAGTCCGTGGCACAGCCTTAGGAGGCAATGATAGTAGCAGTGGTACCATCCCCCACCATAGCAGTATGCGGATTGGTTCCCCATGGTCGAGCAGTTCTTTAGGGCCATGCTTCAGGGGACATGGCAGTGGGAGGTCAGCTACCAGTACCTCCCCCAGCAGTACCAGAGCAGCAGACAGATTCATAGGTGGAGCAGCCAATAGTTCAGCAGGCGTCAGGTACTTAGAGTACCCGGGACGGTAGGAGGAGGATGGTAGTGACTAAGGATAGGACCACCCTCTTGGAGAGGTTCTTGCATCTCCGACCACCTACGTTCTTCAGAGACTATGACCCAGATAGGGCTGAGAGTTGGATGCACGAGTTGGAGCGTACGTTCGAGACCATGGAGTGCGCCTCGGAGGATCAAGTCAGATTGGCAGTGTATCATGTTGGGTTTTCCATATATCATGTTTTTGATGATCACATTAACATTCTTGAACATTGATTTAATGCAAAATTGATGTGTTAACTAACATGAAAAACACCATGAAAGTGATTGAGTTAAACATTGCTAAATCATACAATGTACATCACTAACAATGTATTTGCATGTAGGTGTACAAGCATGAAAGATGGAACTTTGAAGAGGCATTGAAAAGATGAGCAAAAGGCACAAAAATCTGTCAAAAAGGTGTATCTGTCGACAGATGAACTCTACCTGTCGACAGATGCATACAGTCATTCCAAGACAGAACTCAGGTTTGCATCTCTGAGTGTATCTGTCGACAGATGCAATGTACCTGTCGACAGATACACACAGACAACCCAGGACAGAGCTCAGGTTTTCAATTCCTGAGTGCATCTGTCGACAGATGCAAACTGCCTGTCGACAGATACACTCAGAAACTCATTTTCCTGAAACCCAGTTCTCAGCCTGAGTCTGCCTGTCGACAGATGCAAGTGCACCTGTCGACAGCCGACGGAAACTTCAGATTTTGGGTTTCCAAATCCGGCCCCACTTGGGTGTTTCCTTCCTCCACGACCCCCACCTTTACCTAACACTATATAAGCATCCTTTTGGAGCCAATTTCGCAGAGAGCAGCCTCCCATCCAAGAGCCTCCAAGGGACCAAGAGGAAAAGCCCCAAATTGCTGCTCTGCTTCAACTTTCCGCCCAGATCGACGTGGAATCACCATCTATGCGGAGCTGAAGCCGGATCGTCATCAATTCAACCTTCTACATCGATCAATCTACATCCAATCGAAGTTTGAAGAGCGTTTGGACGATCCACGAGAAGAATTCCAACTGGATTTGTTCCCTAATTCCCAATTCTTCTCCATTTCATAATTTCCATCCAATCGTGTGTGTGTGTGGTTGTGTTTCGAGCATCCCTTGTGCTTGATTCACGTATTTGTGGTTGTTCTGATCGTGTTTCATCAGACAACGTGTGTGTGTTTGAGTTGTAGTGTTGAACTCGCTCATAAGCAGTCGTTTCTGCGTGTGTGTGTGGACGGTGGATGTAGGATACACGAGTTGTGTACTCCGAACCACCTTAAATCATCGTGTTCTGTGGTTTGTTCGCGTTTTGCGATAGATGATTGGTAGGCACGGTGTTCATACGCACGTTTGATTCCCTGTTTTCTCTTAAATCAACTCAAGCGGTCTCACACTTAATTGAATTTGAATCAAATTTCATTAAGATCGCTGTAGCATCGAAAAGAAGCCATCAATAGTTTAAAATTGCCGTAATCTATTCAACCCCCCCCTTCTAGATTACCGTATTGTGTACTTCCGCATAACTCTTCAATTGGTATCAGAGCGGGTTTCTCCGATTTACAGCTTTTCGTAATTTGATCTAGCGATCAGGAGATTTTCGATCTTATGGATTCTAGCAAAGGGTATATGGCCGAGGGACATTCAGTAACCAGGCCACCCTATTTTGATGGCACTGACTATCCTTATTGGAAAAACCGTATGCAGGTATTTTTGAGAGCTCAAAATTACGAGCTGTGGAAGATAGTCAGCAAGGGACCATACGTGTTGCCCGAGGATGAAGACACCTGGACGAAAGACCAAATAGCTAAAGGAACTCTCAACTGGAGCGCACTAAACATGATGCAATGTGCGGTGCATCCAAAGGAGTTCTCAAGAGTCTCCACATGCTCAACAGCAAAAGAGATGTGGGACAAGCTTGAACTCATTTACGAAGGTACGTCCGAGGTAAGGGAAACTAAAGTTAGCATGTTAGTGTCTGAATATGAAATGTTCAAGATGAAAACTGATGAAACCGTATCAGACATGTTTGCAAGATTCATGCTAATAGTTAACGGGCTAAAAGGTCTTAAGAAGGAATACTCTGAAAGTGACTTAGTGAGAAAGATCCTTCGATCTCTTACTTCATCTTGGAATACTAAGGCCACTGTCATTGAGGATTCCAAAGACCTTTCCAAAATGAAATTGGATGAACTAATTGGCTCTCTAATGACATATGAAATCAACATCAAGAGAAAAGAATTAGAAGAAAATCCTAGGAAGTCAATTGCTCTAAAAGCATCCAATAAAACATCAACAAGCTCCAAGAAATCTATTCAACAAGATAGTGATGAGCAAGAAACATCTAGTGAGAGTGATGATGGTGAAATGGCAATGCTCACTAGACAATTCAAGAAATTTTGAAGTTCAAGAGGAGAGACACAGGTAATTCCAAACCCTTTCCTAAGAAAATTTTTCACAGAAATATGAGTCAAACAAAAAATCTGACATTGTTTGTTATGAATGCAAGAAACAGGGGCATATGAGAGGAGAATGCCCGGAACTCAAGAAGAAGCTGAAGAAAGACAAATTCACCTCTAAAAAGGCCAAAGCAATGTTGGCCACCTGGAGTGATGAAGATGAAGATGAAGATGCACAAGAAACATCCGATGATGAAGAAGTGAAATGCTTGATGGCCAGGAGTGATGACTCCAGCGAGGTAAATTTCTCATTTGATGATTTCACTGCAAGTGAATGGGAGGAAGCATACACTACTTTATTTGAAAAATTTCGTGAATATAGATCTGAGAATAGAGCATTAAAAAGGAAATGCAACTCCCTTGTGCATGATAAGAACAATGATGAACGAATTGCATTCTTAACAAAAGAATTAGAAATGATGAAAATTGATGAAAAAACTCATAATGAAGAAATGGATTGCTTGAAAATGAAATTGCAAGAAACACAAAAAGAAAAAGACTGTTTAAGCCATTCTATTGAATTCCTTCAAGAAGAACAATTGGAAACAAAGAAAAAGTTGGAACAAACTGAAAAGGAATTGAAAGAAAAATCTGAGGACCTAATGAAATTTGTAAAAGGGAAGCAAAATCTAGATGCAGTTTTGGGCACCAAAATACATGTAACCAAGCATGGGTTAGGATATCAACCAGTCAAACAAAAGAAAATAGGAGAATCATTGATCACCTCCTTTATTGATTCTAGCCCAAGCACAAGCAAGCATGCTCCCACAAAGCATAATTCAAGAAAGTCTCAGACCAAGCCAATATTACACAAACAAAATGTTCCCAACAAACAAAAGAAAAAGCCACCTGTCGACAGATACAATGGTGCCTGTCGACAGACAAGAACAGTTTCAATGAATAAACAGTCTATCAAGCAACAGAAAATTGAAAAGAAAATTCCTTCATGCAATGTGTGTAAAAAGATTGGTCATGATGAAAAACAATGTTGGAATAATCCAAAGAAACAAAAAGTCAAACAAGTTTGGATTCCTAAACATCTACTTTGTTGCATGAATGAAATTTTGGGACCCAAAGTAATTTGGGTACCAAAACCTCTTGTCTGATCCACATATGCAGGAATGCCTAGCAGCCCAACATCAAAACAAATGGTACTTGGATAGCGGCTGTTCGAGGCACATGACGGGCGACAAAGGTAAATTCTGTTTCCTAGTGGAGAAAGACGGAGGACAAGTCATTTTTGGAGGTAACAACAAAGGCCAAATCATTGGCACAGGTAATGTTGGTAAGTGTTCCTCCAATTCAATTGAAAATGTACTGTTGGTTGATGGCCTTAATCACAATTTGCTTAGCATAAGTCAATTATGTGATAGAGGTCACAACGTCATTTTTGAATCAAATTCATGTCAAATTGTTGATAAAGAAACAGGAAGTGTAAAATTTTCTGGAAAAAGAGTGAATAACATTTACTTAGTTGATTTAGATGATCCAGAAAATGACAACTTGTGTCTTGTTGCAAATAGACAGGATGAATTGACCTTGTGGCATCGTAGGCTTGGCCATGCGAGCTACAACGTGTTGCACAAGATCATGAAGCTCAAATTGGTAAGTGGACTTCCTGACATCTCTTTTAGCAACAACGAAAGTTTTTGTGATGCATGTGCACAGGGAAAACAAACCCGGAAGTCTTTCAAATCTAAAGCACCGGTAAGCACATCTAAACCATTTGAACTGTTGCACATGGACCTGTTTGGACCAACTAGAACTCTAAGTCTCAATGGCAAACGTTTTGGTTTTGTCATTGTAGATGATTTCTCTAGGTTCACATGGGTCAAATTCTTGGCACACAAAAGTGAAACACTCACAATCTTTCAAGAATTCTTTAACAAGATTGAGCATGGCAATGTGAATAAAATATGCTCAATCCGCACCGATCACGGGGGAGAATTTGATAACAATGCATTTTCTGATTTTTGCAGGCACCAAGGGATTGAACATCTGTTCTCTTCCCCAAGGACTCCAGAACAAAACGGAGTAGTGGAGAGGAAAAACAGAACATTGGTGGAAATGGCTCGCACTCTTCTGGTTGAAGGCCAACTCTCCAAAAGATTTTGGGCAGAAGCAGTGAACACTTCGTGCTACATTCTAAACAGAGCCATGGTAAGACCTGTGATAAAGAAAACCCCCTACCAGTTATTGAAAGGTAAGAAACCCAACCTTGGGTACTTCCGAGTTTTTGGCTCAAAGGTATTTATTCACAACAATGATAAATCTGATTTAGATAAATTTGAAGCCAAAAGTGATCAAGGTGTTTTTCTAGGCTACTCAGAACACTCTAGGGCATATAGGGTGTTTAACAATAAAACACGAACTGTGGAAGAAACTCCACATGTCATTTTTGATGAGACTTATGCCAAGTCTAACAGATTGAATGTTAACAGGATTGAAGAAGAGGATGAAGGAACATCGCTTAAGGATCTACAAGTCAAAGCAAAAGACAAATCTGAAGAAGATTCCAAGACCAAAGGTGGATATCTTCACCGGGACTACGATGAAGATGATGAAATAGCATTCAGAAAACAAGATGAAACACTTGAAGAGAATCCACCAGAAAGTGATCCTCCTGAAGAACAACATTCACAAGATCAAATTCCTCAAGGACAAGATACTCCCGGCCCTTCAACAATCACAAATGTGAGGTATTCCAAAGATCACCCACTTGATGATGTGATAGGTAGTTTAAATGATTCTGTTCAAACGAGGTCTCAAGTAAGAAAAATAATTGAACATGATCTTTTTGCCTTTGTCTCTCAAGTGGAACCCAAAAATGTTGAAGAAGCCTTAAAAGACAACTCATGGATTGATGCTATGCATGAGGAACTTGGTCAATTTCAAAGAAATAATGTATGGAGTTTAGTTCCTAAAACCCCTGAAATCTCTATCATAGGAACTAGATGGGTGTTTAGGAATAAACTTAATGAAGAAGGAAAAGTGATAAGAAATAAAGCAAGACTCGTAGCAAAAGGATATAGTCAAGAATTTGGTGTAGACTTTGAAGAGTCCTTTGCTCCTGTAGCCAGGTTAGAAGCAGTCAGAATTTTATTGGCATATGCATGCTCCCATAAGTTTAAACTCTATCAAATGGATGTTAAAACTGCTTTCTTAAATGGCTATATCAAAGAAGAAGTCTATGTCTCTCAACCACCAGGTTTTGAAAATTCTGAAATGCCTAACCATGTGTATAAATTGCACAAAGCTCTTTATGGTTTGAAACAGGCACCTCGAGCTTGGTATGATAGACTAAGCAATTATCTGGTAAGCAAGAGCTACTCAAGAGGTAAAGTAGACCAAACACTCTTCACTAAGAAAGTTCGCAATCACATAATTGTTGTTCAAGTTTATGTGGACGATATCATATTTGGTTCTACTAACCCTTCACTGTGTGAAGAATTTTCTAAACACATGCACAGTGAATTTGAGATGAGTCTAATGGGGGAGCTTCAATTCTTTCTTGGTTTGCAGGTGAAACAACATAAAGACGGATTCTTCATAAATCAAGAAAAGTATGTCAAAGAGCTTCTCAAACGATTTCAATTTGAGCAAGCTAAACCGGCCTCCACCCCAATGAGCACAAGCATCAAATTGGAAAATGATGAGAAAGGTAAACCGGTAGATGCAAAGCACTTCCGAGGTATGATTGGCTCACTCCTTTATCTTACTGCAAGTAGACCGGATATTCAATTTAGTGTTTGCCTTTGTGCTAGATATCAATCTAGTCCAAAGGAAAGCCATTTAATTGCAGTCAAGAGAATTTCCGATATCTCTCAGGCACATGCAATTTGGGTTTTTGGTACCCAGCAGGCAGTAGCTTTGATTTGATTTCATATTCTGATGCTGACTATGCTGGATGTAAAATTGATAGAAAAAGCACTAGTGGATTTGCCAATTCCTTGGCGGTTGCATGGTTTCGTGGGCATCCAAGAAACAACACTCGGTTGCTCTCTCCACTGCAGAGGCAGAATATGTCGCTGCAGGAAGTTGTGCAGCTCAAGTGTTGTGGATCAAAAGTCAGTTAGCTGACTATAATGTTCAAATTGGATGCACACCTATCCTATGTGACAACACAAGTGCTATCAACCTTTCAAAAAACCCTGTCCAACACTCTCGGACTAAACACATAGAAATCCGTCATCATTTCTTGAGAGATGAAGTTGCCAATAAAACCTTGGAACTTATTTTCATTCCCACAGAAAAGCAATTGGCTGATATTTTCACCAAACCCTTGTCTGAAGATAGATTCACATCCTTAAGAAGAGAATTGGGTTTGTGTAAAATGCAATGAAACTAACTCTCCATATTGGAGTACATGCTCTTTATGTGTGAATGACTATGTGGTATATCAAATGGTGAACTGTGGAAGAACAAGTTCGGCTTGTTTGGAAACTATCATCATGCGTGAGGAAATATTCTCCGCCAAGTATCCATAGTCCCATTACATATAAAGGTCCTGTACTTCACATAGGATTTTTAGTTTCCTTACATTTTATCATGTTAACTCCATGAGACAATGTTTTTTCTGTGACCATGTGCTTGTGTATGACCTTCCTTTCATGAACATGTTTGTCTTGTATCAAGTGCTTGTGTGAATCCTTGCTTAGATGTTGTGTCAACACGTGCACACACTATGGGGGAGTGAGTTAAGGATAGATGAGTATCTTATTGAGGAAACTCCTCATACATCTACTTGTTGAATTCTCACTTCCTTGAACTCAAAGTGCAATCAATCTGAAACAAGAAAAATCCACTCTGTTCCTATCTGTCGACAGACACATTCCATCTGTCGACAGATTCAATCAGTCTTGTTCTGGCAGAAACCTCAACTCCTCAGTCTGTGTGCATCTGTCGACAGACAGACTTCTTCTGTCGACAGATACACACATTCTTCCTTACTTTTCAAATCCTTCTTCATACTTTTCAGGAAAAGTGTTCCTTAATTGATTTAAAGGTAAACCTTGGTTTGTTTGTGTGCAATATAACCCTTCATATCCACTTCATGTCGAAGTCATGAACCAAGTCTAAATGTTGTTTGATGCATGACCTGATTAAGGTCTTTTTAGATCATTTTGAACATAATGAGCAAACCAAATGATTTTTAAACATCTCCTTTGAATAACTCCCTTGTCGTTAAACATGAATCTAAAATGATTTGAAAAATCAGAAAACTCTTGAATTTAATGTTCCACATTACAACTTGCCTAAAGAAATCTCATGTACTTGACAAAAAGCAAAAAAAAAAAAAAAAGGGAGAAAAGCTACCTATTTCTTCAGTTCAATCAACAAATTTGTTTTTCATTTGTGGGATGGAGGTAGAGCAATGATGAAAATCACTAAGTAACCGGGGACATGGGCATCACAAATGTCGGTCTTCGCGTCAAAAGGTTGTTTCATTATCTCTATACAATGGCTTGATGGACACTCACATTGAGTAACTGGGGGTATTGGCATCACAAATGTCTACCTTCACATGAAAAAGTGAAAGTGCTCCTCATTGCCACTCTTTTCCATCTTCGTTGCTTAAATCTTCCAAGATCATACCAGAAATAGAGTGAAGCCTCCGAAATTTTTTGTCAAGTCCAATGTGTTTCTTCGGTAAGACATTATTGTGGGCATTTAATTCAATTGTCATCTGACTATCATCTCTATTTAAATGCATGTTTGTCTTCAACGGCCTTAATCAAAAGAGTTATTTAATTTTCACTGGCTTTTGTGAAATGTGTTCCTCATGATCTAATTAAAGAACTTATCATTTTTAATTCAAAATCATTTTAGATTTGTGTCATGTCTTCATCTTAATGGATATGGATTTTTGTCTTGCACATACACCCACTTTGCCTTAAAACAACAAATGAACACTTGTCCCTTTGAAAAATTTTGACAAAAATCAAGTTTTCACCAAAAAGGAGCTATCTGTCGACAGATAGACTGGCATCTGTCGACAGACGACGGCCCAGATCCGTTTTTTTAGAAAACCCTCGCGCCGGTTCACCTCCTTTTTGTGGGGCCTTCCTTTTAAAACCCTCCAAGTCCATTCTAAGGCCACCCACGACCCTTTTTCACCCCTCCTCTCTTGTTCCCTCCTCCTCCTCTCCAAACCCCCTCTCTTTCCCCCTTCAGGGCTCCGTCTCCGACGATCCTGCTCCTCGTCTGGGATCCCTCCACTCTCCCTTCACACCATTCTCATCCTTCCTCCTGCGATGGCACCCAAATCGAAGCTTCTCGCTCGCCGTCGTCGCGCTCCGACGGACGCCGGAGAAAGCTCCAGGGCTCCTTCTGAACGCCGCAGCAAGCATCGTGAGGATCGGTTGCCGGAACTCATCGTTCCTCAAGGTCTCCGTCTTATCCGACCCAACGGCACCTTCAAGAAGATTGTCCAATCCCGGTATGTGGACTTCGAGTCCTTAGCACCGATGTTCCCCTCACTCCTACCTTATTTTGACACTCAAGGGTGGACATCCTTCTTATACTCCCACTTGCAATACTCTCCAACTGCCGTATCCGAGTTCTACAATAACTTAGGGCTTTCCGATCAGGGAGATATCTACTCTTCGGTGAAAGGCACTCGTTTTCGCCTCACCGCAAATCTTCTCTCCACAGCCCTTGAAATTCCAAACTCAGGAGTTGAAATCTTCAACTACAATCCCTCTGCTTCTGAGTACTATGAGCTTCTCACGTTGGAACCTTATGACACTACCAAGGAGATTGCTCGTCTCAACGCCAACTCCTTTCCTCCCTTGATCCGGATGATCCATCACATCTTCACTACCTTGATCGTCCCGAAGGATGGAAGTCGAGAGTTAGTCACCGAGGTCCACAAATCCTTGTTCATCTTTTTCCTCAAGTGTCAAGAAATCAATCTTCCTGAACTCATGATAAGCCTCATCCGTCGGTGTTTCTCTAACACCAAAAGATCAATGCCATATGCTTGCCCCATCACTTCTCTTCTTATTTTCCTTGGCATTCCTATCCCTCCAAGTGAGCTCATCTCACTAAAATCCCGAAGTGCCTTTGACCTCACTGCCGCCAACCGCATGGGCTACAAGATTGTAGACGGCGTCGTCACAAGGACTCTCAAGGGACAGGAACCACAAGGAGCTGAAGTGTCAACCGATGAAGAAGACAATGAAGATGTTGAAGCAAATGAGGGCAGTGATGAAGACCCTCAAGATGAGCAAATGCCTGACCAAGCTCAAGAGTTTGATGATGTACCTATGCCTCCACAACAATCCGTTCATGATTACTTGGCACAAATCCATCAAGAAATGATTTCAGGATTTGCTCGGATGACGTCAAGATTTGATCAAGTGGACGCTCGCCTCAACACTTTAGATGACCGTCTTGACCACCTCTACTCCGAGAGAGATGGATCCCGTCACCCTCCTCCTGCTGGACATGACGATGAATAGAGGGTCTCAGGGTCATTAGAGGTCACTAAGAGTCTTAGATGGGAATTAGTCTCACTTGTCTTGTCGTCTTTTGCTTGTTCATGTTACTTCCCTTTCTTGAGAGTCATGTAATCATTATCGCATGTACTGTGAAATTTCAATGATAAATCAATGAAAACTCAGTTCATGTTCTTTTGTCTCTAACTGTGCATGACTTGACTTTTTGCATGTTGTCAAAAAGGGGGAGAACATCAATATATGCATCAATTGAATATTTTTGTCATCATCAAAAAGGGGGAGATTGTTGGGTTTTCCATATATCATGTTTTTGATGATCACATTAACATTCTTGAACATTGATTTAATGCAAAATTGATGTGTTAACTAACATGAAAAACACCATGAAAGTGATTGAGTTAAACATTGCTAAATCATACAATGTACATCACTAACAATGTATTTGCATGTAGGTGTACAAGCATGAAAGATGGAACTTTGAAGAGGCATTGAAAAGATGAGCAAAAGGCACAAAAATCTGTCAAAAAGGTGTATCTGTCGACAGATGAACTCTACCTGTCGACAGATGCATACAGTCATTCCAAGACAGAACTCAGGTTTGCATCTCTGAGTGTATCTGTCGACAGATGCAATGTACCTGTCGACAGATACACACAGACAACCCAGGACAGAGCTCAGGTTTTCAATTCCTGAGTGCATCTGTCGACAGATGCAAACTGCCTGTCGACAGATACACTCAGAAACTCATTTTCCTGAAACCCAGTTCTCAGCCTGAGTCTGCCTGTCGACAGATGCAAGTGCACCTGTCGACAGCCGACGGAAACTTCAGATTTTGGGTTTCCAAATCCGGCCCCACTTGGGTGTTTCCTTCCTCCACGACCCCCACCTTTACCTAACACTATATAAGCATCCTTTTGGAGCCAATTTCGCAGAGAGCAGCCTCCCATCCAAGAGCCTCCAAGGGACCAAGAGGAAAAGCCCCAAATTGCTGCTCTGCTTCAACTTTCCGCCCAGATCGACGTGGAATCACCATCTATGCGGAGCTGAAGCCGGATCGTCATCAATTCAACCTTCTACATCGATCAATCTACATCCAATCGAAGTTTGAAGAGCGTTTGGACGATCCACGAGAAGAATTCCAACTGGATTTGTTCCCTAATTCCCAATTCTTCTCCATTTCATAATTTCCATCCAATCGTGTGTGTGTGTGGTTGTGTTTCGAGCATCCCTTGTGCTTGATTCACGTATTTGTGGTTGTTCTGATCGTGTTTCATCAGACAACGTGTGTGTGTTTGAGTTGTAGTGTTGAACTCGCTCATAAGCAGTCGTTTCTGCGTGTGTGTGTGGACGGTGGATGTAGGATACACGAGTTGTGTACTCCGAACCACCTTAAATCATCGTGTTCTGTGGTTTGTTCGCGTTTTGCGATAGATGATTGGTAGGCACGGTGTTCATACGCACGTTTGAGCGGTCTCACACTTAATTGAATTTGAATCAAATTTCATTAAGATCGCTGTAGCATCGAAAAGAAGCCATCAATAGTTTAAAATTGCCGTAATCTATTCAACCCCCCCCTTCTAGATTACCGTATTGTGTACTTCCGCATAACTCTTCATATCAGCTCAAGGGACTAGCCCATGAGTGGTGGAGAGTTCTGAGGCAGACACACTTCCCAGGGCAGTGATTGGATTAGATTTCTTGGCAGTGATTTTTGGAGGACTTCCACGACGAGTACTTTCCTGAATATGCTCGACGTGAGAGGAGAGATCAGTTTCATGAGTTGGTTCAGGGTCATTTGACAGTTGCTCAGTATCACCAGAGGTTCGTCAGGTTGTTGAGGCATGTTCCTCATGTGGCCGGAAGCGAGCAAGCTTGTGCAGAGAGGTTTATCGTAGGGCTGAGGATAGATTTGAGGTGGGGCATGACTGCTCACATGTGTACCACTTTGGGGGTGGCAGTGAAGAGTTATGCGGAAGTACACAATACGGTAATCTAGAAGGGGGGGGGTTGAATAGATTACGGCAATTTTAAACTATTGATGGCTTCTTTTCGATGCTACAGCGATCTTAATGAAATTTGATTCAAATTCAATTAAGTGTGAGACCGCTTGAGTTGATTTAAGAGAAAACAGGGAATCAAACGTGCGTGTGAACACCGTGCCTACCAATCATCTATCGCAAAACGCGAACAAACCACAGAACACGATGATTTAAGGTGGTTCGGAGTACACAACTCGTGTATCCTACATCCACCGTCCACACACACACGCAGAAACGACTGCTTATGAGCGAGTTCAACACTACAACTCAAACACACACACGTTGTCTGATGAAACACGATCAGAACAACCACAAATACGTGAAACAAGCACAAGGGATGCTCGAAACACAACCACACACAAACACGATTGGATGGAAATTATGAAATGGAGAAGAATTGGGAATTAGGGAACAAATCCAGTTGGAATTCTTCTCGTGGATCGTCCAAACGCTCTTCAAACTTCGATTGGATGTAGATTGATCGATGTAGAAGGTTGAATTGATGACGATCCGGCTTCAGCTCCGCATAGATGGTGATTCCACGTCGATCTGGGCGGAAAGTTGAAGCAGAGCAGCAATTTGGGGCTTTTCCTCTTGGTCCCTTGGAGGCTCTTGGATGGGAGGCTGCTCTCTGCGAAATTGGCTCCAAAAGGATGCTTATATAGTGTTAGGTAAAGGTGGGGGTCGTGGAGGAAGGAAACACCCAAGTGGGGCCGGATTTGGAAACCCAAAATCTGAAGTTTCCGTCGGCTGTCGACAGGTGCACTTGCATCTGTCGACAGGCAGACTCAGGCTGAGAACTGGGTTTCAGGAAAATGAGTTTCTGAGTGTATCTGTCGACAGGCAGTTTGCATCTGTCGACAGATGCACTCAGGAATTGAAAACCTGAGCTCTGTCCTGGGTTGTCTGTGTGTATCTGTCGACAGGTACATTGCATCTGTCGACAGATACACTCAGAGATTGAAAACCTGAGCTCTGTCCTGGGTTGTCTGTGTGTATCTGTCGACAGGTACATTGCATCTGTCGACAGATACACTCAGAGATGCAAACCTGAGTTCTGTCTTGGAATGACTGTATGCATCTGTCGACAGGTAGAGTTCATCTGTCGACAGATACACCTTTTTGACAGATTTTTGTGCCTTTTGCTCATCTTTTCAATGCCTCTTCAAAGTTCCATCTTTCATGCTTGTACACCTACATGCAAATACATTGTTAGTGATGTACATTGTATGATTTAGCAATGTTTAACTCAATCACTTTCATGGTGTTTTTCATGTTAGTTAACACATCAATTTTGCATTAAATCAATGTTCAGGAATGTTAATGTGATCATCAAAAACATGATATATTGAAAACCCAACAGGCAGTGGCTAAGGCCATCGCCTTAGAGAGAGAGACCTGGCAGCCCCAGCAGCAGTAGGGAGGAGCTTTCTCTAGGACCACACCGTACTAGCATCCCGTAGGTAGTTGTGGTAGTGCGACTTCTTCTTCTTCGGGCTCGGGCAGTTCCGGGTTGCGCTCGAAGATCAGGAAGATGAACATTCGCGGGGGGTGGAAGGAGCCGGCAGTAGAAGCGCCAGTCGAGATTTGCAGAGCAGTCAGTTCAGTAGGGAGCCGAGCAGGGCAAGCAGGAGGCATTATGTAACGTCGCGTGCTTTTTGGATCCATGCGGATCATGTGCATTGTGGTTGTGGCGGCCGTTGTGAGGCCAGTGTGAGTTGGGTGTGTGGAATGTATGGTGTGATTGCGTGGCTGGAGCAGGTGAAGAGTAGGGTAGGTCCTGAATTGGAATGGGACCTGCTGCTGTTCTGTCTGAGTTGGCGTCCAAGGGGTGGTCGTTTACTGTTGGCGTCCAGGTTCATGGACGTTTACATCATGAACTTGACGGCAGTAGTTGTGGACGTTTATGTTGGTGGTGCATGTGGGCGACAAGGGGGTTGACGCCAACCTGTCAGTTCAACAGGTTATATGTTCACCCGAGGGCAGCTCTCTCAGCTCACCCTCTCTCCCTCTTGCCCCAGCTTCACGCCCTGGTGTTTCTGAAGGTTTTAACAGGTATCGAGGAGTGGCTGGTCGATCGTGGGACGCGCGGCGTCGCCGAATTGCGTGAGGAAACGTCGCGGCGTGGTGCAATTCGCGTGGGAGCTCGCGGAGGGCTCGGCGTAAACCGGGGAGTTGCGGGAGATTCTAATGTGTTCTGAGGTAGGGAACAAACCCTAGTAGCTCCCTAGAAACATTAAAACACATCATAACTACTTGAACCAGCATGATGATCCATGTTTGGATAGAGTTGCACCATACGGGATAATGGGTGGTTTGTGTAGTTTAATGTGTAAAGCATGTATAATTGGGTTGTATTGGGTTCTATCATGCTAGAGGAATAGCATTTACATGTTTTTCTGTAATATGAATGAGTGGAAAACTCGCAGGACCTGATTAGGGTTTCTGCAGGGTTTAAGGCCGGGGAACTTGGCGTCAACATCGTTTGCCGCCAAGATCTTCAGCCAGGAGGTTGACGGCCAGGGACCTTGCCGTCTACTTCCAGTAAGCGGTAATCGATGTGGCCGCCTACTCCTATATGAACAGAAATGGCTAATTATGGTGTTTTATCGATAATGCATGCGTGGAATTATACGAGGTGCACTAAGTGCACATAGTTCTTGTGTTTAGCATACAAGGTATGTTGTTAGTTGTTTACTTCGGTGACTGCGCGTTGTGTACACGAGTCAGTTGGGTTCACGTGTAGTGGACCAGTGGTTACTTGTGGTTTACGTGAGGTTTCACGTGGTTTGTGTGTGACGTGCACGTGGTTTTGTGTACGTGACGAGTAGTACGACGCCTACCGTGGTTACCTCTCCAGTTGGGTGCCCCAGGTTCTTTGTGAGCCAGGCTGTTAGCTCGGGGCTTTGTCCCGGTACTTGTGTTGTACCGTTGAGGTCTGTGTCATCTGACCTGGACACCCTCACTCTTGTGTTAGAGTTGTACGTCCGGTTGAGGGAAAGACGACAGTGGGACAGTGACAGTTGTGGTTGTTTTTAGTCACTTGTAGCGCGCTCGTAGTTGGGGGTACGGATACCAGTAGACGTACTGGACCCCAGCTAGTCCTTTACCAGTGCCTCACTCTAGCGAGCCCAGGCCAGGGTCACTGGAGGTGCCAGGCATGGGCCTGTGACCGTGTGGTTTGCAGGTTGTGGTGTTTTAGTTGGTCTCCACAGTTGTTTGACCTTTTTACGTGGAGCGGCAGCTGGACCTTTCGTCCGTGGCTGCGAGACTGAGAGGTGGACCTGTGTTAGTTGTCCGAGTCAGTTTCTGGTGTCGCGAACCAGTTTACGTGGCTCGTGTTGGCTGTCTCTACTTTGGCTTGTACACCTGTTTGGGTTTGCCGTTTAGTTTCTACAGTTGTTTCTCGTAGTCGACAGACGGTGAGTACTTTTACAGCTTTACTTACCTGCTTAGCTGTTTTATATATTGTTGGTACTGTTTACTGTTTTGTACCTGTGGTTTGTGGTTTGTTTGGCTTAGGGGGAGTTCCCTACTGAGCCAGTGACTAGAGAGGCTCACCCCTACCCCCACAGGTGAGGGCGAGGAGGACGTTTCCCGTCCGACGTCCAGTTCTGGGCCACGTCGTAGCGGAGCAGGGTCAGTACCTCCAGCGGAGTAGTACTTCAGCAGTGTAGCCTTGTAGCTTTGTAGTTTTGTAGTTGTTTATTTTCTTTTGTTGTACCTCGGGGTATGCCCCAGGCTTTTGTACACCTTTTCAGTTTTAATGGAATATGGCTATGTAAATTGTGAAAAATTATATATGAAATGTGGTGTGTTCCTTTATGTTTACACGGACTGTGGTTTGGTTTCCCTTGCGAGGCTACGGCCCGTTCGCGGGAGGCGGACTCGGATCAAGTGCGTTATTGGTTTAACGGGCTTGGCCGAGGCGTTCCGTCACAGTTGGTATCAGAGCAAGGTCCGTGTTAATATAAGGGAACTGGAAGAATACATAGACTTATTTCGGTCATTATACACTGCTGGTAAAGACCCTGATTTTCGATAATCTGTGGTTTTGATTTTTGCCTGGTGTTTTGTGTATGTAGAATTTCTGGAATGGCTGATAGGAGAGATTGGGAGATGATCCGGAGGAAAGTACCCAGCGTATGATTGAGAGAATCTGGGAGAGCCTCACGGATATTCGAGCGAGAATAGATCAGCAGGCGCCTATACCACCAGTTGCAGTGCCACCTGGGGAAGGAGAGGCAGTACCTGTTGCTCCAGTTCCGCCGAGGGTGGAGGTACCTTTTGTAGCACCTGTGCTACCACCATCGCCAGTGCAATTAGTTGAAGAACCAGTGATACAGGTGGAGAAATTTCTGAGATTGCAGCCGTCTACTTATTCAGGAGGGCCGAATCCAGATACAGCTGAGCACTGGATTCATGAAATTGAGAGGGTTTTTGCGACTATGCGATGTCCTGAAGCAGACAGAGTTGTATTGGCTGCTTATCAGTTGAGAGGTTTTGCTTTAGAATGGTGGCGATTGAAGATGCAGACCACCTTCGCAGGTAGAAGAGAAGAAGCTATTACTTGGTCGGAGTTTCTCGAGGTATTTAATGATACATTCTTTCCGATCCAAGTACAGCAGGTGAAAAGAGAGCAATTCCAGACTCTTCAGCAAGGTAACTCTTCGGTTTTAGAGTATCAGATGAGATTTATGGCACTCAGCCGTTATGCACCTTATGTTGTTTCTAATAATAACATGATGGTTGAGTATTTTATCAGAGAATTGAGAGTGGAATTGCAGAATGCGATAGTTCCTCTCATGTGCAAGACAGTGGAAGAGGCAGCGCAAAGGGCAGCTATTTTAGAGAGGTCTATCCGGACTCGACAGGCAGGTGAGTCAGGTTCTGGTAGTTTCCGGTTACCGCAGCAGTCAGCGGGTGCAAGCAAGGGCAAGGCACCAGCAGGACCTTCTTCATCAGGCTTTGGGAAGTGGGGACAGAAATTAAAGCAAGCACTTAAAGGAAAAGGAAAAGGATGGGGAGGTCGTCCGCAGTATCAGCAAGGCCGTGGTAGGCCTGAGGTGGAGGAGTCGCAGCAGAGTACAGCCAGGCAGCCTATAGTTCCTCCAGGATACCGATGTTATAATTGTAATCATCCGGGACATTTGATCCGCAATTGTCCCTATGCAAGAGAATATGGGTATGGCAGAGGTGTGCAGCAGCAGCAGCCTCAGCAGTTTCAGCAGCCACAGGCAGGTCGTGGCAGAGGAGCACAGCAGCAGCAGGGGAGAGGCCGGGTTATGGCTATCACCCGAGCCCAGGCAGAGGCATCAAATATGATAGAAGGTACTTTACCTCTTTATGAATATTCAGCAAGAGTCTTATTTGATTCGGGTGCCTCTCATTCTTTTATTTCCGAAGAATTTCTGGATTGCATAGCTCATCCATTAGAAGAGAAGTCTTGTGAGTTAGTGGTAGAGGTTCCTTCAGGTGAGTTCTTACTCACTTCGAGCTACATAGATGAAGCTCCTGTTATGATTGAAGGGAACCAAATGCCGAGTCGGTTGTATGCCCTGCAATTGTCAGATTATGATATTATTCTGGGTATGGACTGGCTAGAGATGTATGGAGCAATGCTAGATTGCAGAAAGAAAAGGATCAGGTTTTATCATCCTAATGGTGCAGAGTTTGAATATCAAGGTATGCCTTTTTATACCTCAAAGTTTCTAATTTCTGCAATTAAAGTTAGAAAGTTGATTAATGATGGGTGTGTGGCCTATTTAGCCTCAGTAAGTTTGGTAGAAGCCAGTCAGCCAATGGAAGCAGTTCCCGTGGTTAGGGAATTTGCTGATGTCTTTCCGGAAGATTTGCCTGGTGTAGCTCCACATAGAGAGGTGGATTTTACTATTGAGTTGCTGCCGGGTACTATGCCGATCTCTAAAGCCCCATATCGGATGGCACCAGCAGAACTCAAAGAGTTGAAAAAGCAATTAGAAGAATTGTTGCAAAAAGGGTTTATTAGACCGAGTCATTCCCCGTGGGGAGCGCCGGTTTTATTTGTGAAAAAGAAAGATGGAAGTTTCCGGATGTGTATAGATTATAGAAAGTTGAATGATGTGACCATTAAGAATAAGTACCCGTTGCCAAGAATAGATGATTTATTTGATCAGTTGCAATCAGTAAAAGTGTTTTCCAAAATTGATTTGAGGTCCGGGTACCATCAGCTGAGAATCAGAGAAGAAGATATAGATAAAACAGCGTTCAGAACCAGATATGGTCACTATGAGTTTGTGGTAATGCCTTTTGGGTTGACTAATGCTCCTGCAGGTTTTATGGATCTGATGAATAGAATATTTCATCCATATTTAGATCAATTTATTGTGGTCTTTATTGATGATATTTTAATTTATTCAGCATCTGAGGAGGAGCATGCAGCTCATTTGAGGTTTACTTTGCAGTTGCTAAGGGATAACCAGTTGTTTGCTAAATTCAGTAAGTGTGAATTCTGGTTAAAGGAAATTCAGTTTTTGGGTCATGTTATTTCTGCTAAAGGAGTAGCTGTAGACCCAAGTAAAGTGGAAGTTGTGTCGAGGTGGGAAGTGCCTAAGTCAATAACCGAGATTAGAAGTTTTCTGGGGTTGGCAGGTTATTATAGACGCTTTATTCAAGATTTTTCTAAAATTGCAGCACCTATGACTAGACTGACCAGAAAGGCTGTGCCTTTTGTGTGGTCCGGTGAATGTCAGAGAAGTTTTATGGAATTGAAGAAAAGACTTACATCAGCACCTATATTGACATTGCCGGCAGGAAGTGGTGGTTTTGTGCTGTATACTGATGCTTCAAGGAGAGGTCTTGGAGCAGTGCTTATGCAGCATGGTAAAGTGATAGCCTATGCGTCTAGGAAATTGAAGCCAGCAGAGGAGAATTACCCCACTCATGATTTGGAATTAGCTGCAGTTGTATTTGCTTTGAAAATGTGGAGGCATTATCTGTATGGCGAAAGATTTGAGATTTTTACAGATCATAAAAGCTTGAAGTATATTTCTCGCAGAAAGATTTGAATCTTCGCCAGCGCAGATGGGTTGAATATCTGAAAGATTATGATTTTAGTTTGGCTTACCATCCGGGTAAGGCCAATGTTGTGGCTGATGCCTTAAGCAGAAAGGCTTATGTGAATTTGATGATGATTAAAGAATGGAAATTATATGAAGAGGTAGCAGAGAATTCTTTGTATGTGCCCAGCAGTCAGCGTCGGGCAATTCTAGCTGCTAGTGCTGTAGAGCTGTCTTTATATTGGCAGATTATCGAGGCTCAAAGAGCAGATGCAGGTTTACCTGAAATTGTGAAAATGGAAGGAGTCTCAATTGATGATAATTGTGTGGTCAGGCTTAGGGGCAGGTTGTTTGTTCCTGCAGAAAGAGAAGTGAAGCAGCGTGTTCTAGAAGAGGCTCATAAATCAAGGCACACTATTCATCCGGGTAGTACTAAAATGTACCATGATTTAAGAAAGCATTTTTGGTGGCCTCATATGAAGAAAGAAATAGTAGAATTTGTGGCAAGATGTGTCGTTTGTCAACAGATTAAAGCAGAGCACCAGAAACCGGGAGGTCTGTTGCAACCGTTACCCATTCCACAGTGGAAATGGGATGATATTGCAATGGATTTTGTAGCAGGTTTACCAAGGACAAGTTCTGGGCATAATGGACTATGGGTGTTTGTTGACAGATTGACCAAAGTTTGCAGATTAGTGGCAGTAAGTATGTCTTGGACAGTGGACAGATTGGCAAATATTTATGTTGAAAGAATTGTTCCACTGCATGGTATTCCGAAGACTATTGTATCAGATAGAGATCCAAGATTTACTTCTAGTTTTTGGAGAACTTTGCATAAAGTAATTGGTTCTGAGTTGAGATATAGCTCCGCTTATCATCCCCAGACAGATGGTCAGACAGAGAGGACCATTCAGACAATTGAAGATATGTTGCGGGCTTGTTGCTTAGTTTGGGGAGGCAGTTGGGAGCATCATTTGGGAATGGTTGAGTTTGCCTACAATAATAGTTATCATACCAGTCTTGGGATGGCACCGTATGAAGCTTTGTATGGAAGGCCATGTAGAACTCCATTGAACTGGCATGAAGTGGGAGAAAGGCAATTAGTAGGGCCTGAATTGATTCAGCAGACCACTGAAGTAGTAAAGCTTATTAAAGAAAAATTGCAAGCAGCCCAAAGTAGGCAGAAAAGTTATGCAGATGTGCGAAGGAGACCACTTCAGATTGAGGTGGGAGATTTTGTTTTTCTGAGAGTTTCTCCAAGTAAAGGAATTATGAGGTTTGGTAAATCTGGAAAGCTGAGTCCAAGGTATGTGGGACCTTTCCAGGTAATTGAAAGAATTGGGGAAGTGGCTTATAGGCTGGATTTGCCAGCTGATTTTGCGGATGTGCATGATATTTTCCATGTCTCCATGTTAAGGAAATGCATTGAAGATCCAGCTCAGATAATTAGATATCAAGGTGGTGACCTGAGGCCGGATATGTCAATGCCAGAATATCCGGTGCAGATCACGGATCGAAAGATCAAGAAGTTAAGAAATAAGGAAATTGAGTTGGTTAAGGTGAGATGGGAAAATAGGTTGGGTGGTGAGGATACCTGGGAGTTGGCCGCTGAAATGGCTAAAGGGTATCCCTATCTGTTTGTGTAAGTTTTGTGTTTTCTTTTTAGATGATAGTGCTTGTAAAGTTGTGTATGTTTAAATCGTTTGACTTTTGTGTTGTGTTAAGAATTTCGAGGTCGAAATTTTCTTTTTAGATGATAGTAATGTAACGTCGCGTGCTTTTCGGATCCATGCGGATCATGTGCATTGTGGTTGTGGCGGCCGTTGTGAGGCCAGTGTGAGTTGGGTGTGTGGAATGTATGGTGTGATTGCATGGCTGGAGCAGGTGAAGAGCAGGGTAGGTCCTGAATTGGAATGGGACCTGCTGCTGTTCTGTCTGAGTTGGCGTCCAAGGGGTGGTCGTTTACTGTTGGCGTCCAGGTTCATGGACGTTTACATCATGAACTTGACGGCAGTAGTTGTGGACGTTTATGTTGGCAGTGCATGTGGGCGACAAGGGGGTTGACGCCAACCTGTCAGTTCAACAGGTTATATGTTCACCCGAGGGCAGCTCTCTCAGCTCACCCTCTCTCCCTCTTGCCCCAGCTTCGCGCCCTGGTGTTTCTGAAGGTTTTAACAGGTATCGAGGAGTGGCTGGTCGATCGTGGGACGCGCGGCGTCACCGAATTGCGCGAGGAAACGTCGCGGCGTGGTGCAATTCGTGTGGGAGCTCGCGGAGGGCTCGGCGTAAACCGGGGGGTTGCGGGAGATTCTAACGCGTTCTGAGGTAGGGAACGAACCCTGGTAGCTCCCTAGAAACATTAAAACACATCATAACTACTTGAACCAACATGATAATCCATGTTTGGATAGAGTTGCACCATACGGGATAATGGGTGGTTTGTGTAGTTTAATGTGTAAAGCATGTATAATTGGGTTGTATTGGGTTCTATCATGCTAGAGGAATAGCATTTACATGTTTTTCTGTAATATGAATGAGTGGAAAACTCGCAGGACCTGATTAGGGTTTCTGCAGGGTTTAAGGCCGGGGAACTTGGCGTCAACATCGTTTGCCGCCAAGATCTTCAGCCAGGAGGTTGACGGCCAGGGACCTTGCCGTCTACTTCCAGTAAGCGGTAATCGATGTGGCCGCCTACTCCTATATGAACAAAAATGGCTAATTATGGTGTTTTATCGATAATGCATGCGTGGAATTATACGAGGTGCACTAAGTGCACATAGTTCTTGTGTTTAGCATACAAGGTATGCTGTTAGTTGTTTACTTCGGTGACTGCGCGTTGTGTACGCGAGTCAGTTGGGTTCACGTGTAGTGGACCAGTGGTTACTTGTGGTTTACGTGAGGTTTCACGTGGTTTGTGTGTGACGTGCACGTGGTTTTGTGTACGTGACGAGTAGTACGACGCCTACCGTGGTTACCTCTCCAGTTGGGTGCCCCAGGTTCTTTGTGAGCCAGGCTGTTAGCTCGGGGCTTTGTCCCGGTACTTGTGTTGTACTGTTGAGGTCTGTGTCGTCTGACCTGGACACCCTCACTCTTGTGTTAGAGTTGTACGTCCGGCTGAGGGAAAGACGACAGTGGGACAGTGACAGTTGTGGTTGTTTTTAGTCACTTGTAGCGCGCTCGTAGTTGGGGGTACGGATACCAGTAGACGTACTGGACCCCAGCTAGTCCTTTACCAGTGCCTCACTCTAGCGAGCCCAGGCCAGGGTCACTGGAGGTGCCAGGCATGGGCCTGTGACCGTGTGGTTTGCAGGTTGTGGTGTTTTAGTTGGTCTCCACAGTTGTTTGACCTTTTTACGTGGAGCGGCAGCTGGACCTTTCGTCCGTGGCTACGAGACTGAGAGGTGGACCTGTGTTAGTTGTCCGAGTCAGTTTCTGGTGTCGCGAACTAGTTTACGTGGCTCGTGTTGGCTGTCTCTACTTTGGATTGTACACCTGTTTGGGTTTGCCGTTTAGTTTCTACAGTTGTTTCTCGTAGTCGACAGACGGTGAGTACTTTTACAGCTTTACTTACCTGCTTAGCTGTTTTATATATTGTTGGTACTGTTTACTGTTTTGTACCTGTGGTTTGTGGTTTGTTCGGCTTAGGGGGAGTTCCCTACTGAGCCAGTGACTAGAGAGGCTCACCCCTACCCCCACAGGTGAGGGCGAGGAGGACGTTTCCCGTCCGACATCCAGTTCTAGGCCGCGTCGTAGCGGAGCAGGGTCAGTACCTCCAGCGGAGTAGTACTTCAGCAGTGTAGCCTTGTAGCTTTGTAGTTTTGTAGTTGTTTATTTTCTTTTGTTGTACCTCGGGGTATGCCCCAGGCTTTTGTACACCTTTTCAGTTTTAATGGAATATGGCCATGTAAATTGTGAAAAATTATATATGAAATGTGGTGTGTTCCTTTATGTTTACACGGACTGTGGTTTGGTTTCCCTTGCGAGGCTACGGCCCATTCGCGGGAGGCGGACTCGGATCAAGTGCGTTATTGGTTTAACGGGCTTGGCCGAGGCGTTCCGTCACACATTTTGTTACACTTGTTCTTTACCAAGCCACTTCAGGAGGGATTGCTCGATGGGGCAAGTCCATCAACTGCAGTAGCCAGTGCAGTACACTCAGCAATTGCCGCAGTACCAGTACCCTCCACTGTAGTGTAATCACGGGGATTGACGCCCCCCCCTCGACACGAACAAGTGCTAAATCTAGTGGTGTGCGAACATGGAATGTGATCGCCACCTAGAAAGCTGCCTTATAAATAGAGAATCGAGACGGATAACTTAACTAGGAAGAGGAGAGAGAAAGGGGGGAGGACCTGGTGTCGTGACGGCCTTAGCGGTCGCGACAGTGCTGATAACACGACGCTGATTCCAGTCGCATTTCTTGTCACGTCGTCCTCCGCCGTCGCGTTCTCTGTGTGCGGGAGTTGTTGGAATGTGGACCTTCTTCTCGTCTTCCAGCCGGCCGGAAGGCAAGAGCTCCTCGTGGATGACGCTTGGATGCCTGCCAGAAAAGGAAACAAACAAAAAGGAAGCCCTATTAGAACACATTAAACATAGTATCTACTCTAAAATAGAAAGGAAGAATGAGATCATGGAGGGAACAAACCTGGGGGTTTTTTAAACCCCTTTGGGTGTAGGAAAACGTGGGTGTGTGCTGAATATGCTCTATCTAAGAATAACATGAAAATTGCATGCAAAAGAAGGGGAAAGGAAAAGGGAGATAGTGAGCCCCATTAGGGCGACTCCTTGGCGTGGCTACAGCACGAAGGATCGTCCAAAAGCTTCAGGAGGGTGTTGGAGTCGCTCTTCTCACGTCCCATGCTCCATAGATGATGGAATGGGTTGCTTTGGTGGAGAGGGATGTGAAGGAAATGGAGGAAAAGGGGCTGCTGTGAGACTAAGTACTGGTCAGAAGAAATTTTGGCAGCCCTTCGGGGTAACAATGAGGCTCTTCCCGTCCTTGAGGAGGGGCCTCTCTTTTATAGAGCTATGGGAGAGAAATGGGTGATATTATCTCTTCAAAAAGATCAAAATTCGAAATGGGAGATAATGGCCTTTTAAAATTGCAAGGGAGAGTCCAAGGGATCCTCACAAGAGTCCCTAGGGCCGAAATCTCGCCCCAAGGGGTTGAGATATTTCCTAGGGATAAAGCTAGATCAATAGGAAGATAAATAGGAGGTTGTTTCGGAATTTGGTGCGCTCGGGCATTGTCGCGGCGTATCGTGGGGTCGCGACTAGAGACGTGACAGGTCGGGGTGTCACGATAGTAAGCCCACGTGCATGGATATCATGCATGGGCTGTCGCGGCGTCCAGGACCGTTGCGACTAGAGTCGTGGCGCTACGATATGTCGCGACTAGGAAATCGAATTATTTTGCATTTATCAGCCAGTTACATAAAAGATATGGGTTATAATTGCATAAGGACTCTCCAAAATGATAATGGGCGGGATTTCAAGGCAATTTTAAATTGTTAATGGGCTCAATCAAGGCTAATGATGGGCTCAAGGTGAGTGACCAACTAGGGGCTAACTAGGATAACATGAAATGTGGTTCAACCCATCAGTCAGAACCGGGTGTCTACAGATTGCCCCTCCTTGGCTTCCTCTTTGCAGGGTAGCGAAGCGGAAGTGGAGTGGAGTTGTCACGAAGTGATGACGAAGTGGAAATGACGCGGAGTGGACTGAAAAGTGGGAGCCAAGGTAAAGAGACACCCGGTCTAACTAACAGGCAATTGGAATCTTCGTGAAAGCCCCGAGTCAGCTGCTCCAGCAGAATGCAAAGAAAAGCACCAGTCTAGACGAGAAGGAGAAAAGAGATGGATGATCAACCCCTCGATTGAGACGTACCCTAGCCGATTGGCCTGCAGGTTTCGCCTTGGAGGGACATGTGCGTGCCAGGCAGGTAACTCATGACTCTGTCCTGAGAGCGGTTCGCAACCAAAACGGATCAAAGGAATAGGATGAAAATTTGATAGAGAATCCAGACAGGGAAATTCTTGTCATACTGACGGGAACAACTCACTCGGAGGCAATCCTTCCGATTCGGAGTGAAATTGGATTTCTTGTTTGAAAAATGAAGAATGATTGGGCACTCAACAAGGGCTCATCAAGAGTCTAGAATGAGTCGAGAAAGCTCAAAATCCTACATGATGCATGCTGGGCTAAAAAAAAGAAATCATCAAAACGAATGCAAAGAAAAGGAGAAAATAGAAAATATATCAAGGATAATATTGTTAAGCCAAATAAGAACGGGTCAAGAGACTACCTACAACCACAGTGCAGGCCTGAATCCATCATTCCTGTATTTAAATAACTCAACGGCCTATCCAACGACTAACAATGTGCACCTAGATTATCACTATTTTTGATAAAGGGGAACTCAAATCCCAGAGCACATCGAGAACCAGTCAGTCCTTGAAGCGATATAATAAATAGAATACCATATAGTAATGCGGGGAGTAGGGATAGAAATACTTACCTGACTTACCTGCGACGACCTCTTTTGTAATTTTCTGATTTTTTTTTTCCAAATTTTTTTGTTGTATTTTGTTTTGACAAGAAACAAAGATAATAAGCACAGACTCATATAAATATGGACACAGTCAAACAGCACAAGCCAATAGAGTATAGACAACAAAACAACACCTCGGACAGAAACGCGACGGCCAGGATCGCCGCGACAGAGTCGCGGTGTATCGCGGCGTCGCGACCTAGTAGCGGCGTATCGTGGCGTCGCGACTCGAACAGACCCTGAAAACGGCAAAAAACTCAAGTTTATCTCTATCCTAAGACACTTAGAATGACACTAGGACTCCTAATCTTCTCCTAGTCTTATCCTAACTCCTAGGTGCGGGATTACAGAAGGTTTGCACCCTTCAAGAGTCTATAAATAGAGGGTTTAGGGGTGCTAATCCCGCAGCTAATCTCCTCTCTCCTCTTTTCTTCCAGATTTTCCCTGTTTTTCAAGTATGAAGAGGGGTTATTCTGCTTTCCAGGAGGAGATCCCTCCCTACTCGGGTCCCAAGGCTGCAAGGGAGTCCCATGCTGATCTCCAGCAGCTAAGCGCCGTTCCGGGGCATGTTTGTATGTGCCCGGAGCTCCAAGTAAGTGCTTTTCCTCTCTATTTTTGCAATTTCTGCACTTTTCGGTTCTGTTTTGCTCTGTTCTGTTCTTCCCCGCTCTTAAACTCTTCTTTTCTTCTACCCTTCAGATTTTGCCTAGTCAAAGGAGATTCTCCAAGCTACCATGGCTCTCCCCTAAGTTGGAATTTCTCCCCCATGCCTCCATCGGCCACCAAAAGGAGTGGGGTTTGGCTACCAGTTTAGTTCTCGCTAAGAAGTACGACAAAATCGTACACGTGTGCGATAGCGTTACAGTGCTAGCGGAGTTGTGGCATCCGCAGACCCATACGTTTCTCTTCCCGACGTTTGAAGCCACGATCCTTCTGGAGGAGTTGGAGGTCATGCTCGGCCTTCCGCGGTACCACAGGGGCGAGGAGTTGTCAATATCCTATACCATGGCACCAATCAACTTCTGGAGCATCCTCGCGGAGATTACGACGAGGAAGATGGATTTGCACTCCATGACAAGCGGGATGCACGTCCACCTTCTTCCTATTGCGCAGTGGATCAACTCGCAATGCAAGCGCAAGATGGGCAATTATCGTGCCATCGCCAAAGCGGCTGCGATCTGCATATGCGGGGTCATCCTCTTCTCTACGACGGACGGGGCCATCTCCTTTGCTAACCTCAGCATCGTGGACTCTCTTTCTGAAGGTATGAATATTGGGCAAGCAGTCTTGGGATTCTTTTATGCCGGCTTGTCTTCTGCAGCTATGGGAGGTCCCTTTTTCGGCTCTATTGTTGCCCTCGAGCTGTGGATGGGGGTTCACATTCAGTTTCAGCGATGGATGCTCTGGCCACGGAATGCAAATCAATGCTCAATCACCCACTGGCCTACGTAGGCGGGCCTCTTCACATGTCTACCCGGGTTTGGTGCAAGACTGCGCAAGTGAAAGGGTTGAAAGCTTGGCGTGATTATTTCAGGAAGCTCACTGTGGCGGGGTTTGATATGCGCCCCCGCTTCATGCACGGCCGGATGGTTCACCTTCCTCAGTGCACCGGGCTGGCCCTGAGGTTGATAGGTAATGAAGCGATGGTTCTGTACAACCCGGACCGATGCTACCTCCAATGGGGTGCGGCCCGCACGGTGGTCCCCATTCTCTCACACTATCCACCTATATAAGAGAGGAAGAGGAGTGACAAGCAGGACGAGCGCGACGTGCGTAGCGCCATCGTCCATTGGGAAGCAAGCACGATGAGCCCTCTCCAAGCCGAGGTAGCGAAAGAAAAGGACGTGGCTGAAGAGTACCTCGAGGCGTTGAAGAAGATCCAACCGGCATCGGGATATCTTTGAGCATTGATTGTAGGGATTGATTTGTGAGCATCAGATGGTAATTAGGGAAAGAATTCAACATTTATTTGACTTTGAAAGCATTAGTGAATGTAAGAATTTGAATTTGAATGAAATAAAACAGGATTTTTAGGAAGGAAAACTAGCTCGATTTTAAACGCGATGGCCTACGGCGTCGCCTTTCTAGTCGCGACATGGCGGGGCGTCGCGACCTCGTCGCGATGTGCTATCACGTCGCGACATAGAAGCGGCGTCTAGACGCGTCGCGACATGAACCGCCCCCTTCAAATGCGATCCGCCTTCCCTTTTCCCCCCTTCCGGCTATTCCAAACCCCAAACTCTTTTCTCTTTGGCGATTTCCTACACTATTATGAGCTTGCTTCCTTCTCCCTCCCATTTTCTCCTTCCAATCAACCCCCACAACTCGGATTGCTGCCATGGAGGGTGGAAGGAACTCCGGCGAAGGTTCCTCACGGAGGAAACGCCAAGTGGAGTGGTGAAGCTCCTGCCGCTGGGGGGAGACAACCCCGGTCGAAGAGGAGGAGGTCAAGGACGTTGCGATGGAACTGGAGGAGGAGCCGGAGGTCCCGGTCATGAGCATTGAAGAAGCGAGGAAGAAGAAGAAGAAGGCCATGAACTCAGTGAGTAAACACCCTCAAAATCCTTGAATGAAAGTGTAGGAGAGGTAGAAGGAGCCCCTAGAGGGCGGATGTAGGGCGTGATGCCCAAGGAAAAGGAGATCGGACAGAGGAAGCTCCGGCCCGTCTGGCTCTGATAACGCGGCGTTGCGATCAGCCGCGACACCAGATGTCGCGGAGGCCCGCAACACTGCGACCTTGTCGCGACATACATAGACGCTGCGTCCTTATCGCACCCTCTAAAGGTGACGCGATAAGGTCGCGACACATCGTGTTGTCGCGACAAGGTCGCGATCTTAAGAAGGGTCGCGACAGAAACCGAGGGTCGGAAAATGATGAATTTCAAACCAATCTTTGTGCTTGCAGGGTGATATGAGAATTCGAGTTTCATGGACCTTAGTTTTAGCTGTTTTTCTTGCTTTCCCACGCTTTCAGAGGGAGAGAATAGAGGAGATGGGGTTTGGGGAAATTCTCCGTATGGATAGGATGAGGCCAGACCCAGCCCTTACCCAGGCACTGAGGAGTAGGTGGGATACGGAGGCGACTGCCTTCGTATTCCCTTGGGGACACATGATCCATAGTCTGGAGGACGTGAGCCGGATCACAGGGCTCCGAGTGTACGGGAGACTCGTGAGCGGGTTCACATACCCTTGCTACCACGTCCTAGCTAAGCGGCTTCTTGAGTTACCCGTAGAGCAGAGGTCATCCCTAGTTCCCCAGAGGATGCTGCAGGAGAGCTTAGGCTTGTACGATGTAGCGAGGAAGACTGGGGATGATGAGGACGAGCACCTTCAGCAGCTTGTTCGGAGCAGCCGGAGCGAGCTGGCGAGCGAGCCAGGAGCGCAGGCGGACTTGGATCTGCGTCACTTCCTCGTCCTCTTTCTAGGCAGACTCTTGTTTGCTACGAGGGGAGACGCAGTCCACTGCCATTTCCTGCCCCTGCTGGAGTACTTGTCTGCGGTGGGGAGCTACGCCTGGGGAGCGGCGTTTCTGGTGCACCAGTACGACAGCCTGGGTGCCTCGGAGCGGCAGACTTCTACGAGCGGCTTCTACCCCTTCCTTCAGGTATGCTACTTCTCTCTCTTTACTCTTTGAAATTGATTGCATTTATTATAAATTGTGAACTAATCTGTCTTCTCAATTTGCAGGTCTGGGCCTATCTACACCTTCCAGCCCTGGGGAGAGGGGTTCTCGAGCGGCCGGGCCTTGTTCCCATTGCACGCCGCTGGGACTCGTCCCGGGATTCCAGAAACCATGGCGACCAGTTGACGCGCCTACAGGAGATGATTGACAGCTACTCTCATCTGGATGTAAGTGTTCTAACCCTTCCTCTCGTGAATTAGATTTTGATTTGATTGACTGATGACTGATTGTTCAATGATGTGCAGGTGGTGTGGCAGCCATATTTGGAGGAGGATGACGAGGGATAGCCTTGGTTGGTGCAGGCCCGCTCCTACTTCGGTAGGTCAGTGTGGTTGCATGCACTCAACCTGGTGCTACCTCTGAACCTGTTCTTGTGTCAGCGTTCGCTAGGTTTACGACAGAGTGCTGTGGAGTTCCCGACCCGAGACCAGTCTCGTAGGCCTGGTCGGAGTTTCCGGAGGCTCCATGACACGACTGACTGGCGCGTGCGGGCACAAGAACAAATCAACAACTGGGAGCACCGAGGGAAGGCGGTGAAGTCTACAGCGACGACAGATGATGAGTACCACCAGGCATACGCCTTGAAGTACGGGGGCAAGGTATACAAGAGCGCCCGACACCATGTAAGAGCTAAAACCATAACTCCATGAATTTGAATTCATAGGAACGAGTTAATGATTTGCCATGTGTTGCAGGTAGATGCGGCGGGTGAGATAGCATCGCTCCGAGCCTTACTCCACTTGGCGATGCAGGATCGGGAGGCGGCGCAGAGGCAGGCCGAGGAGCTGGTGAGTCCTTACTCAGACTTCAGTACTCCCTTTTTTTATTTTGGAAATTGACGTGTACTTTTGTGTGCAGAGGAAGGCGCTGGTGACAGTGAGGAGCACCAGAGCAGACGGTGCCTCCTCTTCACGGACGACAGGGGGTACCCCATCGCTTCTGGAAGCCCGGCTGACAGGAGCGGTGCTGAGGGCCGAGGAGGCACAGAGGCACCTGGAGGAGCGGGTAAGTACAACAAAATTCAGATCAAACTTTATTTTAAAGATTATTGACTAACTTGTTCTTTCGTTTTGCAGGAGAGGGATCTGTGGCTCACTACCGAGCACACCATGGACTTGTAGGGACAGAGGGATAAGCTGCAGGGGGAGATCCAGACGATTCGTGGTGAGCGAGACCAGCTGCGCATCCGGGCGGAGGCAGCTGAGGCGCAAGTAGCAGATATGACGAAGGAGCTGATGACACTGCGCCTGCGAGGGTCGTCCAGGGATCAGGAGGAGATTGCTCGGCTCCGCTCCGAGCTGCATGTGCAGCAGGCCGTGCCGAGGAGCTTACAGGAGATCGTGACGACGATCGGCCGTTCACGGAGTAGGAGTGGGGCGAGCGCCAGCAGAGCGACGGGCGCCTCCGTGGGGGAGTATCTAGCAGGTTCCTCCAGCCGACGGAGGAACGAGGAGGAGGAGAGGCGCCATCGGGGTGAGGCTAGCGCTCAGAGTGCTAGAGGTGGTGGTTAGATGTTGCCACCACCTGACAGGCAGGAGGGATCCGGGGAGAGTGGCGGTGGTCAGTGAGGAGATTGTGAGCCACCTCCCCCATTATCTTTGTACATGTTGTTTATATCTTAGTGAAATTTTACTTCATGTCAATCTTTGTGGAAATGAATTAAATTGTATTCTACACGAGTATGAGATGAGATTCAAAACACGGGAGAGATAGAGAATACTGAGTACCACACTATGTGTCCCTTAGAATTACATGTCCCTGCACACTTAGTAAAAAAAAAATAAGTCAGATCTGTTCTTTGGCTCAGCCCCTTGCGCTTAGATAAACATGAACGTGACTTTATAATTGTCAAGGGGCTGAGCCTTATTAAATAGGCGGAGAGGAAAATAAACAGTGCATGCTAAAAGAAAGTGGTATATACACACATTCTTTTTGGATTTTTGACATTTTCTGATTTTTTTGGACTTTTGAGATTTTTGATTTTTTTTATTTTTGAGATTTCTGATTTTTGGATTTTCTAAAAATTTTGATGATTTTTTTTTTGTTTTTTTTTTGAAATTTTTTATTTTTTTTTTTGGATTTTTTTGAAATTTTTGATAACAACAGTTCTTGCTCTTCTTTCGAGTAATTAGCCATGGATCTCATCCCCATCTATCGTTTGGTGAAATAACATCTATGTGCAGCATGCATTTAGCCTTGGCTTACTAAGGCTTCTTGCCCCTTGAATATTGATGTTCTAACACAGACTAGGTGTGGGAGTCTTTTGGTCTTCTAGGGAGAATAGGAAGATTAGCAATGAGACAAGACTTGGTCTTGGGGTTGGGTTTACTGGCTTGTAAGATTTGCAATGGGTATGTCACATGTGCAATCTGTCTGTTGTCCAGAGACTTTAAGGTCATTGCTCTTTTTTGAATTGGAGGCATGCGTACGACCGGGCTCAAGGGTGTCCCGCGGGGAACTGTACTGCCACTCTTTGACATGCCCCTATTTTTTAGCATTCTTCTTTTATTTTTGTTTCATTTCCCTCTTTTGATTTTCTTTTGAATTGACCGTCCCTCTTTGAGATTTCATACACATGATACATACCGCTTGTTGGTCTACATGCTAGCTTTCCTTTTGCCCCTGGACCTTGTCTGAGTGAGAGGAGAATCGACCTCAGGTTTCCTACACTAGGGCTGAGCAAAAACACCATAGTCAAAGGGAAATTAACCTTAGGTCGCCATGTTGTGTGTGTGGCCGGACATAGAGATCATTCACCACAATGAGGGGAAGTGAGGCACATGGCCAACAACATCCTCTTTTGCAAATTGGTGTTGTTATCAATATCAGGGGTAGAATCTTTTAAGGTACAGTCCATTCCACGGGTGAGAGAGCTCCTCACCTTCGGCATTAACTAGCCTATACGCATTTCCGGGATACACTTCTTTAACAACGTACGGCCCTTCCCAATTTGCTGACAATTTGGACCTTGGACCTCTAGGTTTTATAAAAATGTGCTTTAAAACCATGTCTCCTTCTTGAAATTTACGCTCAATCACTTTCTTTTGAAAATACCTTGAGAGTCTATTTTGATATTCAAGCACATGATCGGCCGCGGCTAGACGCCGTTCGTCTAAGAGTTCTAGTTGTACCAGCAACGCCTCCCGATGTTCATCGGGATTAAGTTCCTTGTCTAACTGTATTCTTAGCGAAGGGATGTGGATCTCATGTGGACATACCGCCTCCATTCCATATGTAAGTGAGAACGGAGTTTGCCCGGTGGGCGTGCGGACGGAGATGCGGTAGGCCCACAGAGCCTCAACTAACTTTTCTGGCCAATCCGCAAATTTATTAGACTTACAAGTTTTCTTTAGAATTTTCAAAAGTGTTTTGTTTGTGGCTTTGGCCTAACCGTTGCCTTGTGGATAGTACGGAGATGAATGATGCAAGGAAATGTTGAATTTCTTACATAGGTCCTGAAGTTCCTGAGATATGAACTGGGGTCCGTTGTCGGTGACGAGGCTGTCTGGCACTCCGAACTGCACGATGATGTTCCTCATGATGAATTTGCACACGATTGAACCTTTGATTTCTGCAAATGCTTCAGCTTCGGCCCACTTGGTGAAGTACTCAGTAGCAGTGAGGATGAAAGATTTTTGTTTTACCTGAGCATTAGGATCACCAAGAGGCCTGATGATATCAAAGGCCCACAAGGAGAAAGGCTAAGGAGAAGATAGTGGATGCAAAGAGGAGGAGGGAGCATGGATTTTGTCGGCATAGATCTGGCATTTGACACATCTACGAACGTAGGCGGCACAGTCTTCTTCGAGGGTCGGCCAGTAGTAGCCTTGCCTAAGAATTTTCTTAGCCAACATCTGACCATTCACATGCCCTCCACATATGCTGGAGTGGGACCCTTCCACTACCTTCCAAGCTTCTTCGTCCGTCAAACAACAGAGGAGCATCCCATTTAGAGCGCGTCGGTATAGTACTCCACCAACGAGGGTATATTTTAACGCTGCTCTTCGGATGGCTCGCCTATCTTCCACTTCTGCTTCTTCTGGGAAGGTATCGTCTCTACAGTACTGCTCAATCTCATGGTACCACGGCCTTTCTTCTTCCACCATTTCTTCTAGTTCTACAAGCAATAATTCCTTCGCTTCTTTTCTCTCTGCCTTCAAAACTAGAGAGCTCCTAAGGTTAACGAACCAAGGATTTTGAGTGGAAGGAGCTTCTAACCTTTGAACGGTGATCGTCTCAGCGCTGCGGCTGAGAGGGAAGGAGAGAGAGGAGGCTAGTGACGCCAACGCATCAGCCAAGATATTCTGAGAACAAGGAGTATGAATGTAGATGAGTTGACGGAATTGCTTAGCTAGGAGAGTGACCAGATCTTGACAGGGCTTGAGCTTAAGGTCACGGGTGCGGCAAGTAGAAAGGACTTGCCGAAGGAAGAGTTGAGAGTCTCCTATGATCTTGAGGTAACGCGCGCCTAAAAGATAGGCGAGCTTAAGACCGGCAAGGAGAGCCTCATACTCGAAGATGTTGTTGGTGGCATAGAATTGAAGCTGATAGGCTAGAGGAATGGTGATCCCTTTTGGGGTGAGCAAGACAGCTCCTATGCCCCGTCCCCTAGAATTGAGAGCCCCATCGAAGTGGAGCAACCAGAAGGAGTCGCGAGAAATGAGTGACAGGTTTTCATCGGGGAATTCCTCTTGAACCGTGTCACTATGGGGAAGAGGAAGGTGAGCAAGGTGCTCAGCAATGGCATACCCTTTTATGGCTTTCTGAACTATGAAGGAAATATCAAATTGGGAGAGGAAGCATTGCCAGCGTGCCAACCTATCGACGAGGACTGGCTTCTCAAGGAGATACCTAATAGGATCCATTCTAGAAATCAAACTCACCTTATGAGCTAGGAAGTAGTGCTTCAATTTCTGCACTACCCAAACTAGCGCTGCACATGTTTTCTCCATTGTGGTGAGTTTGAGCTCGGAAGGATTAAAGAGCCTATATAGGTAGTAGACTGCCCTTTCTTTGTCAGATTCATCATGTTGAGCAAGGACAGCTCCTAGGGAGTCCTCAATAGTTGACAGATATAGGATTAAGGGTTTCCCAGGGATGGGCGCCTGAAGCCCGGGAGGATTCATAAGGTAACTCTTGAGCTCATCAAAGGCCTCTTGGCACTTAGCATTCCATTCAAAGCTGACTCCTCCTTTCAATAGTTCATAGAAGGGACGACACCTTAGAGAGTGCTGAGATATGAATCTCCTTATGAACTGGAGCGGACCAATCAAACCTCGAAGCTCAGATATGTTCTTAGGAGGAAGCATTTCATTTATTGCCTTGGCCTTGTGTGGGTCTATTTGAATCCCCCGTTTGCTAACTATGAAGCCTAACAACTTGCCCGAAGAAACCCTGAATACGCACTTCTTTGGATTTATCTTTAATTGATACTTTTGTGCGCGGTGAAATACCCTGGCAAGCACGGAGGAGTGTTCTCTTCTGGTCCGAGACTTCACTACGATATCATCCACGTAGACTTCAACATCAATATGAATCATGTCGTGGAAGATAGCTAGCATTGCTCTCTGATAAGTGGCGCCGGCGTTCTTTAATCCAAACGGCATGACCACATAGCAATATGTTCCCCATGGGGTGGTGAAGGAGGTTTTCTCTTGATCCTCCGGGACTAGACGAATTTGATTGTAGCCCGAATACCCATCCATAAATGATAGAGTTTCAAACCCTGTTGTATTATCAATCAGAACGTCCAAGTGAGGTAGGGGGAAATCATCTTTAGGACATGCCTTATTTAAGTCTCGGAAGTCTATGCAGATTCGCACCCTTCCGTCCTTCTTCATGACCGGGACGATGTTCGCCACCCACAATGGATAGAGGACTACACGGATGAACTTAGCCTTGTGTAGTTTATCAATTTCCTCTTTCATTTTCAAAGCGATGTGGGGGAGGAACCTCCTTAACTTTTGTTTGACGGCAACTGCCCCTGGCTTCAAGATCAGCCTGTGTTCCACCAAATCAGGGTCAATGCCGGGCATGTCATCGTAGGACTAGGCAAAGGAATCCTTAAACTCCCTCAACATTTCTATGAGCGCTTCTTCTTCTTTAGGAGGGAGGCTGGAAGCTATGGTTAAAAGCCTGGGGTCCTCTTCGGTTCCCATGTTTACCTCTTTAGTGGGCTCATCGACTGCTGAGGTAGGTTCATCGAATCTCCTCATACCACTAGCATACGCCTCAGCAGCATGCTCTAAGTTCAAAACTACTGCTTCCTGGACGAACTCTTCGATAGCTAGAAGAGCGCCACACCTTTGAACCAAGTCAAGCAGATACCTTCGGGGTATGCCATTACCCTTCTTCTTCCTAGATGGGGACGAGGACTTGCTAGATTCTACCCCCGATTCTAAACTAAGCCCAATATTTACAAGAGATTCTGGAGGAGTGTCCAGAGGTTTATTGGAATGAGCAGGAAAAGGTGCGGCAGGGCCGCGAGGGTCCTTCGATGGGACTGGAGGAAGAGGCGGGCCACCCGAGCTCAGGGTTCCAGCTGCAGGAATGGGGCGCAGGGGGACAGAAGGCCCCTCGCCCAGAACGCCCAACGTGACCATGTTGGTCAATCAGACGAAGGCACGGTTTGCACAGAAAGAGGAGAAGGGCGGGGATCGCCGTCTGAGAGGAGAGGAGGAGTGTGGGGTGACAGGGATCGCCGTCGAAGCAGGAGAGCAGGAGTGCGGGGTGACGGGGATCGCCGTCGGAGTAGGAGAGCAGGAGTGCGGGGTGACGGGGATCGCCGTCGGAGCAGAGGAAAATGCAGGGATGACGGGAATCGCCGTCAAGGGAGTAGGGGAAATCAACAACTGGAGGTAGAAAGCAGGGAGAAAAGAGTAGAAAGATGGGGATCGCCATCCGATGAACAGGGAAAGAGAGAACGGGGATCGCCGTTCGGAGAAAGGGGAGGAGGAAGACGGGGATCGCCGTTCGAAGAAAGAGGAGAGAAGATGAATGGGGGGGACACACATATTAATTTTTTTTTTTTTAATGAAAGGAACTACATTACATTAAAAAGGCTCTGGGAGAAAGACAGAACTGAGCCATTAAATAAAATGGTGAAGAGGGGTGAAGGGCGAATTAACGCTTCAACGGCGTCGGGAGAGAATTGAATAATAAAGGGGGGAGACAAGGGAATAACATTAAAATTATAAACAAGTATGGATGAAATAAGATGAATGGGAGGCCGGGAAGACCCTGGACAGAGCTCCTTTGCTGAAATGGTTGAATTGGTTGGCTGACTTTCCTCACCAAATCCAAGCAACTGTCGCTTGGTGGTGGTTGCTGATGCTGATAACACTACTACTTGCGGCGTGTCTTCTTCGCTGAACAGACGATTGACTGCAGAAACAAGGTCTTCTAATTCTGACTCTTCTGTCCCAGCTTCTGGTTCTTCAAACAGCAGACTGACTGATGAGATGACATCTTCCTTATCTGGGTCCTCTGTACCTGCCTTGGATCTCTTCTTCTTATTGGGCCACTGCTCTTCTAAGGGCTGATAAGCTAATTTTAGCGCCTCTGTAGTAGTGTTGTATCCGGGCTGCACGGGCCCTCTGATGAAGTGTTCATACAAGGACCAGGTAAGTGGGCCATGGTCTGATTGTGAAGGAAATGAGAAAGCAGCCCATCCTGAGTATCCCATGCCATGTTTTGTGAATTTCTTAGTGCTGGCCACGGTCTTGGTTTGCCTTTGGAGATGGGCACCCAGGCCTTTTCCTGATTGATAACCCAATCTAAACATGATATCCCACCCCTTTATATTTATGCTCACATCTCTCCTGACTGCCACTACAGGGGGAGACCCAATTGGGCGGTTAGAAGAGAAAGTATAGGCCCAAGTATAGTTGACATCAAGCACAGAGATAACGGGCTTATTGGATGGCCATACTGATGGCAGCACCCTCTCAACTGCTTCTACTGTATGTGTCGTTGCCACGCTTTTCACCTTGACTATTCGCCCTTGGAAGGGGAACTTCAAACACTGATGCGCCGTAGATGGCACTGCCCCTAATGATTCAATCCATGGGCGCCCTAAGATGGCCTTGTAAGTATGATCAATGTTCAATACATAGAACTCCACTGACATGACTAGTGGCCCCAATTCTGCTTGTAATGTGATGACTCCATGGCAGGCACATCGTGAATTGTCATAAGCAGCGATGGTGGTGGGGGTGGGTTGCAGTTGACGTTCCGATATATTGCATGCTCTAAGGGTGCTTAATGGGCAAACATTGATAGAAGCTCCCGTGTCCACTAGAGTTGCATCGAGGCCAATTTGTTTATGGTGAGTGTCACACATAAGGCATTTTTCTGGCTTCTGGGGCAGCCAACTCGCGATCAAAAAAGGTAATAGTGGGTCCTTTGTTTACAATCGAGAGCACAAAAGGCAGATTATCCGGGTTCATGTCTTCACTGACCATGACCCTTTGCAGAAAGGCCCTTAGGGCGTCTTGATGAGTCTGTGATCTTTTGATTAACTCTAGTATGGAAATCTTGGCGGGGGTTTGATCCAAGTGCTTTAGGATATCATATTGAGTCCCTGGGACCGGATCGATTTCTTCCATATCTTGCTGCTGCTGGTTGCTGGTTTGTTGGGCCGGTTGACCTGGCATGGACAAGGATGCGTTAGGGTACATCCGATGGAACATTCGCCCGCTCCGGAGGGCAAGATTATGGTGGAGTGGAGGGGTTGCGGTGTCAAGGATAGAAGGGTTGGCGAGTAAGGGTGCTGGCATAGGGGGGAAAGGGATGCTGCTGGGTGGAAGGGTAATGGGTGACATGATGGGGGAATAGGATGGTGAAGTGATGGTAGCAACATGGGGTGTGAAGGAAGGAGGTACGGTGGAAGCAGGTGCGGGGGTAGTGGGTGTGACGTGGGAAATTACCAGGAGTTGGCCCACTTCATGTTCATCATCGAAGGCCCATTGAGCTTCTGGTGGTGGATGGTGGATGACAGGGTTAACATGTGCGGGTGGAGGAGGTGGTGGAGCTGGCTGGGGGTTTGGAGCGGGCTGATGCTGTGGCATGGGATTACGGATTATGCTCAGGTCATTCGCCGGCTGCTGTGGCTTCTGTTGTTGCTGTTGTTGCTGGTATTGCTGCTGGAAGGGTTGGTACTGCTGTTGTTGTTGCTGTTGCTGTTGCTGTTGTTGTTGTTGCTGCAGCTGCTGTCGCCTCTATTGTTGTTGTTGTTGCCTCTGGCCCTGTTGGTCCCTCAAAGTTTGGATTACCCTTTTCATCTCTGCCCAGTCAATTTGGTTCTTCTCATGGAGATCATATATCATGTCCCGGAACTGAAAGCAATCCGACACATTGTGGCCCGGATGGCGGTGATAGACACAGTACTTTGTTTGATCGGCCGCCATATTCCAGTTCTCCTTCTCAGGAGGGAGTCTCAGGGCATTCAGGGACATGATATATTGTGGGTCATTTTGAGGGACATGATACATTCAGGGACATGATAAAGATATCAGCTAAAGCCTCGGGCAAAGGAGGGTAATGGGCTCTTTTGGGTCTATTGGGCTTCCTAGGGGCGTAGCCATTTTGAGGCGGAGGGACCTGGGAGTACTGGCGCTGATCTTGTGGAGGGTTTTGTCCTTGGGGAGGTGGCTGTCTATTGTTGTTGTTGTTCCATGGCTGTTGGGCTTGCTGGGTATAGGGAGACCTTCCTATCGGGCCTTGGGGATTACTAACTGCACCCACCTGTTCATTGGTTTGGATCCCTTCGGTGACTGGGCCTTGCGGCTTCTTGGTGTAACAGGCCTTGGGGGTCTCAAACATGGAATGTATAGGCGAGTCCTTAAGTTGGGTCTGGATGAAATGAGCTCGGCTATATAGTTGGTGCATGGTAGAAATATCGTTCATGGCCAAAATAGCTCGGTAGGTTGGAGTGGCATTGGAAATCAACAACTTCACCTTCTCCTCCTCAGGCATTGGGCAACAGACCTTGGTGGCCAAAGAATGCCACCGGTCAGCATAAGTGGAGAATTCCTCCTTTGGCTTCATTTTCTCAGCTACCAAATCCACAAAAGAATATTCGGGTCCCACCCGATCTTGGAATTGCTGCAGAAATCTCTCTTGAACAATTTGGAAATCCTCGGCTTCCTCGGGGGGCAATGAGTAGAACCATTCCAAAGCCGGACCATCCAAGGATTTTCTGAACAAGTATGCCATGAGGTGGCAGTCATACTTGTGTGGTGCTGATTCGTAGACAAAGTCTTTCAGATGAACATAAGGGTCCCCTACCCCAGAGTATCGCCGGTAGACAGGGAGCTCTGACTGGGGTGGCACCCGGAGGTACTGGAAGGATGGGAGGGCAATGTCAGTTACCTTCCGAGGATCGATTTGTCTTCGGAGGTCATGAAGCTCCTTCTTCATGCTCGTCCACTCCGCAAGGAAGTCGGAGGGAGACTGGACTTGATGCGCAGAAATAAGGGAGCGAGGTTGCTCGAAGGAGTGAGACCTCTCGTGAGGGAGGGGAGCTGGTTCGGCCGTATAGTATGTAGTTGGAGGGGATCGAGGCCGGACCTCTCGTGGGGGAAGGTAGCTTGGTTCCGAAAAATGAATGGCCCGAGGACGGAGGGGTGTAGGATCTGCCCCTGATGAAGGAAGGTGGGGTGCCGAAGCGACATGGGTGGAGGAATCCGCCAGTCGAACTGAACTCTGACCCCAGGGAGATAATGGTTGTTTCCCCTTGGCGGCAGCTATAAACTCTCGGACTTGGTCCGGAGTAAGGTGTGGAAGAAGCTGGCTGAATTATGAGTGGGGGTCATCACCCCCAGGAGGAGAGGCAGGACGGGATCGAATCCCAGTGATGGAGGGAGGATGGATATGCCCCGGGAGCGTGGCCATAGAGGGTTGGGCCACCTCCTCGAGCAACTCGAGAGGAAGAGCATCATCGGCAAGGACTCGAAATTGGTCCATGTCGAAGAGGGGATTATGATAAGATACAAGGAAAGAAGGGGATTGACTCGATATCCCTAAACAATGATGCATACACCCCCCCCCCAAGACTAATAGGGGGTGATACAAACAAAATCTAGACTCAATCACAGCAAGAAAGACTGAGAGGAGGAGGGATGAACACTCAAGTTGCCATGTTTAAGGCGCAAATTTCTTAAGGTTTGAACTTGACCTTTAGATGAATTAATTAAGAGGATGTCACTCGGTCAAGTGGACCTTAATGGGTATGGACTCGAGTCCTTCGGTGAAGCTAAAGGATGGTATACTCACACGCAAAGGGGTGGCTTAAACTAAGGGGTGCAACTGGTACAACCAGCCCGGCGAACCGCAACGTGCGTACGGTCACGGGGTCTTACGGAGGTCCTCGGAAGGTGGGCCCAAGTCAGCCTACGAGTGCTCGTAGGTGAGAGGACTCACTCATCCAAGGGGGAACCTAAACAAATGAGTTTCAATAGCGTATGCAATGGGCCTCGGTGCCCGAAATGTATGCACAAGTGATAGATGAGAACCAAACAGGGCGACCAAATGGCCCTCGGGCAGAGTCGCGGCGGCCGTATACGCCGCGACCTTATCGCGACAGGGCGACCTGCCGCGATAGGAACAGAGGCCCGAAAACACCAAAAGGTCCTCAACTAACTCAAACAGACTACCCTATCAAATGAAAAATGACACAAAAATAGTAAATCAATACCATATGGACCAAGAAGCACACAGAAACCAATTCATCAGTCAAAATAGTAACATACAAAGCATACCTGATGACGCGACGCCTATCCACGATGCGACCTTGTCGCGACCTCGCGATACGCCGCGACTCGAACTGAAAACTTACAAGTGAAAATAAAAGGAAAATCCGGACCCTAGCAGGATTCTGACATTCAGAAACGCGACAACATATGATACAAGGAAGAGAAAAGGGGATACATAATCTCATGAACACAGGATAAAGCAGATATGAGGGGAAAGAGCACGAACCTGATAACGCGTCCTCAACCAACGATGCGACCTGATCGCGTCGCCGCGATAGGTAGCGACAAGAACAGAACACGAAAAACACAGGGAACAAAGAGCAAGAGACTAACAGGGCACTAAGATGAGAAACAAAGAAGAAAACATGGCAAGCAAGTAGTCAAAATCCACGAGGGTGGCAGTGAAGGTCCCACCGTGATCGCCAAAAGGTGTAATCACGGGGATTGATGCCCCCCCTCGACACGAACAAGTGCTAAATCTAGTGGTGTGTGAACATGGAATGTGATCGCCACCTAGCAAGCTGCCTTATAAATAGAGAATGAAGACGGCTAACTTAACTAGGAAGAGGAGAGAGAAAGTGGGGAGGACCTGGTGTTGCGACGGCCTTAGCGGTCGCGACAGTGCTGATAACGCGACGCTGATTCCAGTCGCGTTTCTTGTCACGTTGTCCTCCGCTGCCGCATTCTCTGTGTGCGGGAGTTGTTGGAATGTGGACCTTCTTCTCGTCTTCCAGCCGGCCGAAAGGCAAGAGCTCCTCGTGGATGATGCTTGGATGCCTGCCATAAAAGGAAACAAACAAAAAGGAAGCCCTATTAGAACACGTTAAACGTAGTATCTACTCTAAAATAGAAAGGAAGAATGAGATCATGGAGGGAACGAACCTGGGGGTTTTTTAAACCCCTTTGGGTGTAGGAAAACGTAGGTGTGTGCTGAATATGCTCTATCTAAGAATAACATGAAAAATGCATGCAAAAGAAGGGGAAAGGAAAAGGGAGATAGTGAGCCCCATTAGGGCGACTCCTTGGTGTGGCTGCAGCTCGAAGGATCGTCCAAAAGCTTCAGGAGGGTGTTGGAGTCGCTCTTCTCACGTCCCATGTTCCATAGATGATGGAATGGGTTGCTTTGGTGGAGAGGGATGTGAAGGAAATGGAGGAAAAGGGGCTGCTGTGAGACTAAGTACTGGTCAGAAGAAATTTTGGCAGCCCTTCGGGGTAACAATGAGGCTCTTCCCGTCCTTAAGGAGGGGCCTCTCTTTTATAGAGCTATGGGAGAGAAATGGGTGATATTATCTCTTCAAAAAATCAAAATTCGAAATGGGAGATAATGGCCTTTCAAAATTGCAAGGGAGAGTCCAAGGGATCCTCACAAGAGTCCCTATGGCTGAAATCTCGCCCCAAGGGGTTGAGATATTTCCTAGGGATAAAGCTGGATCAATAGGAAGATAAATAGGAGGTTGTTGCGGAATCTGGTGCGCTCGGGCATTGTCGTGGCGTATCGTGGGGTCGCGACTAGAGACGCGACGGGTCGGGGCGTCGCGACAGTAAGCCCACGTGCATGGATATCATGCATGGGCTGTCGCGGTGTCTAGGACCGTCGCGACTAGAGTCGCGGCGCTACGATATGTCGCGACTAGGAAATCGAATTATTTTGCATTTATCAGCCAGTTACATAAAAGATATGGGTTATAATTGCATAAGGACTCTCCAAAATGATAATGGGCGGGATTTCAAGGCAATTTTAAATTGCTAATGGGCTCAATCAAGGCTAATGATGAGCTCAAGGTGAGTGACCAACTAGGGGCTAACTAGGATAACATGAAATGTGGTTCAACCCATCAGTCGGAACCGGGTGTCTACAAGTAGCAAGAACCCCGTCAGTAGTAGCAGGGGCAATACCAGTAGCAGCCTCAACAGTTTCAGTAGTATCAACAACCTCAGCAGTTTTAGCCATACCAGTAGCAGCAGTAGTTTCCACAGCACCAGCAGCCGCCACAACAGCAACAACCCCAGTAGGCGCCACAGCATGGGCGTGGTCGTGTGATGGCTCTCATCAGGGAGGAGTCCGAGGCGTCAAACCTGGTCATAGGTACTTTGCCTATCCTTGGTAGAGCTCCTCGTGTTCTGGTTGATCGCGGTGCTTCTCTTTATTTTGCTTTTGATGAGTTTTACGAGTCGCTAGTTCGTCACAACCCTGAGAGACAATGTGACGTGATGAAGGATCTTCCATCTGGTGATTACATGCATTCTTTCGGTTACCTTGAGGGTGTCACAGTTGAGGTCCAGGGACACCAGTTGTCGGCCAGGTTGTACGCATTGCAGCTTCGTGACTTTGTCGTCATCCTTGGCATGGACTGGTTGGAGGTTCACTCAGCTGTGGTGGATTGTCAGTGGAAGACTGTTTGGTTTGAGATACCTACAGCGCCTGTTCTCTGCTTCTGAGGTATCCGGTCTACCCGTCGACCTTTTATTTCTTTCTGTAGAGCTCGTCGTTTGATCCGCGATGGTTGCATAGCATATCTTGCTTCTGTTTGTACGTCTGAGCCTAGCGGGTCGTCACTTTTTTATGTACCTGTTGTTTGTGAGTTTTTTTATATTTTTTCGAAGGATCTACCTAGGTTACTGCCTGAGCGGGAGGTAGAGTTCTCCATTGAGCTTTTGCCTGGTACGATACCTTTGTCTAAGGCACCATACCGAATGGCTCCGGCTAAGTTGCTCGAGCTTAAGCACCAGTTGCAAGAGTTGTTTGAGCTGGGTTTCATCCGTCCGAGTCGTTCGCTGTAGGGAGTGCCAGTGTTGTTCATGAGGAAGAAGGACGGAAGCTTGCGGTTGTGCATCGATTACAGGCAGTTGAACCAGGTAACAGTGAAGAACATGTATCCGTTGCCCAGGATCGATGACTTGTTTGATCAGTTACAGTCAGCCAAGGTGTTTTCAAAGATTGACTTGAGATCAAGGTACTACCAGTTGAGGATCAAAGAGTTAGATATTGGCATGACAACTTTTCGTACGAGGTATGACCACTTTGAGTTCGTCGTGATGCCGTTTGGGCTTATGAATGCGTCTGCATCTTTTATGGATTTGATGCACATAGTGTTCAGAGAGTTCTTGGACAAGTTTGTAGCCATCTTTGTATATGACATTTTGGTCTACTCAGCTTCTAAGGAGGAGCACGAGGAGCATCTGAGGATCATGTTGGAGACATTGCAGAGTCACTGACTTTATGCCAAGTTCGACAAGTGCAAATTTTGCTGAGGGAGGTGCACTTTCTCGGGCACGTGATCTCAGGTTCTGGTGTTGCAATGAACCCTGCCAAGGTTGAGGCAGTGTTGTCTTGGGAGTAGCCCATTTTAGTGTCAGAGGTTCGTAGATTTTTGGGTTTGAAAGGCTATTATATGAGGTTTATCCAGGACTTTTCTAAGATTGTAGAGTCGTTGACCAGATTGACCAGACTCGAGGCCAAGTTTGTTTGGACTAAGGACTGTGAGCAGAGTTTTCAGGAGCTGAAGACGAGGTTGACTTCAGCGCCAATGTTAGTCTTGCCGTCAGATAGAGGAGGTTTTGTGGTCTATACCGATGCGTCGAGGTCAAGTTTGGGTGCAGTGCTGATGCAGCATGGTGGGGTCATTGCCTATGCTTCTTGGTAGTTGAAGAAGCATGAGGAGAACTACCCTACTCACGACTTAGAGTTGGCAGCAGTGGTGTTCGCTCTGAAGTTGTGGAGCCACTATTTGTACGGCAAGGCATTTAAGATCTTCACAGATTATCAGAGTTTGTAGTACATCTTCACTCAGAAGGATTTGAACTTGAGGCAGCGCAAATGGATAGAGTACCTGAAGGACTACGACCTTACCCTCTCCTATCACCCGGGAAGGGCTAATGTCGTAGCGGACACTTTGAGCAGATGGGTTCACCTGAGTTCGTTACTAGTCAGAGAGTGGAGGTTTGTGACGGCCCTCATTATACCGGTACGGTTATACCAACCCACGTCGGCATAGCGAGAGTCCTCACAGTGGGACATTTACCCAAACGATACAAACAGCTGAGATACACGCGAATATACAACAGAGTAGCGGAAGTAAAAGACAACTGTCTTCATTCATTCATCATCCACATTTAACATACATGAAGTTTGCAATTAACAATAAAGAACTAAAAGTTCACATAATTTAAATTGCTGAAATATAAATACATAATGTCCACACTTATGCATTCTTTTCATGATACTCCAATACAACGTTCAAATTACATACTATGAAATGCACAAGTCACAAAGAAACTCCAAAGACTAATCTCCGCGCTCGGAGTCCGTCTCCACTGTCTCCTCCAACGGTGCCACGTCACCAACTACACCTGTACGCCGAAGCAAGGAGTGAGTCTAAAGACTCAGCAAGCAACACTACTTATAGCATACACGTATAAGTCATAGCGGTTTCTACATACACATTCAAAATTTTCAACACATGGCATGAAAGTTTTACAAATTAATACATGGATCATGCTTTCAGATTTCTAAGAATAAACTTTACCTATCACATGCTCTCTATTCAATTTACTCATGAAATTTTGTCTTTAAAGAACCAAGACATGAGATCTACCAGCATGAACATTGTGCATCTATGAAAGGGAAACACGACTAGCATGGATCTTACATGTTTTTAAACACATACATAGACATTTTCACATGCTTTAAGTTGCTGGTTTCACATGGTTTAATGGCTGTAAACCTACACATGAGAGCTACCATGTTGCTTAAAACATATCATGTGAACAACCAATCATGCTATTTTGTACCCGTGCTCATCAATTATCCTTAACATGGATTCTAGACATTTTTGCACATATAAACATGATGATAACAACATGAAATTACTAATTTCACATGGTTTCAGATTTGTCTCACATGGATTTCAATATCATATCCTCGCATTTAGAATTTCACATTTTCTTTACACAAGTTTCCTCTTTCACATAGTTGCACTTTGCACATACACATTCACATTGTTCACTTACACATTTACACATGAACACATACACATTACACATTACACATTTTAGGTGCCGTGACACATAGTCCAAACCACCAAAGAAGGACATATACACATCACATTACACATAGACGCCATCTAGGCATTCCAATGGCGACTCTTGGACTGCGCAGACCGGAAGAACAAGTCTCCACCCTAACCAGTGGTACTTGTCCACCTCCAGGATTTCCCCCTAATGCCCTTAGGGTCACTTACACATTGAACTTTCTCAGGGGGGGACTTTTCCCTGATACAGCTCCACTGCCCTCTACGGAAGCAGTGTCACATTGGCACAGTTACACATTTACGCATTTTACCGATTTACACATGGTTTTACACATATCACTCTTCATCTCATTCACTTTCTCACTCACATGCATATCTCTGTTTTTCCTGACATGGCACTACAGATTTCAGGAGTTTAACACACAGTAAATGCACAAATCAGGTTGGGTTAAACAATATCTAACCACATTACGATAACATACATAGATTATTACATTTCACATGAAAAATACATAACTCCTTATATACTGGTCCAAATGACCTGAAATTTTAACCACATGCTATTTTCGGGTTCAATGTCATACATTCAATTTTTCAGATTTTTCTGAGCTAAATAGAATTTACATAAAATCAAATACCTATTTCGCATGCCATTCACAATTTAGGTTGACATGGAGTTTAACACATCATGCATTTTGACCACTTACTGTTTGAACAGAGACTACTGTTATATACATGATCTGAGAATACAGAATTTACCCTAAATCATACAACTATAGATCGATCACCACAAATCATTCTTACATGCCTTTCTATTTACCGAACCGAATTTATTAGCAATTTATACAAGCATGGACAATTTACCAAAATTGAGTATACATAAACTGATCTACTAATCTTCATGATCTGACAAAACTGAGGCATTCAGACTAATCCTAATCATGAAACATGGATTGGCAAGATTATCAACAAATCATGCTTACAAATTCACGGAATACAACTTTCTAACATCCACCACCACACATCACACTCATCCACACACCACATTTAACAATATACATAGTGTATAGGGTTACCATATATCCTCATCACGGAAACCATACCGAAAATAGTTGTATAGAAAGGGCAGAAGAGGTCACTGTTCTGTCCAGAGGAACTTGGCGGCGGTCTCTGGCCGCTGACTCAGTGTCAGCGGCATGGTCGATGGACGCCAAGCATGATCTCAGCGTCCATTGACCTTGCCGTCAATGCAGGTCTGTGCAGAAACACAGACCCGAGCTCTCAAGTTGGGTGAATGTGAGGGTCTAGGACTCGAGGGAAAAATATACAAAAATTGTAGAATTGACCTAGACACATACGAGGACATTATGGTTAGGTCACTTGCCTTTTAGAAAATGCTCCAATGGATCAAAGTGCTCGGAGAAGCCCTCCTTGGGCAGTCCCAAGAAGGTGCAGAACGCCCTCCTAGATCTTCTTCCTCCGGGCTCCTGGATGATCTCCACACCAAGGGGATGTCGGGGAAGCCTCCTCCTTTGCTCCAACTATCCTCTTGTCGTGGAAGATGGCCGGATCTAGCTCCAGGAAGTCGGATCTTTGGGTGCAAAGAGTGGGTTTTCTCACAGCTCAGAACTAGGGTTTTTCTCCTGGTTTCTCTCTTGCAAAGGTGAAGAGAGGGGTGGGAGAAGGCAGATCCGGGTTTAACATGTGGGAAGACCTCTCTCCCACTCACAGGGTGACAAGACAGCTCTCAGAGCCGTTGGGGACAGCTCCCTTGCAGGCCAGAGAAATAGGCGTCCATATTGTTAGACGCCAGGATTAGTGTTGGCGTCCATGTCTGGACGCTGACACCACCTCAACGGCTAGGGGTTGACGCCAAGATGGCCTTCGGCCAGAAGTCTAAAATATGCAGAAAACCATGCATACCATGCATATATACATGCAATATGTATATGGTAGTGTATCCATACTATCACCATTCAATACATGCATTATTTACATATAGTATAAACACATGCACACGTAATTGTACTAATTAATACGTACGTAAGTATGCATATACATACACAATCACAAATATACACACACACAAATACAAATAATGCGACGGAAATTCGAGGGCCTTACAAGGTTGTTCGAGGACCTATCTCAGGGAGTTTTCTGCCCTTCATGGTATAGAGATTGTGCAGTGATGACTAGTTTATCAGTTCGCCCATCAGTGTATTGTCAGGTGTTGGAGGCACAACAGGAAGATACAAAGTTAGCAAATATTTTGCAGATGCCAGATGTTGAGCTGGATGAGGATAGTGAGGTCAGGTTCAGAGGCAGATTGTACGTCCCTTGTGATGTGCAGCAGGCGCTATTGTCAGAGGCACATTAGTCGAGGTATGCTGTTCATCCTGGTTCCACCAAGATGTATCATAACCTGAAGAGGTTCTTCTGGTGGCCAGGGATGAAGAGGGGTGTCGTAGAGTTTGTCGCTCATTGCCTTACCTGTTAGCAGATGAAGGCAAAGCATCAGTATACTGGTGGTGAGCTGCAGTCATTGCCCGTTCCCGAGTGGAAGTGGGATGATGTCGCCATGAATTTTGTGGTTAGTGTACCCCGTACTCCGCAGAGGCATGATGGTATTTGGGTGATTGTGGACAGGTTGACCAAGTCAGCACACTTCCTTTAAGTCAGGATGTCTTGGTCAGTGGACAGGCTTGCCAGATTGTACGTGGACCGAGTTGTTCTGTTGCACGGAACCCCAGTTTCCATTGTTTCCGACAGAGATCCGAGGTTCACTTCAGGGTTTTGGCGTAATTTGCAGAGAGCTCTTGGTACAGAGTTAAGACTGACTTCAGCGTA